>OX101753.1:74917563-75517563 GCA_944452675.1 Tachina lurida
ATTAACGATATCAATTTTATTCTCCCATTTTCTTGTTTCTCTCTATCTCTTAAAGTTTGTAAACAATCTTCACTTTCAGCTATACATTTAAAAATCGGAAAAGTTTTTTTCGTGTTTGGTAAAGCAAACTTAGGTCCTAATGAGAGTAGCCACTGCACATTTGTTGGTATTTGTTTTTCTGTGTTATTTATGAACCATTCGCTATTATGAGTTATGTTCAGTTCTGCATATAATTTGTTTTTCAAAGCATTAAATTTCTTTATGTGTGTGGCTTTGTGTTTGTTGTTTAACTTCTCATATAATATGTTCTCACTCTCAAAAAATAACTTCTTGTCCATATTATATTATTGCTATTAAACATATTAATACAACAAAAACATCAACTGCTCAAGGCATATAACAGACAAAAAAATAACCTTACAGCTAAAATTGGGGCATTACTAGATGAAGGGGACAAGAAGTTATTTTTTGAGAGTGAGAACATATTATATGAGAAGTTAAACAACAAACACAAAGCCACACACATAAAGAAATTTAATGCTTTGAAAAACAAATTATATGCAGAACTGAACATAACTCATAATAGCGAATGGTTCATAAATAACACAGAAAAACAAATACCAACAAATGTGCAGTGGCTACTCTCATTAGGACCTAAGTTTGCTTTACCAAACACGAAAAAAACTTTTCCGATTTTTAAATGTATAGCTGAAAGTGAAGATTGTTTACAAACTTTAAGAGATAGAGAGAAACAAGAAAATGGGAGAATAAAATTGATATCGTTAATGGACAATCACCTAAACAGAATGAGAACAACCCAAAGAGAAAAATATATTTTAGACACAGTGGGGCAGACGCGTACATTTCTGAAAGAAAATGAAGATGTATATATTTTAAATTCTGATAAAGGAAATAAAACTGTAGTGATGACGAAACAAGATTATAAAGAAAAAATGTGTCAAATTCTACGAGATATGTGTACTTACCGTCGTTTGAAAAGAGACCCAACATCAACTTTACAAACAAAAAATAATGCATTGGTGGACAAATTATATAATTTAAACATAATAAATATTAGCGAAAAAAACCGACTAAAAAGTACTACATCTACTGCACCGAGAATATATGGGCTGCCAAAAGTACATAAAATAGGTACACCTTTAAGGCCAATTTGTTCATCCCAAAACGCACCGTCATATGAGTTGGGTAAATACTTAGTAAGCATCTTGAAACATTTAACAAAAAATTCAAGATATAATGTGATAGACGCAATACAATTTAAATCAAAAGTAAACAATACAAGAATAGATGATAACGAAATTATGGTATCATTTGATGTGATATCGCTATTTCCGAGCGTACCGATAAATCTGGCAATACAAATAATAGACAAAAAATGGGAAAAATTACAGGAACACACAAAAATACCAAAAAAACTTTTTATAGAACTAGTGAGATTTTGCATCAAAGATAATCGTTATTTTAAATATGAGGAAAAAATATATGAGCAATGTAAAGGAATGCCAATGGGGTCACCAATATCTCCAGTTGTTGCAGACATCGTAATGGAGGAGTTATTAGAACAATCACTAGAAAAGTTGGTAATAAAACCTAGAATGTTAACAAAGTATGTAGATGATATCTTCGCAATTATACACAAAGATACACTATCAGAAGTTCTAAACGTTTTAAATTCATTCATCAAACAAATTCAATTCACCGTGGAAACAGAAAATGAAAATAATTTACCATATTTGGATGCAATTGTCATCAAATGCAACAATAAATTGAAAGTCAATTGGTACCAAAAACCTACGGCATCTGGCCGTTTAATAAATTTCCATTCAAAACACCCTAGAAGAATTATAATAAACACAGCCAATAATTTCATTAGACGCGTACTCAACATCAGCGATGAAACTTTTCACGAAGAAAATAAATGTAAAATAGAAAAGATTTTAGTGAAGAATGATTTTCCAAAAACAACAATAAAACATTTATTAGAACGAACTGTTCGAAGAGAAGAAAAGGAACAAAAGTCACAATTTTATAAAGGACTAACATACATAGCTGGATTTTCTGAAAGATTAAAAAACTCTGACTTGTATGACACTGACAAATTCCAATTAGCCTTTAAATCAAACAACACTTTACAAAAGCTATACAGCAACACAAAGACAAAACTGAAAAATGAAGAGAAGTGCAATGTTATATACAGCATTAACTGCACTGGCGACGGTTCTGGAACATGCGACAAAAGATACGTCGGAACAACAAAAACTAAACTAAAAACAAGACTAGCTTCTCATAAGTCGGACTTAAGAGCAACCGACAAACCTTTAGAGCAAAAAACTGCGCTCGCGGCCCATTGTGCAAGGGAAAATCATGTTCCTAACTTCGATGATGTAAAAGTATTACAGGAAGAAAAAAACTATTCCAGGAGATTTACTTTAGAAATGTTACACATACTTGACGTCCCTCCAGATAAAAGATTAAATTATAAACAAGATACAGAAAAATGCGCTCAAATTTATAGAAGTATTATTAATAGACACAAAAAAAAAAAATAAAATTAGTAAGCCGAGTCCTGCTGCTAACGACGGTCAATATCTGAACGATAGTTGAATACGTAATTTTTATTAAACTTATTACATGTAATGTATTTTTAACATATAGAAATTTGTTTTTGTGTAATATAAATAATTGTTGTTTATTGTTTTTTATTGTGTATTTAACAGTGGTTTCCCCTGAAGATGAATAGCGAAGCTATTCGAAATATTGGGAGTTAAATGAAATAAAATTTAATAAATTTAAAGGACAAAAAAATCGTCTAATTTTTATTAATTTTTATAAAATATATGACCTAATAGCCGAACGATACAAACATAGGAGATAGTTGATAATTTTAATAAATTGATTCCTCAGATGCGAGACAAATATACCCTAGAAGAACGGCAGGCAAATTACGAAAATGTTAGGGCAAGAATATTTAATGAAGCGAACGTTAGAAATACTCCAATTTCAAATAGGATTTTAAAATTAAGAAATAAGTTTAAAGAAAAACATAAAATTAGAAAAAGCGTTAATGAGGCAATAAGAACGGCGGATAAAAATAATGATCCCCGAGCTTTTGCTGAAATTTTTATAAAAGATATTAGAATTAATGGATTGTTAGATACAGGAGCATCGATAAGTTTGTTAGGAAAATGCTGCAGAGAGCTAATAGAGAAGTTAGGGATAAGTTTTAAACCGATATTTTCCTTGGTAGCGACTGCAGCTGGAAAAAGACATAGATTAATTGGTAAGGTAGATTTAGACGTTATATATAAGAGTGAACTGAAACCGATTACTTTTTATTTGTGCCCTGATCTGGAGCAGGAGGCGTATTTAGGAGTAGACTTCTGGCGTGAGTTTAATTTGGCCCCTGAAATTTTTCAAGTGGAGGAAATAAATATCAACAAAGTTTATGATGAATTTCAAAGTAAAGACCATAAGTTTAATCCTCATGATTTAAGTCAAGAGCAACAACAAATGCTAAATCAAGTAATTGAGTTGTTCCCTGCGTTCGAAAAAGAGGGATTGGGGCGTACATCGCTTGAAAAACACTCAATCAAATTGATTGAGGGAGCGATTCCTTTTAAGGATCGTCATTACCCTTTGTCTCCCGCGGTACAGGAAATAGTTTATAAGGAAATAGATTTAATGCTTGAATTAAACGTCATAGAGGAATGCGAAAGTCCATGGTCTAATAGAACCACTGTGGTTAGGAAGCCCGGAAAAAACCGTTTCTGTCTCGATGCTAGAAAGCTGAATCAGATCACAATAAAAGACGCTTATCCTCTACAGAATATTGAAGGAATTTTAAGCCGAATAGACGAAACGTATTTCATTAGTAGTGTTGATCTGAAATATGCATTTTGGCAGGTAGAATTAGATGAAGACAGCAGACCTTACACAGCTTTTACCGTAGCAGGTCGACCACTCTACCAGTTTCGCGTGATGCCCTTCGGCCTCTGCAATGCGGCTCAGCGCCTTTGCAGGTTGATGGACAAGGTAATTCCGCAGAAGCTTAAAGAAAATGTATTTATATATCTCGACGACCTCTTGGTGATTTCCAGCACGTTTGAAAAACATATAAAAATATTAGAAGAAGTTGCTTTATGTCTGAGAAAGGCAAATCTAAGTATAGGCCTAAAAAATCACAATTTTGTTTTCAGGAGATAAAGTATTTGGGTTTTGTAATAGGTGGAGGAAGCTTAAAAACTGACCCAGGAAAGGTACAGGCAATTACGGAAATAAAAGTGCCAAAATCCCCTAGAGAAGTACGCAGTTTCTTAAGAACAGCGGGGTGGTACCGCCGCTTCATCAAGGATTTCGCTTCGATATCGGCACCATTGACTGATACGCTGAAAAAGTCAAAAAAGTTTTCCATGACACCTGAGGCAGTCGAAGCATTTGAAAACTTAAAGAGGGCATTAACATCCGCACCCGTATTAAGGCATCCAGATTTTTCGAAGCGATTTTGGATTCAATGTGACGCCTGTGATTATGGCATAGGTGCTGTGTTGTACCAGTTGAATGAAAGGAACGAAGAACATCCAATAGCTTTTTACAGTCAAAAATTAAACTCTTGCCAAAAGAATTACAGCACTACAGAAAAAGAATGTCTGGCGGCAGTCATGGCTGTAAAAAAGTTCCGACCATATGTGGAAATGATGCCATTCACGATCGTCACAGACCATGCCAGTTTGAAATGGCTCATGTCGTTAAAAGATTTGAACGGAAGACTTGCTCGCTGGTCACTACAACTTCAAGCCTTTGATTTTGAAATCGAGCACAGGAAAGGATCAGAAAACATAGTGGCAGATATGCTTTCCCGGTTGCCAGAGGATGAGATGACCATTGAGGAGATAGAAAGGGATGATTTCTTCGACTTTGAAACGACTGAGTTTCAAAGCGATGAGTATTTAGAATTAATAAGGCATATTCAAACAAATCAGCAGAGTTTGCCGGACCTAAGAGTGGAAAATGGTTTTGTTTTTAAAAGGACAGGTTTCGATCGAGGAGGAGAATCAGACGATCAATGGAAAATGTGGATTCCACCGAATATTACCCCGATTTTAATAGAAAAATCCCATACAAGCCTAACATCAGCACATGGAGGAGTGGCAAAAACTATGGAAAGGTTAAAAAGATTTTTTTATTGGCCAAAAATGTATACGCAGACAAAAACATACATAAAAAACTGCCAGACATGTAAAGAAATTAAATCATCGAATCAGAACTTGCGACCTCAAATAGGAAATCAGGTAATTACAGAAAGGCCATTCCAAAAACTGTATTTAGATTTCCTGGGAAAATATCCACGTTCGAAAAATGGAAATTGTTACATTTTCCTAGTACTAGACCATTTCACTAAATATACGTTTATGAAAGCAATGCGAGAAGCTACTGCCAATAATGTCATTGAATTCCTAACGCACGAAGTATTCCACAAATTTGGTGTGCCCGAAATCATTCACACAGATAATGGAGCTCAATTTTTGGGTAAAAGTTTTCAGAATTTTATAAATACTTATAAAATTCAACACATCAGAACACCAGTGTACCAATCTAGCAGCAACGCATCAGAAAGGGTTAACCAAAGTATTTTGGCAGCCATAAGGGCATACTTGAAGCAGGACCATCGTGATTGGGACCTTTACTTATCAGAAATAGACTGTGCCTTACGCAATTCAGTACACAGTGCTATAGGGTTTACCCCATTTTATTCATTATTCGGCTACCACATGTACCTGAATGGGTCAGATTACAAATTAGGCCGAAAATTGCAGTCAATTTCTGACCATAGAATAATGAGTTAACCTAATGAGAATTTAGAGACAATAAGGGAACAAATAAAAGAGAACATGAACAAAGCTTATTTAAAAAGTGCAGAAAATTATAATAAAAGAGCGCGAATTGTAAAATTTGTACCTGGACCGGAGGTCTACAGGCGAAACAAAGTAACTTTGCGAAGAACATCAACGCAAAATTCTGCAGGAAGTTCTTGAAATGTAGAGTGGTTCGACCTGTAGGGAATAATATGTACGAGCTAGAGAATTTAAACGGCACAAAATTAGGCATATATCACTCCAAAGATATTAAAGTATAAGCAAAGTAATTGAATTTGTTTAAAACACAAATGCAATTTATATCAAGTGCAATATAGTATAGGGTGATTATTTAAGTTAGTAATTATACAAACAAATTAATTGTCGTGCTGTCCTATATTGTAAGTGATTATTTTTGCAATTATACTTCAACATCTGTGATATAGCTTAAGTGTAGTTTTAGTTTTTTTTAGAATTAGTTTGAAATACTGGCTGTGATACATAAATACGTACATAAGTGCAATAGTAGTGGTAGGCACTTACCTGACTTCCATCTGTGATATAAATGTTTCCTGTGTTGTCCAGTTTTTTTTATTTATTTTTTTTATATAAAAATCCAAGATTTAAAACGACATTGAGTCAGCAAAAAGGTATAGAAATCCTGGAAAAAGTGTCAAGAAAGATTACACAAAGAGAGATTCTATTTGTTTTATAAATAATGATTATACTTCCCGTGATAGGTTTCTCTAAATAAAAAAACATTGCACACAACTCGTCGATATGAATCACTAGTTTTCTTTATATAAAATAATTAGTAGATTCAAACACACTTTAGTAGTACTCCAAAAATCCAAGAAAAGGGAATAGTAGAAGCGTTACCCATGTAAATAAAACCTGAATGAAAATAAATAAGAAAACATAGTTTAATGAAAAATAAATGAATCGTTAGTTAGTAAGATATGAAATTTTTAAATTTTGATATAAAAGAATCAACATATCGTTGTTTTGCCTAAAATATAGCAGGCGTTCGATTAAATGCAAGAATGCATCGACCATGAATCAATTACAGGAAGAAAGTAGGGTTTTTATTGGGTTGCCACTAAAATTTTCTTTTCCGAGAAAGTTGAAAGTAGGCTAGTACTTGGAGCAGTGTAATGAGTTGACGTAATGCAAAAATAAGCTTAGGGGAAGATTGGTGAAAACGGAGGAGCATAGAGCCGCATGGAAAGATGTGAAGTGCCCGGTCAAATTTTTGAGACTCTATCTCAGGTGTGGGAGTTCCCCACGTTGGGCATAAGACACGCAGTTTTCCATATATCCCGCACACCGTTCGCTACAGCGTACACTAGTACCAACCGGAGTTTTGTTGCGGGGAAAATAAAATGTCTTCTCACTTTAATTGCCCAGAGATGTTTTGTATTTTTGTTTTTTTTAAATGTTTGTTTTTATATATATTATTATTTATTAAATCTCTGTTAGCACAAATGGTAGATTTTTTTTGTGTTTCTTTTATTTGTCGTTCTTATTTTCTTGTCATCTGTCAGCTGTGTAGTACTCATATTACAGTTGCCAACACTGGGTTTTGTTGCTGTTTTATACAGTACGAAATGTGGATGGTAAATGTAAAGCAAATAAAGTGGTAGTTTTTCATTCATAAACGTTGAACAGAACAAAAAAATTGAAAATTTTTTGAAATGCGAATGAAAAATATCCACCGTCTAAAAATGAGAAAACACGGATGAGACCCTATTACAGGAAAATTTTAGCTATGTTAGAATGTAGGAAAATGGAGGATATATATATATATATATATATGGGTATATTTAAATAATTCGTCACAAAAAAAAAGAATATCACCAGAAATCATTTAGAGAAAAATTAAATTTTTTCAAATCTATACGAATTATATGCATATATAATATATATATATAGAGACTGACATAGAGGTAGATATTTGTAAAAGAAAAAACAGTGTATATAGAAGTTTCTAGAAGTAAAAAAATATGGCTGAATTGGCGCGAATAAAGTCTAGGGAAATAGGGAAAACTTTTTGGAAAATTGGAAAATGTTTGGAAGCGAAAAGAGGTTGAAGCGATCAACGAATGATTATCTTGAAGTAATCGTTGAAAAATTTTCAAAGGATCGCTACCATACAATATACATATATAAAATAAAAGTATATTCGACCTATTTGTTCAGTGGTGAAAAAGAAAACAAGTTTAAGTGCTACATACTTGTGGATAAAAATATTCATTGTTATAATTACTTTTTTTTAAACAAAAAAGTAAATAAAAAAAAATAAAAAAAAAGGAAAACGTAAGCAAAAGAAAATATTTTTTTTCTAATGTTAAAGTTAAGTAAATATGTGTGTATGTGTTTCCTTATATAGCTGGCTGTAAAATTAAAGCAAAGGAGCAGAAGAGTAAAGTCCGCAAGGAGAAGGTAGGCCCAAAGTACAAGTGGGTAAAATTTGGATACTATCATCCTAGACGGTAGCGTGTACAGCCAGGTAACATTTTATATTTGAATACATATATTCCAAGTGAACCCGGAAAGAAAGAAAACAGGGCGTAAAGAAGTTAAAACGCCATAAAAAAAAAGAAATAAAATACCAATATAAAAATTTTTAAAACAAATAAAGTTAAAAAAAAAAAAAATAAATGCTAGAATTTAAGTTAGTTGAGTAGGCCTGTAAATGTAATTGTGTGTAGTTTTAGTTCTATACAGTACTTTGTGTCTTAGGTAAACCTAAAGGATAGGCTAAGTTTTGTTTTTCGTTAATTGGTTTTTGTCAGCAAAATATACGAGGGAGATTAGAAAATTAAAAGAATATTTGTTTCACAATTTTATAGAATCAGTCTTGGGGAGCTCTTCAGGATAGGTCGTAAAATCGTGATAAAACGGAAAATAGTTAAATTAATATAAAGTTAGCACAGTATAATAATATAGATTATAAAAAAAATTTTAACAAAACCCAATTAACGTAAACGTAAAATATTAGTAATAAGTAGGAAAATTTATAGAAAAAAAATAAAGAATATATAATTATAAAATTGTTAGGAAAGATAATTGTTAAAAAAAAAAAAAAAAAAAAAACAAAAAAATATATAAATCAGAAATAAAATTGTTAGTCAAAAATTTTGTATAAAAGCATAGTATATAAAAATTAGTTTAAGGGAATTGTGTAAATAAAAAAATATGTATTAATGTGTTAAAAGAAAAAAAAAAGAGTAAAATGGCTCTTGAATAGAAACAAATAAAGGTAATGGTATGAAGATAAGTTAAGGTCGGAAAAGTCGGGTGGATCATGGGTTCACGAAAGAATAGTTGAAAAGGATAAATCGTGACATGGTTGGGAGGGCAATGAATGGGACAAAACATCTTTCCATTCCATTCTAAATAATATTTGTAATATGGCGCGTTTATTGTATATATAGATTTTGTTTTTGTGTTGTAAAGTTTTGTTTGTTAGTTCATTTTGAGAGTTCATTAATTTTTATGTGCAACGTACCCAATGGGAGGGTTGGAACCCGCTGAGGTAAAATGCACCGCCCAGAGCTAGCTGGAAACCTCATTGGTCACTGCGGTTGTAACATTTTGTAAAACTAAACGAATTTTCGTTTCTGGTTGGAGCGAAAACAAAAATATTTTAAATTTTGTAAAACGATACGTTGTTTTCGTTTCTTGTCAAAATATTATAATTGAAAAGTATATTATTCATTATAAAAAGCTGAATATAAAAATATTTTCAAAGTCAAATTTAATTAAATTATGGAATATGCACCAACGAAACAAGAAATTCTAAATCAGCGGCGTTAGTTGAGGGTCCATAAATACTTATTGGATGTTTGTGAAACTTTGAAACGTTCAATATTTCAATGCTGGAGTGAAATGTTAATGTATAAGGATATATTTTTCATCATACACATGGATTCAGTCAAGTTCCTATCCAAAATCTCACAAGTGCAATCGACAAGGTCTCATATCATTTCTAGGCAACCTGCTTACTTCACAAAATTTATCCCCACAAGGAAATAAAGAAATATCCGCTATTATCTTCTGTATTGTAAAGGTAAAAATATTGCCAAGTATGCAGGTTCCATAGAAATAACATGACACCCTAACGATTATAAAGTAAAACACATACATACATATCGCACTCGTTCAACAATACTGTATTAACTCGAAATTTTTTTATTTTATCTTTTTGGCAAAAAACAATACATAACACTTATGTCTACCTATGGTTAAAAATTCCCATAGTTCTGACTATTCTTTCTTAATAAAATTACATGTTGTGACCTTTTTGCTGGTACAATGGTTTATTTCTGTGAATCAAGAAAACAAAATTATTTTGAGTTATTTGAAGTGATTGGCCTTAACAAAGGTTATGTGGTGTAATACAATAATTTCTGGGGTTTCTAAATATTGCCTAACTTTTGTTAATGGAAAATTCCTTAAGCATTAAGAAAACAGTTTTTTGTCTCTCCTGAACACTTTGAAGTTTTTGAGTTAATACAGTATTGTTGAACGAGTGCGATATGTATGTAATATTGTGATAAGTATTGTGACAAAAAAGAACTTTATAAAAAAATGTATCACACTGAAATTTTTATAGAAACTTTGCCTTTTTCACATTTATATTTTTGTGAAGATCTAACTACTTTTGTTTTCTTTAATAAAACATTGCAAATTAAAGATTGCTAGTCTGTTATATTTCTATTCATGATCACTGCGCCAGTTTAAAAGGGCAGAGTTAAATAATATAATGGATTAAAGAGAGATACCTAATAGTATAACATCACGTTATAAATTCAATGCTTTCGAATTTTTCTTGATCGTAACTCACCTAGGCCTACTTGTGTAACAAAATATAGCTCTGTTGTTAGAGTTCAAGTGCTTCATCAATTTGATGACTGTATCAGTGGTCAGTGTCAGTGAGTATGTCTTAAGAAATGCACTTTTTGCATCTCAATTTATCAGGAAACTTTCACTACACACTTTCAAACTTCGGATTAAATTTTATCATTTTACCATTGACAGGAACAAAGTAGTTATGAGGGTTTTAAAGCGAATGTATTTGAAATATAGGCACTACGTCCATAGGCCGAGCTGGCCTGGAGCTCTATCGTGCACCTAGATCAAAGTCAGGCAAACGCATACATATACATATAAAAAAAGAGAGTAAAATGCATGTTTGTACGAATGTGCGTGTAAAAATATCATAGATACTAATTTACTCATTATTGCAGCAAAACTAATGCAATAATGTAGTTAAAACTTTTAAAACGAATACAATTTAATAAACGTTTTCATATGAAATCTAAGTCGTTTGAAAACGTTTGCAACTGTTTTATAAAATATATTTATTTTACGTAAGATAGAATTTTAGTTTTCAAATGTTTTACAAAATTCAAAATTAAAAACAAACCAAAAATTTCTGTTCGAAACGTTTCTTTCGGTCTTACAAAATTAGGCTATAAGTCTTAGAAATAATTCTAAGTTTAGTTTTAAACAAGAACTCATATAAAAAAGACACATATGTCCTGTTTCTACATAACAAGTCAGTTCTCAGACAAGCAAGCGGTACACAGGCGAGTACGTAACAAAATGAGTTTTTATAGTACACTTGTCTAGCTTACGTTATGCTTGGTATCACTTTTTGTATTTTTTATTTCATTATTGCCATGGTATACAATTTGGTATTTGAGTTAATTTTTTTCCATACTAGAAGCATTATTGAATGGCAGCCCTAGTAGAAAATCACACAAAATAAAAAACAGCTGCTTTTAAATTACAATTCAATATTAGGTCCGTTCGTTATTTTTCAAACAAAATCGAGTAACTGAATAAATGCTGAGAATTTTTTCACCAGAAGCAATAAAAAAATGTTGCATAAATCAAAAGAATCTGCATCATAGAATTTTAATTAATAACATCGATAGTGACACACTTTTTATTTTCGGTATATTATATTTTTCAAGTAGTTAAAATTATTGTATATGCTTAAATAAACATAAAAAAGAAGAAGGATTTCATCCATTATATACGATATGTACACATGTTTGCAGCATTTAATGGAAATGCTCCTAATCTTCTTCAAATTCGACTATTTGTAGTTGATTAAAGAAAACAAGTTATATTTTTCGTTAATCTAGTACAATACGCCTGACTTTCGCGGCAAAGTCGCCAATAACAATAAGGTGCAGTGATTACTCAACTTGAAAATTACGGATATGATCGAACTTTGGGGTTTAATATCTTTCAATAGATTTGAAATGTGGACAAATGTATTAGAGATATAAAAAATATATTTCATATACATAAAACAGATATATACTCTTTTTTTTAATATGCTGAAAACGAGTGAATTAATTTACCTAAAAATAAAATTCACAAAAAAGAAAAGCGTATTTTCGGCAACCATTTATTCAGTAAGAACTTCCAGTTTCTCAGGCTCAAATTACTCTCATGATTTTGTAAAAGTGAATAAAATTCAATATAGTACAGCGAAGTTCAGTAAAAAGGTTCAGGTACTCGAACAAACCTATTATTACTTTCATTGAACAAATTTATGTGAACAAAATTTAAAGTAAAGTTGTGATAAAACTATATGGTATATAATGTAAGAATGTTTGTATTTATGGTTACAGTTTCCATAATGATTCAATTAGACGATTGTGTGGACATTAAATTTCTTCTTTAATGAATAAAAACCTATTTAAATTTCCACACAAGTACCTTTTTTTAATTGTCTGTATTTGACATTAGATACAATTGGAATTGTTATGTAGAAACAACAAAATAAAAAAGTATTACGTTTTTTACTCAGAAAAAGTTGACACTTGCTTTATGGAACCCCAAAGCCTACTTTTGTACTCATATGAACAAACTTTTTGAGTTACTTGCAATGTAGAAACATGCCAATAGTGTCTAAATAAAATATTAATTAATATTTAAACCAAAAAAATTGTTTTTTTTTATTAATTTAAACAAACATAAAATTAACTGGCACCCGAGCAAAGTGTTACAAAAGGACACGTTCAAATTACAGTGAAAAGTAAAAAAAACGTGCCCTAAGTAAAACCGAGCAAAGTGTTAAAAAAAGACTCGTTCAAATTACCGTGAAAAGTAAAAAAACGCGACTTAAGTAAAACCAAAAGCTGTGTTAAAAAAAGGACTCGCTCAAATCATCGTGAAAAGTAAAAGAAAACGGGACCTAAGTAAGAGCAAAAGCAGTATAAAAAAAGAGAAAAGAACTCGTTAAAATTGCCGTGAAAAGTGAGAAAAAACGAGGCCTAACAAACCCTAAGTAAAGCTAAGTGGAAAGTGATCAAAAGTTGTGGGAAATCCAACCACCAATCACCAAGTCTGCAGTGCCGTAGTAGCGAAAGCAAAAAGGACTTTGCTGCACCACTTCACCGATGCTATACTTAATGTAAGAGTAAATTTAAGATATTTTATTTTATATTCCAAAACTTTCTGATTAGACTAATACTCATTAAAAAAAATTCTGTGCTTGATTAAATTAAACCTAAGATATTTATCCTCTCTCGTGCTTAAATAATTAAAAAATAAAAGTGTACTCAATTTAATTTCGAATTTTGTGATTATTAAAAGAAAAAATAAGAAAACATATCAAATCCAAACAGCCTCGTAAGACCCTCAATCCTAAATACTTCTAATCCCCCTCCTAATCCCACTAATCTTCCTGCCAATCAAGGATCAGTAGAATTAGAAAATCTTGTGACAAGAATCGTATCAGACATTTTGACACGCAGTAGTCAACGAACCGGTAACGATGTTATCGATATGTCGGAACAAACAATTATATTAGAAAACGCAGGAAACTTGTCAGAATTAGATAAAATCCCAGACGTAGTACGTTGCATACGGGAATTCTCGGGAATTCCTGGTGAATTTAATTCGTGAAAGAAAGGCGTAGATAGGATTATAAAAATTTATGAGCCGATTAAGGGATCACCAAAATATTACGGCATCCTAAGTGCCATTAGAAATAAAACTACCGGTCAAGCGGATATAGCGCTAGAATCATATAACACCCCCTTGAACTGGGCTGCAATATCCAGATGTCTTTCTATCCACTATGCTGATAAGCGAGATCTGACAACTCTCGAATATCAGATGACGACCATGGTTCAAGGCAATAACACGATACAAGAGTTTTACCATAATGTTTACTCTCATTTATCCCTGATATTAGACAAAATATCATGCATGGATGTAGGAGCAGCACCTATGGAATTACTCACCAGAACATATAGAGATAAAGCTTTAGATACTTTCATCAGAGATCTCAAAGGCGATCTTCCAAGATTACTCGCAATGAGGGAACCTACCGAGCTGCTGCAAGCCCTTATGCTTGAAGTTGGAGAATCAATATTTCCGCTCGTACCATGCAAATTACAGTCAACAAACCAGAAATCACAGTTATAACGTACCTATGCAACATAAAGGGCAAACTTATAATGGCAGAAATAATCATAAACAACCTTTTTACCCTCAACTCTCTTTTACCCCACAAGTTAGACCAAATGGGCCCTATGTCAATACACCAAGTTTTCATTATCAGACACAAGGACCAAATAATTTCAGAACATTCCCACGACCTTTACCACCCAAACTACAACCAAGACCAGAGCCTATGGACATAGATCAAAGCGTTCGTACCAGAAACATCAATTACATGAATCGACCAGCTCAAAATTATTTCTTCGGGAAAAGACCGCCACAACAGGAAAATTCACACCCTATTGAACATCAGCGAAATTTTAACATTGAAGAAATCGACCAAACCGATTACAACCAGAACTTTTATGAATCTGATTACCAAGATATAGATCCAATAGAAAACTATGAAGAGCAACAACTACAAATAGATTACGAGCATGTCGAACATAGCGACTTCCATTTTTTAATTTAAACCACTCCTCGTTACCATATATCGAATGCAAAACGAGGAGTGGAAATCTTTTAAAATTTTTAATCGACACTGGCTCCGGAAAAAACTACGTTCGCCCAGAAATTGTAAAAAAATCTAAACCTAATACAAAATTATTTTTAGCAAAATCAGTAGGTGGAGATATCCACATAACAAATCGTACCTTTATTAATCTTTTTAATATAGACATCCAATAAAATTATTTCTACTACCCGCGTTAAAAACGTTTGATGCTATTATAGGTCACAGCACTCTAAAAGACCTTTCAGTCGTTATTAACACCGCTGGAAACTATATGACTATTCAAAACAAGTTTAAGATTCCACTTAAACAGCTATTACTGCCTGATGTTACATGCTAAATATAAAAAATGATCACATGAGCAAAAATCAAGCAAGCGGAACAAGTCCTTTGGTAAAAAAGTTTCCGAAGCTATTTGCAGACCCGGATGAAAAATTAACATACACGACCAAAGTTATTGGCGAAATTAGAACATCGACGGAAAATCCGGTTTACTCGAAATTTTACCCATACCCTCTGTCGTTAAAAGACAAAGTGGAGTCACAGGTAAAAAAATGTTGGATGACTACATTGTACGGCCCTATAGGTCGCCATACAATTCTCCGATATGGATTGTGTCAAAAAAACCTGACTCACAAGGTTACAATATCCGATACCTATCCAATACCAGATATAAATGAAGTATTGTCTCATTTAGGGCAAAATAATTTTTTTTCGGTCTTAGATCTCAAAAGCGGATTTCATCAAATACCATTGAAAACATCAGACATTGAAAAAACCGCATTCTCAATTAAGAATGGGAAATTCGAACTGACAAGGCTGCCTTTCGGTCTGAAGAATGCACCATCTTTATTTCAGCGTGCTTTGGACGATATTTTACATGAGCACATTGGAAAAATTTGCTTCGTATACATCGACGATATAATTATCTTCAGCAAAACGGAATGCGAACTTTTGAAGCATTTGGAACAAGTTCTTAGGACACTAGAGAACGCGAATATGAAATTACAGCTTGGCAAATGCGATTTTTCAAAGACGAAGTAGAATTTTTAGGATTTATATTTTCATAACAAGGTATCAGGACAAACCCGAAAAAAATTGAGGCCATCTCTAAATTTCCAATACCCAAAACTTTGAAAGAGCTATGCTCATTTTTAGGTCTATCCGGTTACTATAGGCGATTTGTAAGAGATTATGCCAAACTAGCAAAACCTCTAACATCTCTTTTAAGAGGGGAAAGAGGTCGCATTTCAAAAAGACAAACGGCAAAACAATATATCACTCTTGATAAAGCTGCGTTAGAATCATTTGGAAAATTAAAAAAATCATTAGTATCACAGGATACTATTCTTCCATACCCAGATTTTGAAAAGCCTTTTGAATTGACGACTGATGCGTCAAATTTCGCCTTGGAAGCATTGTTGTCGACCTATTTCGTTCATTTCGAGAACATCGAGTAAGACGGAAGAACACTACGCGACCAACGAAGGGGAGATGCTGGCAATAATATGGTCTTTAAATTCTTTTAGAAATTACCTATACGGAAAATCAAAAGTAATCATCCGAACTGATCACCAACCTCTTACATATGCTCTTAATAATAAAAACAATAATGGTAAAATGAAACGGTGGAAGGCTGCATTGGAAGAGTACGATTATGTAATGGGATACAAGCGAGGAAAAGCGAATATCGTTGCCGACGCGCTTTCCAGAAACCCCTATGTGACTGAAATAAATTCTCTATCGGTAAGCCAGCATAGCGATGAAAGCTCTCGGGAAAACTTAATTCCGAGTATGGAATATCCCATAAATGTTCTTAAAAATCAATTATTCCTAATGACCAATTAAACTCCATCTTACCAATTTAAAATAATATTTCCTACATATCACCGTCACATAATAAATGAACCAAATTATAACGAAGAAAACTTAATCTCCATTCTAAAAAGATATCTCAATCCATCCGTCATTAATGGTATTAAAACTTCGGAACCAATAATGGGTAAGATACAAAATATATATCCTCTGCATTTCGCTAATTACAAGGTGAGGTTTACACAAAATCAGATCAACGATGTTACCAGCGAACAGGAGCAAGAACGAATCATTATTGAAACCCATAAGCGTGCGCATAGAAACAACAAGGAAAACAAGGCTCATATACTCGAAAAAAATTACTTCCCAAAAATGACTAAGAAGATAAAAAGATCTGGTCTCCCACTGCTCAGTTGCAAAGAAAATAAATATGACCGCCATCCTATTAAACCCGAATTACAGAAAACTCCAATCCCGCAATATCCCGGCCACATTGTTCATCTCGATATCTACCACACGGAAGGAAAATATATACTTACTGCTGTCGACAAATTTTCAAAGTATGCGCAGGTAAACACTATTGAATCGAGAGCTGCCGAAGACATAAAAGAGCCCCTAAGAAAGCTGCTGATTATGTTTGGAATACCGAAATAAGTGGTTATGGACAACGAAAAAGCCTTCAATTCTGCCTCAATTCTGTTTATGATGGAAGACCTACTGGTATTCGTGTTTATAAGACTCCACCCTATAAAAGTTCAGTAAATGGCCAAGTGGAGAGATTTCACTCTACTTTAGCGGAAATAATGAGATGTACGAAAGCCGATGGAATAAAAAGATCATTTTCTGAACTACAAGAAAAGTCTGTAAATGAGTACAATCATTCCATACACTCGACGACAAATTAAAAACCCGTTGAAGTTTTCTTTGGCAGAATAATTAGCTCAGACCCGGAAAAACTTGAAAACGCTAGACAGGAAACTATTGAGAAGATTAGGAAAAAACAGGAATTTGATATATATACTCATAATAGGAAGAGGACACCAATAAAACGCTATAAAGTTGGTGACATTATATACGTTAGAATAGATAAAAGGTTAGGAAGCAAAATCACGCCTAAATACAAGAAAGAAATAGTAAAAGAAGACAAATCGACTACAGTACTGACAGAATCAGGCTAAAATCCAAAACGGAATTTTCCGATTCATACACAAATTTGACACCAACAAATACGAACAATGCTTACAAGAGATCCAAACTTTTATAAACTCCTTTGAATCATCCCGAAATCCTCTACTTCCCATCCTTAAAGAAGAATTAACCAAAACATTTCAGTTATTAGAAAGTATAAACGTAACAAAAATTGTAAAGAATAAGAGATCAATAAATATTCTGGGTACAGTATGGAAATATTTAGCTGGTTCCCCAGATCATGATGACATAGAGAAAATAATAAATAATTTAGATAAATTAAATACAAACAATAATGAGCAATTTATTATAAACGATTTATTTGAAACAAGATTAAATAATATAACTAGGATGACAAATTTTCTTACTAATAATATAAAAAAGAGTAGTATCCTAGGTGATGAACTTATTATAATTAATCAAAATAAATTACGACTTTTGAAAGAAGAAATATTAAATATAAAATATGCTATTCAATGGTCCAAGCTAGGTATGATAAATTCATTCCTTTTAAACGAATTAGAAATTAAATTAGCTATCGAAAAATTTGAAAATGGAAATATACCATTTACAAGCCCCGAAGAGGCACTAGAATTTACAAATATTAAAGTAATACATAATTCAACGATGATGCTCTATGTAATAGAAATTCCGTTGACTTCAAATATTGTCTATAAGAAACTTTTAATAAAACCAATAAAAAATAATAACTTGATTGTAAAATTAAAATTTAATGAAATAGCAACATTTGAAACACAATTATGGAATAACAAGTAAGTTTAAAAGATTTTCGAACTTGGAAATTTGTAATAAAAATAACTTAATAGATCTGTCTACAGACTCTTGTCTACCAAAAATCCTAAACTCTCTTCCATCTTCACGTTAGATAATAAATGGTCACCACATCCCTGAAGTTGAAGAAATCGCTACAGGAATATTATTGCTTAATGAATTCTCTGGAATTATCAACGTGAACGAAGAGCCTAAAAACATAACTGGAAGTTTTATCGTATCCTACACTAACATTTACAGGAATATCGATGCGAATCCACTAAAAGTCATACCACCTGTAAATCAACTCACACCAACAGAAATCGAGCAGCTACAATTCTTATCACAAGAAAGCCTCCATGAACTGCATATAAACAACACCAAACGAATTTCTGAGTTTAGTAAATCAACAGAAATAAGAGAACTATCCCTAGCATTAGTAATTTTGGTAACAACAATTCCTCTCGTGACATTGATAATATTCCGAAAAAGTAAGCAAAAAACTATATATGTGAACGAGATACCAAAGCCCCCTAGAGTTGATAATTCTATTCCCATCAAGCTTGGAGAAACACCAGCAGTACCAATCTACAACAATTTTAGGTTAAATGATCTACAATTTCTGTATTCGATTGCGGACAATCGAATTTAAGAGGGAAAGAGTTAAGGAACAAAACATTTATTATTACAAATTTACAATTTCGAGTTAATTTCAGTTGATATGGCATTATGTTGTTGACCTAAATATAGTTCAACTAATAATTGCTTAAGTCAACAGAAGCGATTGCATTATTTTAACTTCCGCATTTAAAGCACTTCTGTTAACAAAGAAACAAAACGTAAAATAAGTAATATTGCAAAACAATTAAAGAAAATAATAAATTGCAATTTCACATTATTTATTGACCCAAATAAATGAATTGTTAAACTATGCAATTTACCTTTAAAACAATAAGAATAATAATTGTAATTAAATCTTAAAAATAATTCTAAGTTTAGTTTTAAACAAGAACTCATATAAAAAAGACACATAGTGTCTAAATAAAAAATTAATTTATATTTAAACCAAAAAAATTGTTTTTTTTTTATTAATTTAAACAAACATAAAATTAACTTATGTAAATCAAATTGATTAGCAGGTGGCAAATTTAAAAGTATAAAAAGCATGTCATTTTCAATATGGCAATATGGTAATGTTAAACTAAACATGTTAAACTGTTAAGGCCGGGGCACAATGAATCCGTCATGCGTTATACTTTGCCTTTTTCAACTGACAGCTAATACTGTTTTCACACTGACTTGGTTTTAATAAAAGTTGGTTTTAATGTTAAAACCAACTGTTAAAACCTGGTTTTACCATACAAATTGTTTTTGTTAAATCCAACTTAAAACCATTTCTGAATTGGTTTTATTTTGGTTTTATGAAATGAAACCCTGTTTTCGCTGTGGTAAATTCAGTGCTTCTAAGTTAAAATGACCGGCAGCAGCTGATAATGTTTATGCCAGTGAATAACAAGAGATGTCGCTTGAAAGATTTTCAACTTAAAAATGGATGCAGCAGCAGCAGTAAAAAATTATGGAAAAATAAGAGTTCTTTGGAAGGAAAACAACAAAAATATTGTCATTGACCTCTGGAAAGTGAAAATAAACAATATCGAACCACCTATAAAAAAGTTGTATTTTGTGATTTATTTGTACATTTTTTATGTACAATAACTTGATTTCCAAGCACTTCTTCACTTTGTATTACTAGTTCCATAATTTCTTTTATTTACAAAATATAAAATAATTTCCATTTTAAGGCCTAACTATAATGTGCTTAATGTAACTTAAGCAAATGTGCGAATACACACTATCAAATGTATACAACTATAATGTACTAAAAACACTTTTCGTCAAGTTTCGTCAAGTGTCATTCGCTTAAGGAAAGTGCGGTCAATTTCGCTTTTCCTTAAGCAAATGACACATCTGTTCGTTTCTGTTGTACATTTTTATTTGGTTATTTGGTTTCAAACATAATGGAGGACGAAATTAATTTTGTGGACAATTTAAAATTTCACTGTCTTCAGAAATTTAAATTTTTTATCAATTTTTGCAACACAATTATAACAATTTTCCAATAAACATAGGCTACGTTCGTAAAAGCATTTCTAGTGCACGTCTGCAGCATCACGAACATCTTACGTTCAAAAATGCATAACTTGGCAGCACTATTCAGAGTCAAACGTTTTTTAATGCATTTAATCGGCATACCTTGCGCAAATCTGTGCAAATGGCGCAGTAAATTATTTTAAGATGCAAGAAGTTGCAGTGGAACAATAAGTTGAATATATCTATGTATTTTGATGTTTAAATTACATATTTCGAATCTTACCAAAAAATGAGATTGATAAACTCGAAAATAACTTTGAAACACATAATCTTGGTAGTTTTTTATTATTTCAAAGGAGTTTTTTTATTTTAGTTGTATTCTTTTTAAGGCCAATGCTGTTCTCATAAGAAATTGTCGCTTTGATTTTCTTTTAAATTTTTTGCTTACTATAATTTAAAAGAAAATTGTCAATATTTTCTTAAATAAAATTACTTGCCAATTTTAAAATTTTTTGCAGTTTGTTCAAAAATGTCAACTGAGCACAGATGTTGAGCAGTTGCAAAGCATGTGCAGCAGATAATCACGCATACGCAGTAAAACCTGGCAGAACTGCCGCATTGATGCATAAATTTGCAGCATTTACGAACGTACCCATACATATTAAATACATATAACTGTTTACAATTAAAACATGCAATCACTGTTGCTTTTTTTAGTACTTTTTAGGGTTCCGTACACCAAAGGTGAAAATGGAACCCTATTGTTTTCGCTACGCTGTCCGTCTGGCCGTCTGTCCGTCACAGGGTATTTTCTCGGGAACCGTAAGAGCTACGGACCTGAAATTTGGACACAGTGTGTAGACTCTTGGCCGCTACAACAACAAATACATGAGAGTTGGAAATTAAAGGGTGTGCCAAAACGAGCAACGAAAAATGTTAAAATCCAATGTAATATACATACAATTGTATGTATATACACTTGAAATTTTTAAAGTTAGTGTATTTTTATACAGACTGCAACAACTAACTAAAATTTAAAAAATTTTAATTAAAGGGTGTACCATCAGTTAATGTAATTTTGACTATGCAATTTTGATAACTTGGTGTATCTTGGAAACCGTAAGAGCAAACTTCTTGAAATTTTCAAAAACGGTAAAACAAAAAAATCTCAAAATTATAAAATCGCCAAAATTAAAAAAATCGCCAAAATTAAAAAAATCGCCAAAATTAAAAAAATTGCCAAAATGAAAAAAAAATCGCCAAAATGAAAAAAATCGCCAAAATGAAAAAAATCGCCAAAATTAAAAAAAATCGCCAAAATGAAAAAAATCGCCAAAATTAAAAAAATCGCCAAAATTAAAAAAAATCGCCAAAATTAAAAAAATCGCCAAAACGAGAAAAAAGCGAAAAATAAAAAAAAAAAAAATTATTTCAGCTGAAAAAACGTAAAAACACTAAAACAAATGCTCAAAGCCAACGTACGGAACCCTTCGTGCGCGAGTCAAAGTCGCACTTTACTGAATTTATTTATTTCAGTTTTCGTTTACTTTATAAATTAATAAACGATAAACATGGATTTACTTGTTTATGGTAATATATTTATAACTTTTACAAATTAAATGAGATTTCGTCAAAAATATTACATTTTAAAGAAATAAAAACGAAAATAGTTTTCCACAAGTGCAAATGTTTGCAACTAAGTGTAGAAAGTTTTTAAGCTCAATAAGTACAATATAGCCACCTAAAAGTCTTCAGTAATTTACTTAAGCATTTGACATGCATTTCGTTGAATTTTGAGACTAGCTTAAGTTTGGTTAAGCACATTATAGTTGGGCCTTTAGAGGGCATTGTAAAGTTTCTTAGTTTTTCATACAAACAAAAACAGTTGTACAATTTGTCAAATAAGTGTTATAAAAAGCAGAAAAATATACAACAACAAACACACGCATTTCTGCAGGAGATCTATTTTATTTTGAGCAAAGTTATTAGACAGTCTGTGAGTTAAAACCTGAACTTAACAAACTTGCAGTGTGAATGCAAAATCAGCTGTTTATGGTTTTAACGTTAAAACCAGGTTTTTACTAGCAGTGCGAAAACACTAAGTTAAAATATATGCTTTCTTATGAGGTCGGTTACATCCAGTACGTGTCCGTTAACGCAAAGTACAAAATTTGGTCAACTTTTAACTTTTTCCGCACGTTGAGTAGTTTGACAGATATTGGTTGGTTTTTTAGTATGTTCTGATTTAGATTTTTGTGTTTTGTGTCAGCAAAAATAAAATTAAACAAAAGAAATAAACATCATAAATACAAAAAGCTGAATTTTAATAAATAAAATGCAGAATCTACATATAGAAACTGTTCAAATGCTTCCGTTAATAAGGTACTCCTTGTGCCTACCTTCTACGTCGTTTCGTTAATGTTAGTTAAAAAAGACGAAGTTTAACGTATGACGGATTCATTTCGCCCCGGCCCTTGTAGGGTACACACTATCGAACATGAGTGACAGTTTTGCTAAAATTTTACATTGATCGATAGTGTGAATATGAATTTCGTCAGTCAACAGTCAACCACAGAATTTTTTGTGGTTGAGTGACAGTCAGCGGCCATATTGGTTTTGACTGATAGTGTGTACCAAAAGCGTCAGTCAAGAGATATTTTTGTAGCAGAAAAAACACAGGATGGACGCTGAAAATTATTTTTTTAAGGAATTTATATATTTTTATTAAATGCAAGGTTGTGTATGATGGTAAAAATAAAGTATTAAGACAACATCTTACGAGAAGTTTTTAAAAATAAGAAATCATTAAAATTATTCATTATAAAAAAATGTTGTTAGCAACAATGCGCATCCAATTTGTGTTTGTGTGTCTATTTTTTTTCTTGAATGAAGTTTTGAGTGTCGAACACGATCGATAGTTTGAACAGGCAACACTATAATTCAAAACTGATGAATTTTTGACTGTCACTCATGTTCGATAATGTGTACCTCACTTTAGTCTCTCATAAGCATTCGTACAAACATGCATTTCACTCTCTCTCTCTCTCTTATATTATATACTAATACATATATATAAATAATATAAAGATGGATGTGTGTTTGCCTGACTTTGATATACATAATATGTGTATTTATATCGTTGCCTGCTCACAATGAAAAATTAAGATGGCGCAATTTTGCAACATTAACATCTTATAATGCTCATTGTGAATTCCCTAAATGTTTATTTTCGAACACTGATAAATATAGACTTCAACTATAATCATGTTGAAGCATTTATAAACTGTAAAATGCAATCTAAGCAGATCTTACTTTATATCTGTATCTGTATGAGTATCAATTAAATTTACAGAAAAAATATTGAAATCATGCCGACGCATGTATAATTTAAAAAAAATCCTCACGTTATACAATTTTGTAAGCAAAGAAATTTTATGACTTTGTGGGAAATGAAATACATACATATGTATGTATCTACTTTGTAAAAAATGGCTACACGACTACAAGTGCCGCTGGCAACAAATGTTGCCTAGTAGCCAGCTACTTAATTATTTTGAAGACGGCAGCAACTCCATAAATTTATATTTCAGTGGTGCCGCTTTCAAATATTTCACATTTATAAAAATAAAATAGTTTATTAAAAAATATAAAAACAATTCAGTATATTTCTTTATATTTTTTTGCGATTGTTACTATTTATAGGTTTAGTAATTTCTTCAATAGTTTTAGCAATTTTTCGCTAACCTGCGATTTTTTCGCGTTTTTTCCACTTTTTTCCAATCTTTTTATATTTTCAATGACTTTCGCGATTTCTAATAAATTTTAGGACTTGCTTCCGATTTTGCAATTTTTCGCAAATTTTTGCAAACTTCGCGATAAAAGCGACTTTTTGCATGCTTTCAGCCTCCTAACAGTTTAGCCGATTTTTAAACAATATTAGACTTTGTTATTACCTCGCTGTTAGTACGAGTAAGTTTTTGCGAATTTTCGCCATTCCGCGATTTTTACCGAATTTTTTGCATTCCTTACAGTTTTAGCAATTTTTAGTCCCTATTATTGCTTGTTTAAAATTTTATAAATTTTCGCAATTTTTTGCATCGTTCGCGAAAAAATCGACTTTTTGCATGTTTTTAGTTTCCTACGAGATTTCCCGATTTTTCAACAATATTATACTTTGTTATCATCCCGCCGTTGATACGTTTCTGCAGATTTTCGTAAGTTTCGCGATTTCTGCCGAATTTTTCGCATTCCTTAAAATTTTAGCGATTTTGAATCAATATTATTGCTTTTTTAAAATATTGCAACTTTTCGCGAATTATAACATTTTTGCTTTGCAAAAATATATTACTTTTGTAATTAACATTAAGATTTTATAATTTTGAGACATTTTTAGATTTGATTGAACTGTAGTGAATTTTAATCAGAAATAATTTCTTAATCAGGCTTGAGTTCAGTAATTTCAATTCTTATTGAATGAAATATTTTTATTAATTAATGTGAGTATCTAAAGAAGAGAAGAAAAATTAAACTAGACTTTTAGCTGGGGGAAATACCGATATTTTTCTTCTCTTCTTTAGATACTCACATTAATTAATAAAAATATTTCATTCAATAAGAATTGAAATTACTGAACTCAAGCCTGATTAAGAAATTATTTCTGATTAAAATTCACTACAGTTCAATCAAATCTAAAAATGTCTCATTTAATTCATCATGGGCACGTGACAAAAATTTGTTCACTTAGCTATCACTGTTCACTTGGCTATCACTGCTTCAGAATGCTGAAAAGCGAAGTCAACTGTAGAAAGCAAAAACAAAAGTAACATAAAGCCACTACAATAATACTTATATGTATGTACCGATGGTGCATCGAATAAGTAAAAATAATTAATGTGATGATCGTAAAAGATAAGTAAGAATGGTTAAACATACATAGGTAGAGTGATATAACTTCGTGCTAACCTAAATAGAAAATGGAAAAACAGAAAATGAATAGTGATACTTACAAATGTGTTTGCCAAAGGTAAATCAATAATTGTATACACAATCAATTCTCATATTCCATTTCATAGAAATTTAAGTTAAATAGCTGATGTTAATAATAATCTCTACCCCAGTAGATAGACATGGGTGCTGATGAAGTGCGTGGCTGCACAGAAAAATATCGGTATTTCCCCCAGCTAAAAGTCTAGTGTAATTTTTCTTCTCTTCTTTAGATACTCACATTAATTAATAAAAATATTTCATTCAATAAGAATTGAAATTACTGAACTCAAGCCTGATTAAGAAATTATTTCTGATTTTATAATTTTGCTTTTTATTTTGCAATAAAAAATATTTCTTGGGTCTAATTTGATTTGCATATGTATTTTGCTATATTGTCAACACTGCTTTTGGTTTGCAGCCATAAAAAATAGAAATTAGTTTAATTCGACTACAACGACAAATGTAGCACGGACAACAACCTGTAGCTCGTTGCCTTGTTGCCATCAAAATAATCTATATATATAAAAATAAGTCCGCATATGTACGTCGCCGAACTAATCATAAACGCGTCGTGCGATTTCAACCAAACTTATACACTAAGTAGGCAGTGGCCCATATATGGCTTATATAAAGTTTGGTTGAAATCCGATAACGCCGTCCGACAGATGGCGCCATATTTAATTTTTTGTGTTTTTGCACCGTAACTCAAGAACTACTGCACCGATTTAGACCAAACTTTATATACATACTCTATGGGGCGTGAGGAGAGTTTCTGTGTAGTTTGAAGTTCGTCCGACAGATGGCGCAGTATTTATTATTTTTGTGTTTTTGCACCGTAACTCAAGAACTACTGCACCGTAACTCAAGAACTACTGCACCGATTTAGACCAAACTTTATATACATGCTCTATGGGGCGTAAGGAGTGTTTCTGTGTAGTTTGAAGTTCGTCCGACAGATGGCGCAGTATTTATTATTTTTGTGTTTTTGCACCGTAACTCAAGAACTACTGCACCGTAACTCAAGAACTACTGCACCGATTTAGACCAAACTTAATATACATGCTCTATGGAGCACGAGGAGTGTTTCTGTGTAGCTTAAAGTTCGTCCGGCAGATGGCGCCATATTTAGGTTTTTTGTGTTTTTGCACCGTAACTCAAGAACTACTGCACCGATGTTGACAAAACCTTATATACATGCTCTTTGGGGCGTGAGGAGTGTTTCTGTGTAGTTTGAAGTTCGTCCGACAAATGGCGCCATACTTAGTTTTTTTTTGTGATTTTGCACCGTAACTCAAGAACTACTGCACCGATTTAGACCAAACCTTATATACATGCTCTATGGGGCGTGAGAAGTGTTTCTGTGTAGTTTGAAAATCGTCCGACAGATGGCGCCATATATAGTTTTTTGTGTTTTTGCACCGTAACTCAAGAACTACTGCACCGATTTAGACCAAACTTTATATACATGCTCTATGGGGCGTGAGAAGTGTTTCTGTGTAGTTTGAAGTTCGTCCGATAGATGGCGCCATATTTAGTTTTTTGTGTTTTTGCACCGTAACTCAAGAACTACTGCACCGATGTTCACAAAACTTTATATACATGTTTTATGGGGTGTTAGGAGTGTTTTTGTGTAGTTTAAAGTTCGTCCGGCAGATGGCGCAATATTTAGTTTATTCGTGGGCAAAATCCAATTTTCATATTGTACCACCAATGCCATATACAACACTAATGTTTGCTTAGGGCCAGCAACGCGGACCGGGGTCAGCTAGTCATTCTCATATAAACATGTGTATTTTATTTTTGACATTTTGTAGTCGGTAGCTTGCTGTGGTGAATGTGTTTAATGCTTCTTAGAAGGTGATGAAATGATTACATCTGAATGTGATGCAACGTAGCTTACGCCAACAAGGGGTCAACCAGCAAACCACATCTAGACAAACTTGAGGTAAACATTCTCCCAAACATAGATATTCTAATGTTTCTGACCCTAAGAAAACACCGACGGTGAATTGCTGGTGGAGGTAACTGAGTTATTTGAGATCCATATTCTAGAATAGTTGATTATTAAACATGTATTTCTTTGCATATGAACTAATTTCTACATACACACATACATATATTTACCTATATATATGTATATATTAATACATTTAAGAATTAGACAAATATTCTCTATTTCAAGTAGTAAAATCTAAAAAAATAGTAGTGACACATTAGAAGAAAAAATAAATAAAAAGAGAGACAAAATATATACAAAATACGCTGAACTTTAATAAAATGAGGAGAAAACAAATCATCTAGATTCTAGAACATCAAATAAAAGCCATAGATGATCAACCATCATAAAAAAAAATATACCTTTTTAATGTAAACATATTATTTGTATGAAGTAACACAATTTGAGGAATGAATATTTTATAATTTAATTACCCATAGCGCTGGCAAAGGATAGACAGAAATTTCGTCATACAAAGTCATCTTGTATACCAGAGGAACCGTTGAGAGGCCATACATAAATTGTAAGAAAACGATTTCGTTTTCTGTTAATCGCTATTCAAGAAGAAAATAAGTTTGTTCATTATGATTTAACTAATTTAAAAGTACATTTAAATTCAGTCTCATATCCATACAATGATCTTAAAAATTAAAAATAAACGTTATGCACTTCTATATTATATGTATCTAGATTCCAACAAAACTTTTATATGAAAGAATCTCAAGCGCTTCTAACTGTACCAGAGTTTAAGATAAAAGCTCCTTTTATTCAATAGCGGGTCAATTGAATAAAATTTTAAATTGAAAAAGTAAGCAACGACATCCGCTTACTTCATTCTTATTCATGATCAAATACTCGAATATACCCATCATAGGACAAATTCTAAAAGTCTTATAAACTAAGCAATATGGAAAATAACATAATTTTTATATACATACGCATAAGGTTTCATAAGTAATTAAAATGATTTTATTGGAAAAGAAGTAGCGATTGTTTTGAACAATTATGAATATAATAATTTCATTATGAAACTCTTTTTTGATTTTAAATGTTTATTAATAAAGGAATTTATTATTTATTATATACGTATGTATTTCATTGGCGCTTGAACCAATCATCAGTAGTCTTCAACCATAATTTTTAATTTTTTTTGTCTACATCCTTAAAAAAAATTAAATTAAATAAAATGAGTTCACCTGAATATAAAATATTTGCTGGGTTTTGTATCAGTTTCAAAGCCTACTAAGCTTATTTTTTCTTTTGCGATTTTCAAAAATATTATTATTTTATGAATTCTCATATAGTTTTTGAAAGTCTATGCATAAAGAGGTTTGTGACTGTTAAAAATTATGGGTGAAGTCTACTGATGATTTGGTTCAAGCGCCAATGAAATACGTATATAGACATGCTAAACTACCAGCAAATAAATTTCAATTATTGTATGTTTATCAATAAAATAAAACTTTTTAAAAAAAAATTAAACCGACTTCAAAAATAAGCACTAAAAAGCAACAAATAACATAGATCTAGTTAATTTAATTATTATTTTTCTTCCAACTTCAAACGGCACTGTAGGTAACATATATAAAAATCTTTTATTTAACTAGATCTATGTTATTTGTTGCTTTTTAGTGCTTATTTTTGAAGTCGGTTTAATTTTTTTTTAAAAAGTTTTATTTTTACCTTTTTAGTGAATACTTTTAAACTCTGGTCAATTCAAAAAAAATTTATTTGTAAGTATCTTTCTTTATTTGGAAATATGGTCCAGTTTCGTAAAAATCGATGAACTAAAAGCACGTGAAATTAAGTGTTAAATTTTAAGGGGCGTGGCTACGCCCCTTTTTTTAAAACAAGATTGTGTATTTTTAAGAGTTCAAGGTGTGTGCTAAGTTTCGTAAAAATCGGTTAAGTAGAACCACGTGTAATGTTATAATACATTTTAATGGGCGTAGCCCCACCCATTTTTTCAACTTAAAAATTTTGTAATTACAAAAACCAAAGTTGTTTGCTAGGTTTCGCAGCAATCAAATGAGTAGAAGATCACAAAATCAAATTTAAAAAATTGTAGGCGTGACCCCGCCCACTTTTTTAACGCAATTTTATGGCTTTATTAAAGCTTAAGGTGTGTGCCAAGTTTCGTCAATATTGGTTAAATACAAGCACATGAAATATTATACTAAAGTTTAATAGGCGTGCCCCGCCCACTTTTTTAACGCAATTTTGTGCCTTGATTAAACCTTAGGGTGTGTGCCAAGTTTCGTAAAAATCGGTGAAATAGAACCCTGTGAAATATAATATAAAATTTTAGTGGGCGTAACCCCGCCCATTTTTTTAAAAGAAAATTTTTTCTATTTTAGAGTTCAAGGTGTGTGCTAAGTTTTGTAAAAATCGGTTAAGTAGAACCACGTGTAATGTTATAATACATTTGAATAGGCGTAGCCCCGCCCATTTTTTCAACTCAAGAATTTTCTAATTACAAGAACCAAAGATGTTTGCTAGGTTTCGCAGCAATCAAATAAGTAGAAGATCAATAAATCAAATTTAAAAAATTGTGGGCGTGACCCCGCCCACTTTTTTCAAATTTGACCAATGGGAAGCTATACCCTCTCAGACAACAAAAAAATGTTTACAATCGGTCTAAAATGCACCGAGTTATGGACCTACATACCTAAAAAAAAATAGTGACGAATTGTTAACCTCCTTCTTTTTTTGAAGTCGGTTAAAAATAAAAAAGAAGCAAGCTGGCTAACAAAAAAAAAACTATCATTACCTAAGCTGGAGTGCCGGATTAGTTTCATTTAAAAATGTTTATAAATGCAAGATATTCTAAAATAAATGTAAAAGGTGATGAAAAAAGCCTACGGCTGGAAAAAATTTAAAATCCCCGCAAAAAAATAAATATATATATAGCGTTGGTAGTGCAATATGAAAATTTAATTTTTCCACGGCCCTCCGCTCACAAACCGAAAAAAAAATCAGACTTTACAGTGCCTGAGTATTCTGAAGATTCCCTGAATATTTCATCAAAATCGGCCCAGCCGTTTCGAAATCCATACATTACATACATATGTACATAGTCGTACACACATCCTTTTTTACATAATACTAGAGTAACCCTTCCCGCGTTGCTGGACAATACAATAATATACGTTTACGTCTTTGTATTAAACATTTAATTTTCTAGAAAGAATAGACATTTTCCTGAAAAAGAAGTGCAAAATATTATAAATTTTTTAAAGTGAGAATATCGAAAGAAAAAAAAATTTATTGCAGAGCTTGGTGGTAAACGACATTTTTATTATTGCATACCTAACTAAGCCAAATCTTTACTCTCCATTCCTAAACACATATCCTCAATCATTATCAATGCCTCATTATACATTTCCTCTGTATAATTCAATTGAGCATTAATATTTAAGGTGCGTATTCGATGTAAAATATCTTCCGTCATGTAATCTCGAAATTTCATCCACAAAGCAGATGGATTAGCCGGATTTCACGTTGAGATAATGATAGAATTTTTTCTATTTGTTGCGGATATGCTGATACCGATGCATCAGTTAATGTATTTTCCCAATGTGTATCGTGCTGCAGAAATCCAAGTTTTTGACATGCTTCACTGTAAGTGGCGCATAATTGTCCATCAGGTGTTCTCAAATAATTAAATGATGTTAAACCACAGTGCTGCCACAACCAAAAAAAAATTTACAACCAAAATTCGCTTTAAAAGTTACCAAATGAGAAAAAAATAACAAAATTTCAATATGTAGTATTTGTATTAAATAACATTTAAAATGCATACACTTTGTGCCGCACTACAACTAGAAATCAAGGTACATGAAGCTGACTTGCAAGCAGTCGTTCAATGCTCACTTGTAAGGTATATTTTTTATTGTTGAATTTTGTTTTTCTTCACACGTTTAGTTTTTGTATTCTTTATATAAATTTACTTTGTAAAATCTCTTAATTGAATGTTGCCGCCTTTACAAAAGACATGTCATTTCTGTAGTAAATAGTTGCGATCATTTAGTAAATGTAAAAGCTGTTGACAGTGTTGTAAAAGTATTGTAAACAAGTGAGTATCAAGGCGAATTCATAACAGGTGGCTGCAATAGCGATTTTAGTCACAGCTGTTTTATTTTCAGTTGCCTTGGTAGAAATACTAAAAATTTAAGAACATAAAAGCTTAAAAAGTATAACATAAAAAATATGTACATGTGTATCATTATTTTGGCAAAAAAATAACCAAAATGAGAAAAATATTCACATCTCCACATTAAAGAAAAAAGTAACCACTTTTGGTTAGAAATAACCAAAAACGGCAGCCCTGTTGGACCATAAACATTTATCAAAAGCAAACCTAAATAAAAACAATCATCATTATTTGGGTGAACTGTATAAATTCGACCTAAAGCATCAGTTTCAAACGCATTTGGATGACCTTGAACAGATTTGCCTTATTTTCGACGTTGAAATTCCTTTTTTGATGCATTCCAAGTATAATATGATGGAACCTGAGCATAAAGCAATGTTCTTTCAAATTGTGACGGTAAGAGTCAGGAGTTCGTTTTTACCACACAAGAAATGTGTTTTGCTAACTATTTTTATAGAATATTTTTATTATTATGATTATCTCGATTAATCGAATTTGTTTTTATTCATACCATTTGTTTAAATATCATTGAATTATTACTTGATGTATTATGTTTTTTTTGAATATTATTGAATGATCGAAGTATTATTTGGATTATTATTTTAGTAATATCATTCCGATTACATTTTATGTAATTATATGTAAATTTAAATTTAACGGCTAAATAAGCATAATGCCACCTGTATGTCAAGTCATGTATACAAAATACAACCCCGACAAAACTCACAGCTGTCCGTGGTGTAAAATCGCCATCTACAGATGAGCAGCTGTGCGTGTGAGTGTTGGTAATTTTGTACATACAGACATCCCTAAGCACGGGCGGCAAGCGTTTTTTAGCTGTCAATAGTTATCATGTCCATACATTTTGTATGGAGCATACCGAAATAACGCGGTGGCAACGCGACGGCAACGCTTTGATATTGGAAAATCCGATTTTGACAACGCGTTTTACAATGAAGTTAGTTGCAAAAGAAAACAATTGCCTTCTGTTTGCCATCATCAGAGTTACCACATATGAATATTTATCTTATTTTCGAAGTTTTTCGGGATGTTAAAAATACTAAAACATTTCTTTGTTAAAAATAAGATTTTTAAGAATATGATATTTAATACTTTTAGTTTATTATTTAATGTCCTTTTGACTAAAGTACTGACACATTTTCTTCTTTCCTTCATTAAAAGTATGAATTATGTGCATACATATGTATATTTATCTTATACATGCTCTATTCAGTAAATAGTTTGTGTTATTTACCTTTACGTTTGTTCCCTACAAGAAATGAATGACTAGTTTCACAAACAAAATTTTTTCATTAACACATTTGCAACAATTTTACATTGAATTCAATAGTGACAGTCAATTGACTTAGTCATTCGATCGGAAGTGATGATGGATTTATTTATTAATTATAGTTGCTTTACTCTAGTGTATATGTTAGAGTGGGTCATCTTATATACATATGTATGCTTAAACTTTTATGACTCAAATTTTATTAAAAAAAATCTTTCTGTCTGTGAAAATTAAAATTTATAAGTATAAAAAAAGATAAGTAAAAACAGTAGTGAATAAAAGAAATGTACAAAATTTAATTTAATCTATATTTTCTTTTAAAAGAAAGATGTGTGGGCAATGAAAAGGTGTGAAGAGGGCTAGATACCGCCTAGGTTAAGCTATGTACAGACGGTTGTCAGATCTTACAATATTGCCAGTAAAATGTGCTCAAAATTTCTTGCAACCGTGTGAACTGGCAATTTTTGTCAGGCGTCGTTGCCAGAAAAATCATTGTCAGTCCATTGCAAGACTAGCAGCTGACAACAAATTGTCAGACATCTTACAATCGTGTGAACACATTGTAAAATTATTGCCAGCTATTTGTCAGACGAACTTCGCGCATCTGACAATGGCGTCATTGTAAGAGAATTATTTCTATGGGCAACACTGTACACGCTTGATTTTAAAGAAAATATATTTAATAAAATATATGCAGCCAAAATCATTGCAGTTGCTTCTTTATGGTCCATAATAATTAATATTTTCACTTTTTTACATTTAACACCACCACAAATGATTGATATTTAACAATTTTTAACAAGCGCTTTGAGTCTGGCAACGCATAATAATGTCTGGCAATTTTTGCATATGACAACCGTGTGAACTTACAATTTTTTTGCTGACGATTTTGTCAGCTGATTTTATTGTCATACAATCATCTAGCAATAAATTGTAAGATTTCCTGACAAATTTGATACAACCGTGTGAACTGTCAATTTGCCATACACTTGCAATTTTTGATTGTCAGTACAATGTCAGCACATTGCCAGATCTAACAATATTGTAAGATCTGACAACCGTGTGTACATAGCTTTAGTTCATTTGAAACAAAATAAATTTTTCCTGAATTTAATTTTGAGTAAAATCAATGCATATTAATATATTTTTAGTAAAATCACAAAAGATTATTAATGAGAAAAAAAGATTTTTTTGTCCGACTTGAAGGTTTTTGAGAAAACACAAGCAAGTTTTCCAAATTTTCTAAATAACTAATTTTTTCAAACTTTAATTATTTTATTTTAATTTAAATAACAAAATTTTAATAACAAAATCACAAACAACAATGTCGTCTGTCCAGGTGTTAAAATAATCAGGATTGTTTTATTTATTGGTTTGATAACCCTGTTTTATCGTTTTGACATAACGTTGCCGCTTTTGTTTAGGTATGACATTTCAGCGTTAAAGCTCGGCGTACAAAAAACGTTCCGCTTTCCGCCCTTGTTTAGGGATGGCTGATAGGCAGCAGGTATAAAAGGCCGCACACAGCATGTAGAAGTCAGTCTTCACGTGCCAGTGGGGAAGGTAAGACAAATACCGGAGAACGGTTTGTAATCACTCTGGTTATTTGTTTTAATTTTGAAACTTAAGGTTTACCAGGGGGGTTACTCTCTATTGCGATGCGAAAGCAATTACGATGCGAAAGCTAAATGCGTTGATATGCAAATTTGGTACTCTCTATTACTTTCGCAAAACCTTTCGCAAAATTGTTTGAAAAAGTGGCAACACGGACATTGCAAAAGAAAATATTGCAAAGGTTGGCAGTACTGAAATGTCAAAATATGTATAAAAAAAACGACATTTAAAATCAAAATTTAAGAAAAAGTGAAGTGTAACAGCTTTCAATTGAAAATAAAGTGATGGATTCTGTAGCGTTATGGTTTTATGAAGAAAACGTCCATGTATAACGAGTTGCAAGAAGAGTCTTAAAGGTTCAATTAGCCATAGAAAACAACCTTATCGCCATAACTGTCACCATAGAAACCAATTAAATTTTGGTTTGGTTATGGCTATGGCATTATGGGTATGTCACTTCTAATTTAAGCTTAAGAGATAGTTCCGATATACTTTCCTTAAATGACCGCAGATAAGAAAAAATCTGTAGCGGAATATGTTATTAAATACATATTGCTTTATTTTAACTTTGTACAAAATTTGCGTTTCTGTATGTTCTAAACACTGTTCAACACTAGCTAAAAGTTTATAAAACTAGCCGCTGCCTTAAAATTACTTGGCCAAGCTGGATACCAACATCAAATTGGTCAGGACCATACCTTAGGAATATAGCAGCAGTCAATGTCCGTCCCTTAAAAGAGCTCTACGTAGCGATTGAGCAAATACAAAACTGAGAGGGACCATCACCTGTGCTGGTGTGATTTTTTAAATCAAATATGAATACATACATACAAACATACATGTGTAATATTATAAGTACTATTAGTGTCACATTTCATTATAAACAACCAGCTCTATCCCTTACAGGAGGTCCATTAGAATTTAGGTCGTCTGTCAATTTTGTCCACAAATTATTTGCGTCCTATTTGCCATTTGCTCACATGCAATCCACTAAAATTTCAAACTACCGTTGTTTTGTTTGTAATTTTTTGGCTTTTTCCCTAAAAACTACGATTTAAATATAAATATTTTGGTTTTATAAAAGGTTTATTAATCAAATTTCCATAGAAAATTTGTTTAATAAACCTCTTATAAAACAAAAATATTTTTTTATGAATAAAAGACAGTCAATATATAAATATTTTTTTCAACGTACATGTTTTTCGCACTTTGCGTTTGGTATTTAGCTAACGCAAGATATTTGCGCTTATCGAGCGATTTTGACAGGCGCTTCCGCATTGAAGAGTACGGTGATACCAGACTTGCGAAACGGAAAATAAAAGATGCGAAATATAAATGCGCAATCGAATTTCGTACCATTTTTCTTTCGCATCGTAATAGAGAGTAACCCCCCAGGACTTTGGATATATGTAGGTACTGACGCGTTTGTAACCACAGTACCAATATCATAAATTTTTTTAGTGCATAGAGCACTTGCTGTTTGTAGACTGTTGGCGTACTGACGCGTTTGTAACCACAGTACGCTCGTCATTTTCCAAGCAGATTTTGTCAGTCATTCCAGTGCATAAAAGCACTCCTCGCATGGAAACTGGTGACGTGTTGACGCGTTTGTAACCACAACACGTTCATCCTTTTCCAAGCAGTTCTACCGGAAATTTTACTATTTGGAGCATACCGGTGGCAAATTAGATATTAGTAGCTTTAAAACCTTTTTATGCGTTAGTAAATAAATAAGATTTATTACGCTTATAAGCCATTAGTGTTTTCTCTTTCTTTGGGTCCCATAGAAATTAAATAAATTTTTGTGACGAACCCTGGATACCGACGAGTGATACCCCAGCCGAAGAACCGTCGTTACAAAATGAATCTTCTTGGCACAATTTAAAAAATACGGTTAAAGTTGTATTGGTGGCAATAAATACACAGAAATTAAATAAATCAAATGACGCGAGCAAGCAGAGCCTTATACCGATTCTCATAGCAAAAAAAAATACATTTTATATAAGGAAAACACACTATCATAAAGGTGCGCGTATAACGTATATTCGTAAAAATTTTTCGATGTTTTTTTATAAACCATCAGTGAAAGTAGACCTTTCCAAATAATGTACTCGTTTGAAAATCGGTTGAGTGGTTCTCGAGTTATAAAATCACGAGCATAGGACAACTTATTTTTATATATAGATAATTTTGCAAATTATCATGGATTTCAGTTAAATTAGCTATTTATAATAAGATAATTATTATGGATTTTCAAATAATAATTTAAGACTTTTTGAAGTTGTTAATAAATTATTATTTATTAACTTATCTACATCCAGCGTGACCGTTTGGCCGACTAAAGTGCCAAATTGCCACTTTTTCGACTGTCTTTCCACTCTTTGTCCCCCTTTTTTTAGAGTGAATTATATATGTAATAATACATTGAAAATAAAAATTTTAGTGTTAGTTTTCTCGTTTTTTTTTATTTTTCCTCATATTTGTCATCGGTCACCCTGTCTACATCTACAAATCGTCATGTGAGAACTTAAGTATCCAATATCCAATAGTTTATAAAGGCGTATTGGACACTTAAGTTCTCACATGACGAAATGTACATACTTGCTACGATAATCTAATAAAACAACAGTCTCTCTCATCACCCAAGTATGACCGTCTAATAGCCGCGTAATAAGTGACCACTAATACACAGTAAAAATGCATAAATTTTTGCTGCTTTTGTATTTTGATTCAAACACAATGAAAATAACAAAAATTATGTATTTAAGAAATTTATTATTCGAGATATTGTCATAAGTTTATTTTAATTTGAAATTTATTTGCTGGTGGTTCAGCGATGTCTATATGCATTTCATTGTTGCTGTAACAAATCGTCAGTAGACTTCAACCACACATTCTGAACAGTCACAAACCTCTTATCGTATGTACAGACTTTCAAAAACTATTTGAGAATTCACAAATAATAATATTTGTAAAAATCACAAAAGAAAAATAAGCGTAGTAGGCTTAGAAACTTATACAAAATCCAGCAAATAATTTACATATATTCAATATGAATTTATTCTATTTTTCTACACCTTTATACAATTAGAAATCCTTTGGATAACAATAAAAGTAATTAAAAGGCAAAATGAAAAATAAAATCTAAATTCAACACATCGTAAAATTTCTCACATGAAGCATGAAACAAAACATTAAATCGTTTCTCGATTTGTGAGAAAAAAGTGTTTCTGTATTTGAATGCGAAAACAGACAACACTGATTCAGTTTTTATTCGATTATTTCCAGTAATCGAGTATCAAATGAAAACAAAATGTCACAAAAATATTATTTCAATAACAAAAAGAAATAATTTACAAGAAAAAGAAAATAAAATTATGAAGAAGAATTTAAAATGAATGTAAAATGCTTTAAAGGAATTTTTTCTATCAAGTGCTGCCTCTACATAAACAATTATACAAACGAATTTTAATAAATAAATATAAAAATATTATATTGTTAATATTCCTTGAATGTATTTTTAACCAAATTATTTTTCATATTTTTACACACAAATTCAAAAATTCATATGTTTTTGTACAAATTTGGTTGTTCTCACACCAATTTAAAATGTGAGCTGCTTTGGCAGTTCTTGCGAGAAACATTTCACAAAATATTGTTACAGAAACACTTTTTCTCACATCCTTCCAATAATTGCTGGAAATGTATTTAAATGACAGATAGTTCTCGCAAAGTAAAGGCACAGAAACACTTATGTGAGAAAAGCCATTTTGTGTATCAATTTGCACTGTTTTTGTTACGGAATCGTTTCATGCGGGAAATTTTACGATACGAGAAATACAGAAACGAGCTACAGGCCACTGCTGTTTATTGCCCTTCGAGAGTTTTGCGTCTCACACCACATGTGATTAGTGGTTGGTGTCAGTTTTTTTTTTTTTTTTTTTTTTTTTTTAAAAGAGAAGTAACACTCAGGCAATTAATGCCTACTACTATTACTAGGTGTTACCTTCTTTAGGAAAGGGATAGTGATAGAGAAGACAGGTGGTGAAGGGAGAGATAGAGGAAAGCTTCATTCTTTTACAACTCTGCTTTTTGCACGTTTTTTTTTTTTTTGATAATGCAGTGTTGCAGCGCCATCTGGTGTCAAATGAGGCGTATTAAGTTTTTGAAGCTGTGTTTTGTAGCCACTTTATTGATTATTTTACTTCGCCGATGATTTTGCTACACAACGAAGGAGGGCGCTCCGATGTTACATTAGGACTAGTATCTTCTGAAGTCGGTATAGTTAAGTGACCAGTGCCTATGCCTTCATCACTTGAACTTTCCTACAACAACTGATACAAAGGGACACTAATGCACATCAGAAAAATGCGTGGTGTTGTTATTCAATGACTGTTGGATACAGGGATTGAACCCAGGACCTTCGATTTTGTAGTCAACGTGCTAACTACTTCAGCCAACGCCACTCTCAGTTACCGGTATCCCGTTGGTTTTCATCAACTACATGCAAAAACAATTAGAAGGAATAAATATTGAAAAGTGGTTGGAGAGCCAAACAAAAACTCACTTTTAACCAAGTAACGAGAGGATTTTGGGAGACCCGGCTTCGTATGCTACGGCATATGTCATTTGGAATATTTCTCGGATTATGTGCCTTAATATATAATTAAAAAAAATGTTTAACAAAAATCTAAAAATTTTAATATTTTCATGTATTAATAATTACCTCCTTGCTCAGGATTTTCTTTTGCCAATAAAATAGAAATGAGTACAATAAAATAATTTTGAAGAAGATACCTTATTGTAATAGGTATATTGAGTTGGAGTTTAGGTAAAGTGTAATGTACAAATTACCTAACTGCATTGTTAATAATACCCAAGTTTCTTACCTTCATATAAAAAAAGTTACATATGCAAGCTTAATATTACCTCTTATATTTTTTTGTGTGTAGCAACGACAACTTAAAACAGCAAACCCAAGGCACACTTATTAGGTGGCAGCACTACACCAGGTGACTAATGTCACTATACCAAGCCAAATGTCACTTATACCAAGCCAAATGTCAAATTTGGATTGTGTAGGTAAAAGCCTAAAAACATGCTTTTATTTGTGTATCCATAAACACCTAACGAATACTCAGTTTTTATGGTGTTTGACATTTCTTATAATAAACATACAATCTAACGATGCTACCCTGTTTTGAAAAGTAAGATGGTAATTTATAGCAACAAAGTACATGTGGTTATTGCTGTTGTAATATTTGTTGTAGAAATACGGGTATCTGATTGATGTGCCTTGAGCAAACCAAAGCCTATCAAATAACGACCATTACATACACAAAAATACACAGATCCCTTGTCACTACCCTGCAGTCAGACTGGGAGTAACAATTCTAGTAACAATTTTGTTATAATAAGTTTTCTTCTATCCGTCAGTATAAAAGAAGGAAAAAAAACAGATGTGGTGTATTTGTGGTGGAATTGTCAATAACTTGTCAATATACATACATACATTTGTATGTACGTAAATTATAGAAATGTACCAGTAACTAACTGTCTGGTTAGTATGTCTCATGACCCCCTAAGAACTACGTAGTCACTACCTAGTCAATTGTTTTTGTGTTACTAGTAAACAAGCACATGCTAAATGTCTATAGCACAAAGTATTGTATGGGGCATAAATAGAAAGTAATAATGGTGATAAGTCATAAGCTAGTCAGCATATTTTCACCATCCATATTTCCTAAGGGGTATAATGATTGTCTGTCACCAGTGTTGCCAGAATTTCGAAGGATAAAATCTGCAAAATTCAAAAATTTTTCACGAAAAAATCTGCAAAATCTGCATTTTATTTTTAAAATATTCAAAAAACCTTCAAAGCAATTTTTAAAAAAAATTTTATAATTCATTCAAAAAATGTACATAAATATGGATGTACATGTGTAACACATAGAGTTACTGTCAGAAATATTTTGCCTACATTCTTTAAGCAAAAAAGTTAAATAAATCTATTAAAAATAAGAAATTTAGGCAACATGTTAAATTTTTTTCTTTTGTAACTGAGAAAGCAAAGCCTATATAATAGAAAATACACAAAAAACAACAACTTTGAATTTAATTGTTATACTTTTGTTGCTTTTTCTTGTTTCAGCTACGCAGTTTCAACATCACAAAAGTATTTTGCTTCTTTTAGCGTTGCCATTATTTTTTAAATATTTGTGTTGTCACATGCGTTTTTTAGCTATTCGTTTGTAATAGCAATTCTTAGAGTCTGAACACAATGTAACGATAATTTATTGCGGAGCGGTTTTTCATACGATTTTGAAGTAAAAAACCGCAGTGCGGAACGGCATAAAATTAAAATCTATTTTATTTTCTCTGCGGACTTTCTCATTCTGTCAATTTTTGACTATCTTTCTCTTTCTGATGTTGCCATAGTTTTTGAATAATTGGCGGTGTTCACAACATTATTGCGAACAAAAAAATGATTTTGAAGTTCAAAAACTATTGTCATAAAATATAAAAGTTTAAAAAATATATCAAATATATTTGCCAATGTATAAAATGTTAATAATTTCTTGTTTTTAGTTACTGCCATTACAAAATATATATGTGTGTATATATATACATATGTATATATGTTCCCGTCGTTCCTATAAAGAGCATAGGGCCTCCATTACAAAATATTAAACAAAGAGTACATTTTTAGAAAATTTTATAAAAATTTATCCACAAAAAAATTAATAAAAATTTAAACAAACAATGACAAGTATTGCCGTAGCCGTCTTCCGTTGTATTATGTTTATTTTTCTCTCCCGCAACGAGAAATCGCACCGCACCGCAAACATTGTGTTTAGACTCTTATGCTTTTTTTCATAATTGGTTCCAATCTTTTCTTATTGAGTGCAACACGTGAAGTTTTTGTTTAAAAAAATTTCTAAAATAAAGGAATTAAATTGATCTGTAAATAAGATAACAGGGTAAAAAAATATATTTGTGATATGTTTGTTCGATGTAGACAAACAAGAGAAAATACTTTTAAACGTGCAAAAGAGCGCAGTTATATTGAAAATATTCCACGAAAAAGTCGAGCAAAGTTGTTAACGGTGAGAAACACAAGACAAACTATTAAAAAAAATAGAGAAACTCACTTTTTATATGTGCCAAGTCTAAAAGAAATGTTAAGGGGGACACTATGGACACACCTAAGTGGCAAGTCCATCCGTAGGGTTCTAAAAGCCAACAATACTAACGCCTGCGTAGATAGAAAAAATCTTTGATTTTGGAAGTAAATAGACAGAAGCGTCAGTTATTTGCTGAACTACATAAATTTCAGACTCGGGAACAATTTAATATATAGCGACGAAAGTAAATTTATAGTTTTTGGGTCAGATAGACAGCATATGGTGCGGCGTAAACCAACTAAATCACTAAAAATTAAGAATAAAAGGCCAAGAGTAAAACATGATGGTGGTTCTCTCATGGTGTGGAGCTGTACGTCAGCACTAGGAGTGGCAAAGTTGGTGTTTATATAAACCACAATAGATAAACATCCATAGTTTTCCATTTTTAAAGGAAATCTACATATCAGTGCTGAAGAAATGGATCTGTATATCAATGGGTATTACTTCCAACATGACAACGACCCAAAACATACACCCCTGGAGATTAAAGTAGGTCTCTTTTATAATACCAAACATCTGCCAATACCACAACAAAGTCTCGACATGAGTCTATTGAAAATCGTTTGGCTTATTTGGAGGTAAAAATCCGAGCAAATAGCATTTTATCAAAATTGTACTTAGGACGAGTATTGGAAGAGGAAATGTTTAAAAAAGTACCTCAAAATTTCCGAAACTTAATGGAATCTATGCTAAGATGTCTGCGAGTGGTCATATATAATAATGGATATCACACAAATCATTAAAAAAAACATAGTTTGCTGCTTTAATAGTGCTAAATCTGTGTAAAAAATTCAAAAAGCAAAATATTTTTTTTGTGACCTGATATATAAACAATTTTTTCATTATTTTTAAAAAATTTTTTAAAATAAATTTTTTTATTAAAATAATTGCAATTCTCTTATTTAATATAAAAAAAATAATAAACCTGAATTTTTCAAAGAACACATTTTTATGTAGCATTCTGTTTAAGCTAATAGCATCTAATTAACTTACATATTCTTTACCTTTTTTTCACAATGAAAAACTATAATGTAAATTGAAGTTTTTATGTACACATATATTTTGTAGTTAAATATGAAAGAACCAACCCTGTTTTGTACTATATTATAAATCTATGCATAAAATGAACTATGTTAAGTAAGCATATAAAAATCAAACTTATGTGTGGTGGGATCAACTTCTGGATGAAAACGAACTACTTTCGGGACTTCCGGGGGTAACGAGATATGTTTACGGCTGTGTACGTAAATCATCCCAAATTGTCTCCAGTACAAAAACTTTACCATTTAAGACTGAAAGTTCGTGGGCAAGCGGCTGCAATCGTCAAACGCTTCCAATTGTGCGGTGAAAACTTCTCGCTTGCATGGGCAGCACTAAATGAACGGTATGAGAACAAAAGAATAATTGTTGAGAACCGATTAAACCTCTTACTGAAATTGCCTCAAGCAACTGTCGAAAACAGCGAATCACTTCAGCGTATTCAGTCAACTTTTAATGATACTCTGGCTTTAGTCAAAGCTCAAAATGTGCCTCACGAAGAGTGGAATCCTCTTCTATTAGTTCTTTGCTCTTCTAAGCTTCGTCCTGAGACTAAATCCTTATGGGAAGAAACCCTTCATGCTCAAGTCTTCCAAAATGGTCAGAAATGAATTCATTTCTTACAAAAAGATATGAACTCTTAGATCGTCTTAAAATCATTCATGGTATTAAACAAACCAATGGAAGTCAGCATACCAATACAACTCTTAACACAGATAATGTTAATATGTTCCTGTGCAAGGTTTGTAAATCTCATCATGCATTAAAAAATTGTCCCGATTGCAAAGCTTTGGATACACAGTCTCGTATCAACTTTGTTTCTAAAAACAAAATATGCACGAATTGTGTATCGTATACTCATGTCAGGAAAAATTGCAAGAGTAAATTCACTTGCTCTCAATGTAATATCAACCACCATTCTCTCCTACATCTCCCAAATCCCACCACTCGACAATCTAACTCTCAGAGAAATAACTTTGAGCATGACAACCAGCCTAGTGCCACAGATCAAGCTAGGAATAGAGAGTCCAGGCAAACATCCAACTACTTTATCTCGAGCACCAACCGATCGCCACCAGAACATACTTTGCTTCCCACTGCCATAATACAAATTAAATACCCAGGAGAAATTTTCAATGCTCGTGCCTTTATAGACCAAGGTTCGGAAAAGTCTTTTATATCCAACAGGTTACAGTATGCCCAAGAACCTGATAAAAGTGTTAATAATTCACTTGTGGCTCAATCCACAATTTTTGGATGAGTAATAAGTGGTCCTATTGATGTTAAAACGTGCGATTCATTCTCCATAATGATTACCGAATTCCTAAAAGATCCCATTGAAAAAGTTTTGGGAAGTAGAAGAAATCGCCATGAAGCCTCCCTCCTTGAAAGAACATGAATATTGGGAGTCCCTTTTTAAGAAAACAACAAATCGAAATGAAGACGGTCGTTATGTAGTTAAACTACCATTTAAAAAGGATTTTCCGGATGATTTACCTTTAGGTCTCTCGCGACCAACAGCCATTGCACAATATCTCAGAATGGAAACCTCCCTTAAGAATAAGTCAGAGGTAGCTAAAGTTTATCATGAAGTATTAAAAGAATACCTAACACTAAATCACATGGAACCCATCTTCTCGTCTGAAAATAATAAAATATCAACTAATCGTTCCTTTTATCTTCCCCAAGATGCTGTTTTTAAGCCAGAGAGTAAAAGTACTAAGGTGAGGATTGTATTTAATGCATCCAAATGCTCAAGCTCAGGAAATTCTTTAAATGATGTTCTCTACGCCGGTCCAACTCTACAGTCCGATTTAATGACTCTAATTTTAAGATGGAGAATCTACAGATATGTTTTCAATGCGCACATTGAGAAAATGCACCGTCAAATCTTGGTTCACGAAGATGACCGTCCATTCCAGCGTATTATCTTTCGCCGTGATAAAAACTCTGCATTAGAAGATTTTTCCCTAAAAACAGTAACATTTGATGTTAATTGTGCCCCCTATTTAGCAATTAGAACGCTACATCAACTAGCGGATGACACCAAAGAATTGTATCCCCAAGCATCACATATTTTGACTAAAGAAACTTACGTAGATGATATATTATCAGGAGCGCATACCGTTGCAGCCGCAAAAGATTGCCTTACGCAAGTGATTCTAGCTCTACAATCAGCTGGATTTCCATTAAAGAAAATAACTTCGAACTGCGCTGAAATATTATCTAACCGATAATTTTTCCTATACAAACGATCCCCCCCAATATGTGAACGAGTTACAAAAAGAAACATTTTGTCTGCGATTGCTAAGCTATTTGATCCTGCTGGCTGGATATAACCTATCGTAATCCAGGCAAAAATACTACTTCAGCAACTGTGGCTTGAAGACAGAGATTGGGATGATGAAGTTAAGTCTAGCACCATTCTTTACTGGAGAAAGTTTTTGGAAGACCTACCAATGATTTCACAAATAAATATTCCCCGCTGGATTAAATTTACTCTGTCATTAATAACACATATTCACGGTTTCTGCGATGCCTCTGAGAAAGCATATTGTGCTACAGTATATATAAGAATTCAGAGCAAAGATTTCATTTCATCGTCTTTACTAGTTTCGAAAACGAAGGTAGCACCTCTTCACCCTGTTTCTCTACCCAGGCTAGAACTATGTGGAGCAGTTCTTCTCTCTAAACTTGTGAAACGTGTACTCTTGCAACTACCTATTCACAGCTATAATCTCCATCTTTTTGTGTGATTCAACAATTGTATTAGGATGGCTAGGAAGACTGCCTCTCATATGGAAAACTTACGTAGCTAATAGAACAGCAGAAATTATCAGAAATGTTGGAAATATTAGTTGGAGACATGTTCGATCAGCAGAAAATCCCGCTGAGTTAGGATCTCGAGGATGCCGGGTCCAAGAACTCGTGGATTCCTCGTTATGGTGGCATGGCTCCGATTGGCTTTTGAAGCCGCCAGAAGAATGGCCACAGTCCATGACTCTGAAAGAAGAATGCCCCGAAGAAAGAAAAAGTGTGGATGTATGTATGTATATACTACAATTATGAAAAAAAAAATACATTTAAATAAAAGTTATTTTTCTCTGTATTATGAGTAAACCTCCAGTTCGTATTACTTACTGCTTTTAAGTTTTTAACTAGACGTTGAACTAGAACTTTTTGATCCTTCTAACATAATATCTTCTGGATTATGTATTTCTTTATCCCCAAAGTCTGCAGATACTTCTTCTATGACTTCTAGATATTCCGTATTTTCTGCTTCGACATTGTCGTCATCTACTTCATTTCCTACCGCATCCATCAAAAGTTTTGATACGCAGGTGATTTCCGCGACAGGAACAGGCATTCTATATATAGTCTTATGTACGTCCTTGTGATGACCCATGAAGTTAGCAAGTCTCTCTATAGATGCCTCTTCAATATTTAGCATCGATGTATACGTCGCAATATGTTTTCGTAACATTGTTCCTCTCAGACTTTCCGGAATTCGTGCTCCACACTGTTCAGAAAACTTTTTAAGCAATGGACATGCTCTGTAGTAAGGTTTCGATAATTGTGAATTAGTTTGTTTACCATAGATATATTTATTATTTGTAGTTACACCTGCATCCGTTCTAAATTTCATTATAAGTTCAATTGCTTTTACGGACATGGGACACAACAGGATGTTTACTGTTCTACCAAGCTTGCCACGCAATGAGATCCTAATGAATTGTTTTGCAAGCTTTATCGAGTTTTCCGAAAAGTTTTTTAATATGTCTTTGTCCATACTGTCGGTGATTACTTCTTTATTGTCGAAATTTTCTGTGGTTAGTCGCTCGATTTCTCCCGCCCTTCTCCGATTGAATATTTGTATTAGCACAAGTGTGGCTTGAACTAAGTTGGTCCAACTTGAGAGACGAAAGTACTTTCATAGCATCAAGAATTTTTGTTTTCAAATGTGTATACAACTTTTTAATATCTTCTTTTGAGGGTAAAATAACTTTTTTTATTTGTTTGATCTTCGGCGGCTTTTTTATTGATTACTGATGGAATATCTTCTTCCCATAACAACAAGAAATCGTCCAGCTCTGATATAAGATCGAGCCTACGGAGCCTTATTAGTTCTGTCCTTTGTTTTTTACCACATTTTTTTATTAAGGAAGTCAAACTTTAAGCCGTAGATGGAGAATTAAATCCCATATTTTCTTCATTTCACTCAGAAACATTTCGAAGTGCTGTGACGCACTTTTCGAAATTATTTGGGTAGAAAACATCTTTAAGTTCATTTATATCGGGATCCAGTTTTTTCATCTCAATCATGGAACGACCAAGTAGCCTCAAGTTTGCTCTTATCATGTCATGTTGGTGCACAGAAGAATATTTTTCCGCCAATTTATTTCCAAATTTTATTGCAAGTTCATCATATCTTATTGCTCGAGCGGTAGCATCGTTTCTCAGAATGGGAAATATTTTAGTTTTTAATGCAGTATTGGCTACCGAATGAATGTACTGCGTCAATCTACGGCTTTCGATCAAATTGTTTCTTTTGCCCTCAGACTTACTACAAGATGCAACATGAATACGAATCGTTCTTTTGTAAAAAAACCCTTGCACTTCCTACAACAAACATAATCATCAGCAGTATTATTAAATTTACTCTGTTGGCGTCGACTGACAATAAGAACTCCTGTATTATGATTTGAAGATGTGTTGTGTTCAAAATCGCCTAGTTTTCTCAATAAAATATTGGACAATTCAGCTGACTTGTTTCATAGAGCTCAAAAATAAATAAATTGCTAAGTGATAACGTTATGACCTAGTATAAAACAATAATATATTTATGCATGTATATAGATATATTCATATATGTTACTGTCGTTTCTATACCCCCTCTAGACGGGCAATAATTATGTTGGCAATATAGCAATAATGCCGACAGAATAGTGAAACAATATTGCTTATTGCTTTACTTATGTTAAGGCTATTGGAAATCATAGCCACAATATGAAAAAAGGCAACAGAATAAAAATATAAAATATAAAAAACATACAGAGTAAATATGTAATTCACTTGTAAATATCTGGTTAATCGAACAAATTTTTATATTTACTAACTTATAACAATACAATTAATTTCTCTACACACGTTTTTAAGAGACTATTTTCCTTTTTTAATATACATACACATGTATATTTTCTCAATTTTACTAATATTATCTAAATGTCAAATGCAATACTGAAATGATGCTTATTATTTTCATGAATGGTTTCATATTGTATGTGTAAAATGTAAAAACATTCCATTATAAAGCACTTACAAAATCACTTATGTTATTAAATTCGTCTTCTCGAGTGAAAACAAAATTAAAAATGCCGAATCAAAATGATTATTTTAATTTTTTTAGTAGTGACAACACTTTTTGCAAAGGAAAAATTCATAATCATGGCAAATTATTCAGGTAATATCCCAGTCAGCATTTTATGAAATTAATGATCATATTCGAGTCTTTTTCGACTCCTCCGCGCGATTAAAATAAGCATTTATGCGCTCGTTTTCGAGTCGAAAATGACTGTTCATTCGGGAGAAAATGGTACCCTAGCCGGGAGTCTTCTAAAAGAGTCTTTTATGACTCGCGTTTCTGATCAATTTCGACTCACTTTCGAGACAGTTTGTGGTATTACTTACAAACACTTTTTTTGTTTTAAATTTATTTTTTAATTTTATTTTAATTTTTTTGATTTTACTGCACGAGCTTGCTGTTTGTTTTAATTTTTTAAACAAATCACTTTCTAAGTATTTCTGGGAATCATTTTCGAGCCTTATTTTAAACGCAGAGCTGATAAATCAATTTTTGATCATCTAAGGCAGTCGAAAAAGACTCAGTTTGGTGAAACAATCTTCCACATGCTGACTGGCATAACAATGCAAGATACCCAGCAAACACGACGTCGAACGTTAAAGTTATGGATTTTCGTGAAGAAGATATCTTTATTAAAATAAGCTAATGGGGCCTATCGTACTTTATGTTAATAAAAACGCATAGTTATTATTACATATTTTCCCAACGTTTCGTGAATTTTTTGTTCACTTTATCAAGGGATTCGTAATATATGTTGATTATTATATTTCCATTATGTAAAATATATATGTATATATGTATATATACATATGTATATGGTTAACGAATTTGTTTTACAACACACACAAACTAAATAACTAATATCACAGCTAATACTTCTAGGTTATTGCTAATTTATCTAGGTTATTATCTCGACGTGATTCAAGTTGGCTATATTTTTGACGGGTCTCGAGTTTAGAAAAAATGTGGCCAACTTGAATCACGTCGAGATATGATCGACTAAAATTTCTATTATTTTACTTTGCTTTTTGTTGCTTATTCCTTGTTGTGTAATTTGAGGTATGATGTAAAGGTTACTTGAGGTCAAATACTTTTGAGGTCAAAGACTTTTGAATTAACAAAAAATTCGTCTCCCACAGACAAACTCATCGATATATTATACTTTCATATCTGTATGTAAATACTGAAGCTATGACAAATTTAAAAAGGTGACCCCTACGGTCTGCAACAATGAATTTATAAAAGCATTTTTTAAATAGTTGTGCTGTAATTATCGAAATACTTTCTTAGCAAAAGTTTTATGATTTTTTGCGAGCTATAAATTTCTAACATTAGGGTGTCACATTAGGGTGGTAGGAAATGAGATTTGGGGGGTAAGTACTAGAACGGTACACTTGAGGTCAATGGACCCAAGGGGAAAAATATTGGCCTCCCTGAGACAAAAATATTCGCAATATCAAACTTTAAGATCGGACTGTAAATATGGAAGATATAAAGAAAAAACTAAAAAGGCGACCCCTAAGTTCGGCAAAAAAAAAATAAAAAAATTTTTTTTGAAATCTCTTTGGAATAATACTTCATATTTGCTGGTGTACGGAGAACTGTTTTTTTGTTGCCTGTTGGGCGAGACGCTCTAATGTACATAGGTATGTACGATATTATTTAATTGTAAGTAAAACCTCTTTTTTAGCTTTCATATTGCTAACGAAACGCAAATGTTTCTTTTATATATGTAGAAAATTGTCATTGCTATCAGAACATTCAAACATGTTTCGAATGTTCTGTGTGAATTTTGATGTTCTTTTTCATTTTTGTTTCGAAAGGCTTTTTGGGTTTTTGTGTTTTGGATTCCTTTTCTTTCTTGTGGAACCGAAATGTTTTCAACTCTACGAAATTAGTAACCAAACGCCGAATAAAGTAAAAACTAGAATGGCATCGAAAAATTATTCTTAAGTTGTGAACTATTAAAGCTTACATTAAAAGAAATTACATATATTCTTTCAATTATGAATTCAGCAGTATCCACATATATTAACGTTATATTAAATATTATAATAATTTATTCGACCTTTTTTAATTATATTTAAATTTTATTTTAGCTATAGGTCTTTTTGTAATAGATTTACAATTTTATTTATTTTTCTCGATATTTCGCTTCAACTTTGTGTAGCTTCTTCAGGAAATAAAACTATTCTAAATTTACTAATACATAGATATATAAAATGAAAAATATTTGTCATAAATTGAAAAAATTCAAAAGTTCAAAAAGCTTTTTCCATACAAAAAGATATTTAAAAGAATTAAAAATATTAAAATAAATACATATGTCCATAATTATAATTATTAATTAAATATATATATATATGTACCCATTCACATATGTAGTACATATACATGCATAAATATATATATACACACCACTACATGATCATATACACATACATGTCCACATCCATCTACATATGCAAAACATACACAATCTTAAATATACATACATACATATGTTCATGTGAATACACGCGTACACTTACAAATATCCATGCAAATATTTTAACATATATGTATATGTACATGCATGCATATACATCCATACATAGACACAAAGACACATGCATGTATAAACAAATTCATATTCGTAAATATACATTTATACATGCATATACACCCATACATATGCACGAGCAAACATATGTATATATACGTAAATATATATATATATACATTAACAGGTACATCAAAAAACAACTTTTAAATCTTTTTTTAAAAAATATTATAAACTTTAACATTTTTTTTTATCGTTTTATGTTTTTATATAACAAATATCTGTAGGAATGAGCAAGATTAGCTGTATCTACTCTAAAATTAATTCTTTTATCTGTTTTAACATTATTAATCTGTAACATCTCTAACATATAACGTCTTCTGTAATTACTTTCTGTATTTAGTACTAATACGTTTCAAAATCAAAATATTGCATAATGGATAATAGATATGTATTTTCAATATAATGATAAAGTATATTCACAACTTAAAGGTCTACCAATGGGATCTCCAGCCTCACCAATAATAGCTGATATTGTAATGGAAAAGTTAATTGATGATTGCATTACAAAGCTAACAATAAAACCAAAAATTTTAACTAAATATGTTGATTACTTATTTTGTATTATTTCAGATAATGAAATTGAAAATTTGTTATCAACTTTCAACTCTTTTCACCAGGATATAAAATTTACAATAGAAAAGGAATGTAATTCAAAGATTTCTTATCTAGATACATTAGTAGTAAGAAGGAATAACAACTTATTAATTGATTGGTATCAAAAACCAACATCTTCAGGTAGAATAATTAATTTTTATTCTAAACATCCAAAAAGAATTATTATTAATACTACAAAAAATCTAATAGAAAGAGTATTAACAATAAGTGATAATGTATTTCATGAGAAAAATAGAAATTTAATCAGAAATATTTTAATTAATAACGATTTCCCCGTTAATATAATTAGTAAATTAATAAGACAGTATAAGAGCAAACATATTAACAGAATCTCAAATATAGTGTGTGAACCAAAAATATATAAATCATTAACTTATGTACCAGAAATGTCAGAAAGATTAGAAAATTCAAATATATATGATAAAAATAAATATAGAATGGCACATAAAATTTATAACACAGTCGGTCAATTATTTAGCAAACCTAAGGATAAAATACATAAACTAGATAAGTCGAATTTAGTTTATACGATACCGTGTAATGGTAATAATAACGAAAACTGTGATAAGGTGTATATAGGCACAACCAAGAATAAGTTGAAAACAAGAATAGCTGGTCATAAATCTGATCAAAAATATAGGAACATCAATTCACAAAGAACAGCATTATCATCTCATTGTGCCAATTTAAATCATAATCCTGATTTTGATAACGTATTAGTACTAAATACAGAAAGTAATTACAGAAGACGTTATATGTTAGAGATGTTACAGATTAATAATGTTAAAACAGATAAAAGAATTAATTTTAGAGTAGATACAGCTAATCTTGCTCATTCCTACAGATATTTGTTATATAAAAACATAAAACGATAAAAAAAATGTTAAAGTTTATAATATTTTTTAAAAAAAGATTTAAAAGTTGTTTTTTGATGTACCTGTTAATGTATATATATATATATTTACGTATATATACATATGTTTGCTCGTGCATATGTATGGGTGTATATGCATGTATAAATGTATATTTACGAATATGAATTTGTTTATACATGCATGTGTCTTTGTGTCTATGTATGGATGTATATGCATGCATGTACATATACATATATGTTAAAATATTTGCATGGATATTTGTAAGTGTACGCGTGTATTCACATGAACATATGTATGTATGTATATTTAAGATTGTGTATGTTTTGCATATGTAGATGGATGTGGACATGTATGTGTATATGATCATGTAGTGGTGTGTATATATATATTTATGCATGTATATGTACTACATATGTGAATGGGTACATATATATATATATATATTTAATTAATAATTATAATTATGGACATATGTATTTATTTTAATATTTTTAATTCTTTTAAATATCTTTTTGTATGGAAAAAGCTTTTTGAACTTTTGAATTTTTTCAATTTATGGCAAATATTTTTCATTTTATATATCTATGTATTAGTAAATTTAGAATAGTTTTATTTCCTGAAGAAGCTACACAAAGTTGAAGCGAAATATCGAGAAAAATAAATAAAATTGTAAATCTATTACAAAAAGACCTATAGCTAAAATAAAATTTAAATATAACGTTATATTAAGTTAAAAGAAAATTATTTCTGTGTAATAAAAATACTAAAAAACAGATAAAATGCATGATACAATAAAATTTATTTCTCCATTGCCCCTTTTTTTTGTTCAAACTAATGTTATAATTGTTGGTATTACCAAACAGTAATAATAAAAGAAATGGTAATCACTAACTAAAAAAATGTTTCATCGAAAATTTCAAAAATTATAATACAATACTAAAAGCGCCAAGTTGATAGCACCAATTGCAAAGCAAACAGAAATTTTGTTGCTAACCACTTGTTTTTTTTTTTACCACATATTTTAAACTAATAGCGTATCTTGTTAATTATACAGTCATCTCCCTCGCTCTTTAATTTTGGATAGAGTTCGACACTAGTGAATTAATAAGTATCAGGGTAGGTAAATGCGCACTCTTTTGCTATTTTGCTCATTGCGTACTGTTGTCTTGCTCTTTAAAATGTAGAGCATGCACAAAGAGCGGAGTACAAAAAAATAGCAACCACTGTCTTCGCTTTGCGTTTGCTCCTTACCTGTAGGAGCATACTCTTTGAGCAAGTAGCAACATCGATTTTCTCGCCATTAAATTTTTTGTATTTACCCCCCAAACAAAATGTTTCGAATTTTTCTGAAGTCAGACTTGTCGTACCGTATTCGTTAAGACATTTCGGTAGTTTGTCTGAACTCAGACTTTTCGTACCGAACTCGTTAAGAAATTTTGGTAATTTTTTTAAACATTAGAACTTTGATTTTTGAGTACATAAGTAAAAGTCTATGAATTTTTTTTTAATACATACATACATATGTATATGTTGATGAAAAATAAGGATTGTAACCAGTGTTCGAAAATAAACATTATTTAATGTACTTTAATGTTCTGTAAGGTACAACCTCACACGCACAAGCGCTAATAATGTACGTATACCGAGTACATTAAAATTATAAGTACTTACAATCTTAGTTAACTTGTGCCCAACGAGAATCGTTATTTAACCTAATCAAAATGATGATGATCAACACTACGTTTTGTAATGTTAAAGACATTATTATTAATGTACATTAGAGACCTGCGTAAATTGTCTTGAGATGTAAATACGTCTTGGTTTTTAAATGTATTCTCGTGGCTGTAGAATCCCTGAAGGAAATGTCGATGGTGAAAATGTACTGAGTCGCTTTTGACTTTGTCACCAGTACTACTCTCTAATTAATCCCCATACAATACTTTGTGCTATAGACATTTAGCATGTGCTTGTCATTGAAAATCTACTAGTAACACTAAAACAAATTGACTAGGTAGTGACTACATAGTTCTTATGGGAACATGGAGACATACCAACCAGACATTTAGTGGTACATTTCTATACCTTACGTACATACAATTATATGAATATTGACAAGTTGTTGCAAAAGCCACCAGAAATAGACCACATTTGTTCTCTCTTTCTTTTATACTGACGAATAGAAAAGAAATTGTAGACAATGTACCTACTACTAGAAATTTAGTGTTGACATAGAGACATTTGGCCCCAGTCTGACTGCAGGGATGCTAAACCAATAATAAATGCTGTCGCATTATAAGCAAAGCACGATAGATGCATTGGTGTATGTGTATATGAGTGCTAAGAAGCAATGTCCCCAGCTAGCATTTGGGTGATCATTTTTGGCAGAAATATCTTATATGATTCTCTACAGATCGCTTTTGATGATTAAAAAGTGATTTATCACTTGGGCGATTGAAAGAGGATTCACTTATGATTCATCTATATGATCAAATAATGATTTCTTGAAAATAGAGGAACATCATGCAAACCGCAAAAAGGTGATTTAAATGATTTAATATGAAAATTGCTCAAAAATAATCAGCAAATCGTATCATAACTGATTCTTTGGTATGATTCATCTGTAGGGTACCATTTTCTCACAACGGGAGTATCATTTATGATCGAAAAATTAGCTCATATACGGTTATTTTTCCCGTCAAGCTGATTCGGAAACGATTGGATTATGATACAAAATGCTACCTGGGTACACACAACGTGTGTGTATGTACATACATGACGCTTGTATACGCGCCCATGCGTAGAAAGAAGCAAGCATCACAAATTTTTCAGTCACGAAGTACTTTCTTCTTTACTCCTATACTTGCAATAGCTGAAACAAATTATTGCAAACAGTGTTGTTTAGCGTTTGTTTTAGAAGATTTGTCTGTAGTAAAGCATTTGAAAACTCCCTCATGTCTTGAAAGTTCTTATAAATGGGCTTGTGCAGGACTTTAATGTACATTTAATGCATGCAGGTTACACTCAAAAAAGTTTTACAATAACTGAATATACAAGAAGTTTCTGTTAACTAAAATTAAAGTAAATCTTACAGGTACATAGGTAAACTTTTACCAAGGTATTTGTATGTAAAATCTTTTTTGTTTATTGTTTAATAAGCAAACCACAATATATTGATGATTTTCTGTGCACTCAATATAATAAATTATTTATAAAAACAGTAGTAGACATGCCACACCTGCTTAAGTTGAAATTTTGAATACACAAATTAATACTTGTGTCCCAAATTAGAAGAAAAATATTTTGAAACAGACGATTTAAAATCAATACTTTTAATTATGTGCAGGTTGTTTTTAGCTATTGAAAATAAAAGAAAAAATCTTTTTTACTGAAATTTGAAATTAAAATAAATTGAAAATCATTCGGTTCGCATGAAAAAAGCCTGTTGTAATCGGCAAATAAAAGAACACGTGCGCATGTAGCTTGGCCGTAATATTGACGTCACTATGAAGCTGCATATGTTACATACCACGTAGTTATGTCAAAATAATAAACATAGCTGAGAATCTATTATTATTTAATGACTTTTTTGTTTGAGCAGGGGGTCTACTCTGTATTTCGAAACGAAAGAAAATGCTTTCGAATTTGTATGCTATTAACATTGCATTTCGAATGAATTTTCTTACGTTTCGAAATACAGAGTAGACCCCCAGATCTTCACATGTACTATTTACACACAAGTGCTGCCTACATTTGGATTTTGACACAAAAATACTATTAAAATTTTACGCCGATAATGCAACCAATGTGTTGGAAATTCTCCTGGCGTCATAAGTGTCTTTCTACGTGTACTATAGGGTTAGTAGAGCGGTTTTTAAATCAAAATAATATTGTTTGAAATGATGTTTAATTTGAATTTACTAACAGCATGTTTTGAATGTAAAATGTATCAAGAGCTGTTGTGTCCACACATACACTATGTTATTCTTTGTTAGTATATGTGCTTCGCGGCTATATGGATAGGCTGTGAGCATCACTCATTATACTCGCTTTGCAATGTTGTCAGCTTTTAAAATTTTAAACGCGAAAAAATATGAAGATACTTCTAGTGCTCAGTGGTTTTTAAATTAGTTTTTAATTTTTTTTGCTTAAGAGCTCTAAACTCAAAATTTCAAATCAAATATGTTTTGAGCATGCTTGTCATTTAAAAATTTAAATTGTGCATTTCAAGATGTTTTTTGTATTGTTAGAAAATTGATTCAAGGAATACGCGCTATATCAAACTCTGACTTTAATATTTAATTTAATTAATGTAAAAAGTGTTTTGTCTAACAAGAGATAATTATAATGTCATCAGCATTCCAAATAGAGTCGAATAGCGACATTTGGTCTGTTATAGACAATATACGAAATATGATTCAATTAATACAATTATATTGAGAAACATTGAGTCTTTATGGATTCAGTTGATATAAACCTATTTGAGAAATTAGTAAAAATTGCCATACAAGTTCTGTCACATCCATATTAACATGTAGAAATAGAATGGGTTTTAAGCTCTATAAATTTTTTAAGGTTTACCACAATATTTTTGCACACGTTTAACGCTTTCATATAACAAAGGTCTGAAACGATAAAATTTTTGTTGTGAAATCAATGAAATAACAAATAATAACGATTTTTATATAAATAGCAATGTAATGCATATAACTTTAAAGCAGCGTTGTCCACAATGAGAAACAGCTTAAAAATGTGTGTGTAGTGGTGAGTGCACTGGGAGAAATTTGCTGGTAAATGTATTGAATAATGTTTTTGTATACAACATTTTTTATGTTCAATTAATAACATGAACTGAAGTATGAATGAAGCATTAAAAAAATTAAATAGTATATCCATGAAAAAGATTAAGTGGAAATAAAAAATAAGTTCAATTACGAATGATTGTTTTACGCCGCCCCTTTTTTGCTAAACCTAAAGCAATTAGGTATGTAGCCTTTAGTTGGCTGCATGTTGCGGTATTTGTTTTGATTTTACAATCACGCAAAGCTTTATTATTTTTCAATTCCAAATTCTTTTTTAATTTTGTTATAAGCATATCTCTGTCCTCCCCTGACAAACTACACAGTTCTAAATGGCGACTTTCATAATGACGCTTAAAACTGTATGCACTTATTTTTTTTAATTTTTGATTGCATACAAGGCACTCAGCTTCATTAAATATGTTTAGTGAAAATAAAAAATTTTTCTTATAATATACCTTCCACATTTCAAAATAATAAAAAATGGTTAATATGTTAACATAAAGTTATTCCAAATGTATTGAAATGCTGGAAAAAAATCATAAAAATACTCAGTTGTTCTTCTCTTTTTCTCTAACTTGTAATCTCAACTGTGTATTTTGTTGTTGCATCATAACAAATCAAGCGACATCAACCTTCTTGCTTAAAATTTGGCATACAACTGAATAAAATTATAACTATTGTACTCTTTGTAGTGCGCTTCGTCAACATTCCTGTTGTGTATGTGTAAATGCGAAAAGTGTTCGGCCCCCGGGGGCATTGTGTGCGCATCATTGCTTTAAAGTTAAAAAAAAACTATGTTATGCTCAGGTGATCGGGTATGTTCTGTAAACCGAATCGTTTTCAAAACGAAAAATTTTCAAAAACGAGTAAATGTTTATTTGGTGCTTTACAAATTACTCGAAATGGTGACATTCGAAATTAATTTGAATAAAATATTTGAATGTTAAAGTCAGTTGTTAATAAAACAAGTCACATTTTAAACAAAAGTACGCATTTAAAATGTCCGGCTCTAAATCTTTGACAGAAAAAGTGTTTATTTCATTATTATAAAACTTGATGTGTCATACATTCACCCATTTACAGGTTTCAAAATAACACAGTTTTTTTGCTCTCCTGAAAACAAACCTGATTTTGTCGGAGAAACGATGATATCTATATCTCTTTAGTACTTTAAACTTATTTTTTACTTATTGTAATAGACATTTTTCTATTTTTTATAATTTTTTTATTAAATAAGTTCTTTTTTCAAATAGGGACTGTGATATTTTTATGAAATGAAACCTTTTTATTTAATTTAATTATTATTTTTCGAACTGTATTTGTTTCTATATTCTTATGAATTGAATAGGCTAAAGCTCGTAACGCTTTTTAAGCCAAATTACATGTGATAATTATTAATGAACAAATAACATCAAAGTTAGTTGTAGATATTCTGACAACACATAGTTGAACGGAACAGCCAGCCGTTTTCGAAGGCCACTAAACCTTCCTCATCAGCGTTCTTCTGTGTTTTGGTCCACTGTGTGTGGTGTCAGTTGATGTAGATGTCTGCCTTATATACGTAACTTTATTGCAAATGGAATATGTGAAATAGTTTGATTCATTGCATTTCAATTTGCTAATGTGTTTCGTAATGTATACGCAAGTTACCATCTATATATATATACCATCTTCTATATATATTACCATCTTCTATATATATTACAACATTCTTACCATTGTCGTTTTGTTCCTTACTAACTATACACATGTTTGTTAATTTGCTTATTTTTGTTCTACTTAAGACAAACTTTTTTGGTTTGTTACTATTAAGTATATTTTTATTTTTAATTTTTGCCACAAGCCAATGACTATTAATTAGTTAATTTAATTATTATTTTTCGAACTGTATTTGTTTCTATATTCTTATGAATTGAATAGGCTAAAGTTCGTAACGCTTTTTAAGCCAAATTACATGTGATAATTATTAATGAACAAATAACATCAAAGTTAGTTGTAAATATTCTGACAACAACACATAGTTGACCAAAACACAGAAGAACGCTGATGAGGAAGGTTTAGTGGCCTTCGAAAACGGCTGGCTGTTCCGTTCAACTATGTGTTGTTGTCAGAATATTTACAACTAACTTTGATGTTATTTGTTCATTAATAATTATCACATGTAATTTGGCTTAAAAAGCGTTACGAACTTTAGCCTATTCAATTCATAAGAATATAGAAACCTTTTTATGTTCGGTCTTTTTTGTCTTTGCTATATACATGTTCCTTAATATTTGATTTTTTTAATATATGAGTGGGTTTCATAAAAGTTAAACATATTGGGCCTGATAACGAGTATAGTATTTCGACTACGACTACGAAGATTTCGTAATAGATTGAAGAAAAAATCTAGCAAATTTTCCTTAGTCTACTACAAAATCGTCGTAGCCGAAGTCGTAATACGACACTCGATATAAGGCCCGTTTACATTGAGTACATCTGTTTATATAAATTAAGTGCTTTTCATAGTTGCAGTGCTTTTCGAAATTTAAAAGTTGATAACACTGTCCCAATTATAGAAAATTGAGAGCATGATATAAATATAGAAGGTACTTCCATTCTCTCTTTGTTTTTAAAAAATAAGTATTTTTGAAGTTTGTTTTTTGAGAGAAATTAAAAAAATGTTCCCACATCGTAAAAAATATAAGTCTTCCCCTATAAATTTTTTACAAAAATGTGGAATTATCTCAACAAAATTTTGAAAATAAATAAACTGATATACATGACTACACATCTGTGAAGTTTAAAAAGTGTTTATGTAATAGCTTGGCGCATCTGTTTAAGTTTTCTGCCTAAAATAAGTATTTTAACTATATTTTCATCCAAATTGATTGATGATTTTGATTAGTTGACAATGAATTTTCATTACGTTTAACAAATGTTTGTTGATATTACATCTTGTTTAATCTATATAATTCGCTTCTTGTTGATTGTCAAATGTTTTTCTATAAAATGACTTAAATACCCGATCAGATAATTTTGGCAAGTCCATTTCACAGATTTTGCAGGCTCTTAGACACTGTTGGGCGGATACCAGATATGTAGAGAACTCAAAGAATGGTACATTCATATTTTTACAATGATATTTTGTACGTCCACAGTTTGTAATATGCAGTTCATTTCCGCTTTCTGTAACACAACAATGCATTTCATTGCTTTTCAAGATAATAAAACATTTATCATTCCAATTTTTTTTAAATTGTTTGAATTTATAAGAAAACTTATGAAATAATTTTTCAATAAAATTTTCAAACAAACAGGAAACAGAGGGGAAATAATAAATTAATACGGTAGCACGATTTTACTGGAAACTTCAGAATACCTATCCTTGTCAGAAGGTGAATGTCAGGAAAAAATGAGAGAATGGAAGTACCTTCTATATTTATATCATGATTGAGAGTATGACAACCGCCAGTGCTGTCGGATGTAACGATTTGTCTCTAAAATCGCCAAAAGCTTTTGTTCATTTATATATTTCAACTCATTTGCGATTATTTTAGCTAAACACACATGGCAAATTTTACACAAGGAAGGTTTTCTACAACATAAAATAATTAATGAAAAGAGATTTGTTTTCTATATCTAAAGTGTGGTTTTTATATAGCGGGGAAAACTTCCTTTTATTAATTTGGAACTAGCATTTTGGATAATGATGCATCAATAGCCTTATGCATCATGATAAGGATATAAATAACTGAAAATAAGATTCATATTGATGTAATTAATTTTTAGTATGTTTTATACTCCAGTATGTTTGTATGTATGTCTGTTTTATAAATGAAATACACTCCAAAATATTCCATGCTTAAAAATACGAAACACTTTTTCGTAATTTAATTTTTGTACAATAAACTAAAAATTTTTAAATTTTACTAAAATATTTGTAGCTTTGCAGGATAAAGGCCATTTCTCACTATCATACAAAGTCATGCGATCTACGAAAAAAGTACAACCCTTGTGTGATGAATTCTTGTCTTTTGAAATATTTTATAAGCTCCATCATATCAGGGTTGTATTTATTCGTAGATCGCACGACTTTGTATGATAGTGTATCACGGCCTTAACAAGTTTCATAATTTTACGAATGTCGTTAAGTTACAAAAACGATTTCCTACAATTATTTTCGTATATAGTACCACATTTTTCGTTTATTTCATTGAATTTAGGAAGAAATAAAACATTCTCACAAAATTGGAAATTTCGTGAAATAAATAAATTTTGTTTTGTTATCATTTTGTTTACAGTACAAAATTATTCTTAAACCTACACAAGTTTCGTGAATTTTACAAAAACCAATTTAAACATATAATAAAAACTGTTGGTTTGTTTTACTTCTTGTTATATGCCCCATTTATTTTCCTGTTATTGTATAAAAAATTATTGTATAAACAATTTGTTTTTAGTTCATGCTAGAACACAACTGGTACGAACGACGAATTTCGTCCACGTAGAGTTTGCTGCGTAAATTCGTCGTGTGAAACACAACAACGACGAATTTACTCAACGAATTCAGCTGTTATAATTTATAAAGGCGTTGTGTTAATTTTAATATGAACAAATATATTTTATTTTCCATGACAAAAGTTCGCAACGAAAACTTCGTCTTCGTCCCAATTGTGTTCCCAGTTTGATTCGTGAGTTTCATTGCAAAATATTCATGTATGTATGTGATGTGTGAGGAATGCAGAGGCTGTAACAACTTCCCTTAAGTTATCTTTTTATTTTCATAATTATTACAACCTTCAATTCTAGGAATTAAAGATTAATAAACTATTTTCCAAGAATATATACATTTTTTGAAGATTTTTATATTCCACGATTTTAATTTTATACAAAATTTCGCATAGGTATAACACAAACTTGCTTTTCATGATTCACTAATTTATTTTGTATTATTAACATTGTGTTTCTTATATTTACGAAAAAAAATTTGATATACAAAATTTTGTTTGCAGACAACAAATATTTCGTAAAATAAAGAAATATCACATCTACTACATATCTACGAAGCATTTCGTACCCTAAAATCAACGAATATTTCCTAAAATTAACCACATTTTTCTAAAAACCTAAAAATATATAAAATTATGTTTTAAATAAAAAATGTTGTGTAGCTAATATTTAATGTTGTATAATATTGACGATAAACGACAAATGTGTCAGCGCTGTGGCTAAAAATCAATCTGACAGCACTGGCTAGCATGGATCAGGTATGGTACAGATATGTATGAATGCATCTATTAAAGGATTACGGTACTTGTTGACGCATAATTGCATTGCTATTGGCTGTAAAATATAAGGAAAAAAAACAAGCAAAAAAACTGGGAAAACATCACAGTGGAACAAATTATAATTTTTCTCCATAAATTTTGAAAGCGAAAAATTAAATTTTTTTAATTATTGTATAAATTTGTGAATGCTAATGAAAATATAAAAAAATATAAAATATAAAAATATATAAGACCTTTAATTTTAACGAATTTTACGGTTTGCTTATTAATCCACCTTCACTCATATGATTAATAAGTATTTTTAATTTATAACAACAATAGCCGACTGAATTCTACACACCTTCATACTGCAAATCTTCTAACTCGTTGCCTATATATATATTTTGAAGCATATCGTCAATGCTATTAATACTTTTAAGTAGATACAAACATACTACATACATATGTACATATATTACCAAGATAGCCACAACTGATATTAAACACAGTATTGTGTAAAATCGTTTGCTTACATGTGTCGGCTATACGAATTATTAACATATTATCAATTTCTACTTTTGAATTAGAACTTGAAACCCCAAAATGTCATTAGTTTCAACTTTCTGATTTTATTTTATTTTCAATATCTGCCTTTTGAAAACAAATTCTCTAATTTTAAGAATCTACGGCATATCTTTGATTGCAACAATTTCCAATTTCCAAAAATATGTGCGTATGTACATATGTATGTATGTATTTATTAAAAAAAAAAACGAAAAGTCTTAGTTATCCGTGCAATTTCGCTCTTATTTTTTGCTTTTAACTGCCCACTGTGCACTTCATATATAGATTTTTTTTTTCTACAGGACTGCCAACCTTTTTATACCCTTTACCAAAAATGGAAAAGGGTATATATATGTAGGTTTGTCATTCCGTGTGTAATTTCCAAAATTTTAGTTTGCGACCAAAAAAATATATGTATATATTCTGGGTCCTTATGAATAGCGATGACGAATAAGCGATGTCCGTCTGTCCGTCCGTCCGTCCGGTGTACGTGAAATCGGTTTTCCGAAGCTCCCAGAAAAGCTAGAGACTTCGTTCTTGGACTGATGTATCAGAAATGGTCCAACTTAGATTAGTATTGAAATTCAGCAAAATCGGGCAGAGGATTGCAGAGCTGGAAAACGTAAACTATATTTTGCCAATATAAAAGTAACTACCGAAAACAAATTTTTATTTTTTTTAATAAAGAAATTTATTTTACACTTCAGTACGACTAAAATTGGTATTTTAAATTAAAAAATATAATAAAAAATTAAAAAGACGTTTCCAGGGTTGGAAAACTTTAACTTTTTGTGTTATGTAAAATTAACTATGTCTAAAACTATATTAGTATTTTTTCGAGAACCGTAAGAGCTACAGACCTGAAATTTGGACACAGTGTGTAGACCTTTGGCCGCTACAACAACAAATACATGAGAATTGGAAATTAAAGGGTGTTCCAAAACGAGCAACGAAAAATTCTAAAATATTATGTTATATACATACAATTATATGTATATACACTTGAAATTTTTGTAAGGTTAGTGTATTTTTATACAGACTACAAAAATTAACACTAAAATTTCAAAAAATTTAAATTAAAGGGTGTTCCATCAGTTAATGCAATTTTGACTATGCAATTTTGACAACTTGCTGTATCTTGGAAACCGTAAAAGCAAAACTCTTGAAATTTTCAAAAACGGTAAAACTGAAAAATCAAAGAATTATAAAATCGCCAAACCGAAAAAAATCGCGAAAAACAAAAAAAAATCGCCAAAACAAAAATAACCCAAAAAAAACATGAAAAAATCGCCAAAATGAAAAAAAACCCTAAGCAGGAAAAAAACGACAAAATGAAAATAAACCCAAAAATGAAAAAAACCCTAAAAAAGAGAAAAAAATCGCCTAAATAAAAAAAACCCCAAAGCAGGAAAAACGCCATAATGAAAAAAACCCAAAAAACAGAAAAAAATCGCTATATTAAAAAAAATTTCTAGGACTAAAATAAATCGCGAAAAACCGGAAAAATTGCTTAAATAAAAAAAAATCGCCAAAATGAAAGAAATTCGCCAAAATGAAAAAAAATCGCCAAAATGGAAAAAATCGCCATAACGAAAAAAAAAAAAACCAAAAAAACAGAAAAAAGTCGCCAAAATGAAAAAAAAAGAAAAAAAACTAAATAAAAAAACCCAAAAACAGAAAAAAATCGCAAAAATGAAAAAAAAATCGTCAAAATGAGAAAAATCTACAAAATGAAAAAAATCCCAATAACAGAAAAAAATCACCAAAATAAAAAAAAAACCTCCAAAAACAGAAAAAAATCGCCAAAACTAGAAAAAAGCGACAAAACTGAAAAAATCGTTTAAACTGAAAAAAAACTACCTTTCGTGCGCGATTCAAAGTCGCACTTTACTGAAGTTTTTAATATTAAAGGAATTAAATGAAACTAATAAGCAGATTTTGTAAAAAATTTTGTTTCTAAACGTTTCAAATTTGTATGAAAAATAACGAAAATTCTTTTCAAAAAATATTTTTTCCATACAAATTTCAAAACGAAAAAATCGTTTGAATTTACAAAATCTGACCTTAAGTTTTTCCTTATTTCGTTTTTGCTTTTTTCACTTAACATATTTTATGTATTTTTTAAAGAACTAGATTGGTATCAATAATCAAAAAAATCCAAAATTATGATTCCAGGGTTGGAAAACTCACACTTTTTGTGTTATGTAAAATTAAATAGGTCTAAAATTTTTTTTCTTTTTCTTTATAAATTGAATATATTTTATGCTTCTGAAAAAAAATTACAGTTCCAAAGATGGAAACTTTAAAAAAATGATAAATTTTTTCACAAAACAAATATGTATGTATGTGTCTGTATACTATATATACATATGTACGTACGTTAGTAAAGGGTATATAAGATTCGGCACAGCCGAATATAGCACTCTTACTTGTTCTTGCCAAGTTGGTACAAAAAGGGAAGACAAGAATTAATCCTACTTTTTTGTATATATGGCCTATTTCCGAACTGCGAAATAAAACTTTCGACTTACAATTTGTATTGAAAACAACAATGATATATGAAAATTTGTTTTTGTTTTTTCAATATAAATTGTAAGTCGAATGTTTTCTTTACCATTATACTCTTTGATTTTAAGAGTAATTGGGTACTTAAATTTTATGCATTTACAATGGGCTGTGGGATTTTCCAACGTTTTATGGTTTCTTTTTTATAATAATGCGTGTGTGTTGTTAGCAGGTAACGAACAGGATTTGTAACCACTTTTTCCATCGACAATTTGAAAATGTTTATTTTAAATACATCAATAATTGAAAGCTATACCTTAAAGCCATGTTTTTGTGTATGTATATAGTATATGTATATTTACATATACATATAACTATGTGCCTTAGAGTGTTTTAGTACTTTATTACAACAAAAAACAATGCATTTAAGTTCCAAATATTGAAATATGTATGTATATTAGGGTTACATCTTTTTTTTAGTAATTTTGCAAAAATGAAATTTTTCACGGCCTAGCGCACATCGTTATAAAAAAATATTAACAAACGCCAAACTACTTGAGTCATTGTTAACTTATTTCTGTTGGAAGGTCTTGAGGGAATTTTTTGGGAAAACTTTTAACAGAAATAAGTTAACAATGACTCAAATGAATCAAATAATAGTTAAAGAAATTATAGAATTTATTTTAATATAAGTAGCACAGGCTACAACGATGCTTAAAAATCGTAGTTTTAATGGAATAATACATTGCTGATGGCACGAACAGTAAAGTTGAATGCACCATTGGACGCGGCTTGAAAAATCAATCAGATGAAGTATCTCTTTTTAATTAATTGCCTTGCGAAAAAATACGTAAATATTCCAAAAAAAAATATAAAAATTTACCTATTTTAGACACGGTCCTATACGTGAACGGTTATCTCTAGATCCCTTAATTGTTTTGACAATCCTCTTTAAAAATATCAATCTTTAGTTTCAGAGGGGTAATAAAATATTTTAATTTATTGATTATCTAGCTTTAATTTACATATGTTTACATATATGTATGTATATATACAAATGTATGTATTTGTGTAAAACACATAACTTTTAATATATAAAATAAGCTAAAAAATGCATTGTTTAGTCAACAAAACAAGCAAAAATATCATTTTAACTTTTTTATTAAACATTATTAGATTTAATTGAACTATAGTGAATTTTTAATCAGAAATAATTTCTTAATCAGGCTTGAGTTCAGTAATTTCAATTCTTATTTTTTTTTTTTTTTTTTTTTTTAATGCATGAATTTTTATTTATTGTATCTTCATATATGAACTAACAATAAGTATTCAAATCTTAAATCTAAAAAATATAATTAGGCCCGACCAATGTCGGACATAAGCTTAGTAGTAGTTATATATAATACATATGTAAGTAGTGATAATCAAAAGGAAAAAAAAATAAAAGTATTTTCAAGAAGTCCCATCTGGAGTGCTGTGAATAAGAGCCATTGTGTCCCTCTTTTTTAGGCGGATGTGTCCAGTAAAGTTCAAAATATTACGGGCAAGCGGATTAGGATGTGACTCGAGCTTTGTTAAATATTTGCCAGCGTATTTTGCAATTTCTTCAGTCACTAGTGGCATATTCAAATCACGATGTATATTTGAATTTTTGATGTACCATGGAGCCGATGTTATCATGCGTAAAATTTTATTTTGCCTGCGTTGAATTTTCTCTACATTTGAAGCTGAAGCAGTGCCCCATAGTTGAATTCCGTAGCACCATATTGGCTTTAAAAGCGACTTGTATATTAAAAGTTTACAGTCTAGGCTAAGTGTTGAATTTCGACCAATCAGCCAATGTACCTGAGTTAGTTTAAGTTTCATTTGAGTTAACTTAGAATCAATGTGGTGTTTCCATGTAAGTCGTCGATCAAGGTGTATACCAAGATATTTCACATGTGAATGTTGAGAAACAACTTGATTGTTAATCCGAATGGGGGAACAAGTATCTCTTCGTAAAGTAAATGTTACTTGAACACACTTTTGTTCATTTACCTTGATTCTCCATAAGTTTAACCAAAGCTCCATCTGGCTAATGTGTTCCTGGAGTTTGCGGGATGCCTCATCAGGGTTTTCATGCATACTAAGGCAGGCTGTATCGTCGGCAAATGTGGAAGTATGGATACTACTGCTCACAGGCATATCACAAGTATAAATTAAATATAAAACTGGTCCCAGTATACTCCCCTGTGGCACACCAGATGAAATTGTTTCAGGCCTACTTGTAAAGTCTCCTTCCGCAACAGTGAACTTACGGGAAATAATGTAACTTTCCAAAAGATTTAAAATGTTTATTGGTAAGTCTTCAATTTTAAAATAAGGCCTTCATGCCACACTTTATCAAATGCCTGGGAAACGTCAATAAACAGCGCAGAACAATACTTTTTTCCCTCAAAAGTTCTTCTTATAAATTGAACTAATCTGTGAGTTTGTTCAATGGTGCTATGCTGACTTCTAAAACCAAATTGATGGTCTGGTATGCACCCACTACTAATTAGAATTGGGGACAATTTTGTTTTGAGCAGTTTTTCGAAAAGCTTTGACATTGTAGATAGTAGACTTATTGGCCTATATGACTCAGCCTTTGTTATATCTTTGCCCGGCTTTGGAATCATTTTAACCTTGGCAAATTTCCAGTTGTGTGGATAATACTCCAGTCGTAAGATAGCATTAAATATGAATAACAGGTTTCTCATTGCAATACGAGGCAAGTTCATCAGCATCTGATTACTAATTCCATCAATACCCGGAGCTTTCTTCGGGTTGAGTTCGGCAATTAATTTTTGTAAATCACGCGTCTTAAACTTTATGTGTTGAGGGGGTAGAGCGACTATATTCGGCAAATCAGCAACACCAGTACATATATTTGGCGTAAAAACGGATTTTAAGTGCTCAGCAAATATTTTACCTTTTTCAGTATCGCTTCTTGCCCAACCTCCGGTAGATGTGCGTAGAGGTGGCTTATACTCAACGGGTGTTTTAAGCTTTCTGGCAGCGCACCACAAGGAGTAATTAGACGCCGGTGTAACATCAAGACCCTCCAGATAATTTTTAAGAGATGCAATTTTTTCAGATGCAAGCAACTCTTGGAGTCGTTTAGTGCACTCTTTAAATCTGATTTTATTTTGTGGTGATCTGTGCTGTTGCCATTCCCTTCTAGCCCTTCTTTTTTCACGTACGAGACGTTCAATGTCTGTAGAATAAATTTTATTAAACCCAATCTGCGGATGGGAGATAGTGGCATGTTCAGCAGCCTGTTTAATATTCTCGCTGAGATTGGCAATGTTCGATTCAATATCATCGGGTGTTCTAAGCGTAATGTTTTCCGTACAATGACTGCTGAGATATTTTTTGAACACCAGCCAATTTACACGATTGATCATCTTCACATATGGGTCAGGTAAGTTACTTCTTAATGGGCTACAAATTGTGATGATCGTCGGGGAGTGATCGGACGAGAGATCAAGAGAAGCTTGAACTTGAATTAAATCCCTAGAGATATTTTTTATGACGCCAAAATCTATAACGTCCGGAATTTTTTGTATGTCAGTAGGCCAATAAGTGGGCTCCCCACTCGAAATGACATCCAAGCCCATTTTTGAAATAGTGTTGAACAATGCTCGACCTCTGGGTGTAACAAGGCGCGAACCCCAGAACGTATGTTTCGCATTGTAGTCTCCAGCTGCTACAAAACAAGGTCCAAGAGATTTGTAGAAATCCTCATATTGATTCTCAGTGATTGAAAATCTGGGAGGGGAGTAAATTGATGATATAACGAAATTTGAACAAAAACTTTCAATGCCAATATTTGTTGCTTGTAGGTATTCTTCACAAATGTTATCAAGAACATAGTGCTTGAGTCTTGACTTTATTAGAATTGCTGATCCACCGCAAGCCCTTCCTCTAGGGTCCTTTGTATCATATATAGTGTAGCCATAAATTTTAAAAAGACTTCTCGAAGTCAAATGAGTCTCAGATACTAACATTATATCAATATTTTTTTCCGTGAGGAAGTGCTCAAGTTCATTTTTATGTTGGCGAATGCCGTTTGCGTTCCAGAAACATATTGTTAACGTGTTCATGGCTTATTAAGTATTGCTTGAAGCAGAGTATTCTGCATTCGCAACATTTCTTGCATCATGGTAGTCATATTTGTTGTAAAATTGTTTATAGTTTGCACAAGATTTTCAATAGTGGCTTCAAGGCGATTATAATTAAAGTTTGAGTGTGTATTTGTAGAATTATTTTGCGGTGAAACATTTTGTGTCGGAATAGAACTAGCCTTAGCAGCATCTGCATACGATACACGGGAAGTAACTGGTTGGCTCATTTGCTGAAAAGTGGCAGAGTAAACGTTTGCTGATTGAGCTGGAGCTAATTTAGGTTTTTGCACCATAGTCTTCTTTACCAAAGAGTACACACGACAACCTCTGTAATTAGCAGTGTGATTTTCTCCACAATTACTGCATTTTTTGTTACTTTGATCTTTCGGTTTATTGCAACTAGCAGTGCCGTGCAACTCGCCGCACACCACACAAACAGTAGGTAATTTGCAGTAAGTTTTAGTATGGCCATATTCTTGACAATTATGGCACTGTACGGGTCCTGAACGCTTGTGTGGTTCTTCAACGGTTATTTTTCGATATAAGAGATATCTTAAATTATATATTGGATGGGTCTCACTCTTTTTCAATTTTATATCATTTGGCTCAAGTTCAACGCGAAATAGAGGTTGAGGGATCTTTTCCCTATTTATTATGTTCGATACATTTTTTACTTTAAAGCCCTGGAGGACGAGAGCATCTTTTACTTCTTCGGGAGCAACATAGGAATCTATGCCCTTCAACACAATCTGCATACCTTTAGCACTCTTGAGCTGATATGTGTAGAAATTTGTTTTACTTTTTTCAAGTTCAGAAACCATTGTGCGAAAATCTTTTTCTTCATAAATTTCAATTTTCGTTTCATCAATATTACCACGTTTTATTGGAACAATGTGAAATTTATTCTCACCAATGACCGAAATTAATTTTTTAATAAGGGCATTTGAATTTTTTTGTCTCAAATAGATTGGTGGCGGCTTGGATGTTTTGTTCGAGGATACCTCGGGTTTGTCGTTGTCATCTTGAAAAATTTTAAAGCGGTTTTGGCGATTAGTTGAGGCTGCGCTGTTATCCCTAGACACTTTTGGAGCAGATGAGATTTTTGAAGAATTCGGGCTTCGCCCGCGCTTTAAAATTGTAATGTATCTGTCCATTCCAACTTGTACCTTGAGTTTCGAGCCGCTGTTATCTGTAGTGATAACTTTGTTAAGTGATAAACACGAGCCTGAAGGGGATGATATTACTGACTTAAATGAAGAAGTACTGGGCAACTGTAATGTTAATGCATCATTACTATTTGGCATTGGACAAAGCGAAGTTGATCGCTGACGAAAAATTGGCGTTGCCGTTAACAAAAGATTTTCATCAGATTTATTTTTTATATTTTTTTCATTCAGAGTTTCAGAACTCACAGTAAAATAAGCATTTCTGCCGTTAGAACTCACTTCAAGTTTTTCTGTATTTGAGGAATTCATACAAAGAATTCCTCAAGGGTTATTCGTTTATGTTTTTTTTTTATTTTCGGTATTTTTTGTTTTTGTTATTTATGATTGTTTGTTTGACTTTGAGGTATTCCTCAATATCACTTGTTTAAGTTTTTTTTTGCGGTTTTTTTGTTTTTGTTATTTTTACAATGTAAAAAATATTAGCAAAGCAGAAAGCTTATTTATTAAAGACAGTATGTATGTACCTATTACGAATAATATGTACTACAAATATTTTTTTTTTGTATATGTAATTTTTGTTTGTTTGGTAAGTAAGTAAAATTCCGCTATTCGACTGTTCGCTATGAAGGTACCACGAGAACTTTAATTAATGTGAGTATCTAAAGAATAGAATAAAAATTAAACTAGACACTAATAGCTGGGGGAAATACCGATATTTTTCTGTGCAGCCACGCACTTCATCAGCACCCATGTCTATCTACTGGGGTAGAGATTATTATTAACATCAGCTATTAAACTTAAATTTCTATGAAATGGAATATGAGAATTGATTGTGTATACAATTATTGATTTGCCTTTGGCAAACACATTTGTAAGTATCACTATTCATTTTCTGTTTTTCCATTTTCTATTTAGGTTAGCACGAAGTTATATCACTCTACCTATGTATGTTTAACTATTCTTACTTATCTTTTACGATCATCACATTAATTATTTTTACTTATTCGATGCACCATCGGTACATACATATAAGTATTATTGTAGTGGCTTTATGTTACTTTGTTTTTGCTTTCTACAGTTGACTTAGCTTTCCAGCATTCTGAAGCAGTTCTGGCCAAGTGAACAGTGATCGCCAAGTGAACATATTTTTGTCACGTGCCCATGATGAATTAAATGAGACATTATTAGATTTAATTGAACTATAGTGAATTTTTAATCAGAAATAATTTCTTAATCAGGCTTGAGTTCAGTAATTTCAATTCTTATGAATGAAATATTTTTTATTTTTTTTTTAAACTTTTACCAAATTAAATAAACGCATTTCAATGAATTTTAATATTTATATGTAAGAGATTTTCGTGTAAATTTTAACTGAAGTCTGTGGTATTTTTATTTTATTATTAGGTTAAATATTGCAATACTTTTAAGTAAAATATTATAACATTGTGATTTATTAACTTCTAAGACTGCCGAATAAAAATGAAATTCAATTTTGATATAAATACTCTAGAAACCATAATATTGTCTGATTTTTAACGTCAAATTGCTTAAAAATACCTTGCTTATCGCATTTGTGTGTGTGTGTAATTTGATATTTTCAATGGCAAAATTGGTTACGAGTAGTTTTCTTTACTTCCTAACTATAAAATGTAGTAAAATAAAGCTCGTTAGAATACATTGGCTACAATTTGCAAATCCATAACATTAAATTCCGCAATTACCGCTAAAATTCAAGAAAGGATAAATACAACAAAAACAATATTCTTTTATTTTCTACGTACATATGTACATACATATGTAAACAGGTTAAAAAATTGTAGAAATTTTTTTCCACACTTTATTGCCAAACTTAGTACAAGAAGAACGGTTTTACATTACATTTGTAAAGTTGGCAATCCTAGCTTAAAATTGTCAATAGATAAGTATAAAGAGTGCATGGCGTCGTCCGTCTGCAATGTTCTTGTGTTGGTTTAATCTTGTATTCTATTCAGTGTTGCCGGTATAGTAATTCATTTTACAGGGATAAAACTAATCCAAATTTTAGATATTACGCAAACAAAATTTTTTGTAATTTTATTTACGGCGCTCTATTCCTAAATACATATGTATGTACATAAGTATGTACATTACTTGCATGTATATAAATAAATCACCATAGCAGTAACTTCTGACAAATAACAAGCAAATTGCTCAATGATTACTGAAAATTACATTAAACTTTGGAAGGACTTCCAAAACTCTTTTTTTGTATTGTCTAGTGAGAAAAAAACTTCTTGCTTACGTGGAACAGAACAAAACTCGTCCCTTGCACCATAACCAGCCTAATGTGTAACTCTTGTTTTTGCTTTGTGTAGTTGTCGTACTTTCCGTTGCCAAGTAGTGCTGCTATACATATGTATGTATGTATATGGTTTAAGTAAAATATTTTTTTGCAAAATTTACTATGTATGTATGTGCCTATTCAACAAAATAACGAATATACATAACTGTAAATGACAGACTTGCTTTATTAAGTCCTAATTTACACTCAGCAAGTCTTATTGCTAAGCTGATTAGTTTTTTAGGAAAGAGAGACGAGGGGAAAAGAAACTTATATGTTCCCCTCGTATCTCTCACCGACAAACTAATCACATTAGCAATAATACTTGCTTAGTGTAAATAAGGACTAAACGTTTTTTAACCTTGCATGTAGCGAGTTTTGAAATCCAATTCTACATATACGTATAAGACAAACAATTATTTAAATACATAAATGCTTCCATACATGTACATATAACTTTATTTGGACGTAATTCTCCCAATGATCTATCTTGCAAAGACTATAAATATAAGATGTTCTACGTCCATACATTGTACTGCCAGTGCTTAATTTGCTGGTGGACTTACTACTAAATCCATTTGTTTCAAAGAGAGTAATTTATTTTCTAGAGCACTTATTATTCTCAAGTCTTCGCTATTCATCTGAATACGCATGCATGTGTGTTTGCCTTTGCATGCGTAAGTATGAATGGATGTGTGTATTTACCCTGCAGTCAGACTGGGGCCAAATGTCTCTATGTCAACACTAAAATTCTAGTAGTAGGTACATTGTCTACAATTTCTTTTCTATTCGTCAGTATAAAAGAAAGATAGAAAACAAATGTGGTGTATTTCTGGTGGCTTTTGCAACAACTTGTCAATATTCATATAATTGTATGTACGTAAGGTATAGAAATGTACCACTAAATGTCTGGTTGGTATGTGTCCATGTTCCCATAAGAACTATGTAGTCACTACCTAGTCAATTGTTTTAGAGTTACTAGTAGATTTTCAATGACAAGCCCATACTAAATGTCTATAGCACAAAGTATTATATGGGGATTAATTAGAGAGTAGTACTGGTGACAAAGTCAAAAACGACTCAGTACATTTTCACCATCGACATTTCCTTCAGGGTAATTTAAAGCAAAGAAAAAATTTACACAAACATAAAACTTTAAAAAAAAAATTAAACCGACTTCAAAAATAAGCACTAAAAAGCAACAAATAATATAGATCTAGTTAAATAAAAGATTTTTATATATGTTACCTACAGTGCCGTTTGAAGTTGGTGCCAGCAACATTGGTAACTAAGCACATACATACATATGTACATAAAAATTACTTGCAGTTTTTTTACCGGGCATGTTCCTATGTGCTTAGTACCAGTATTACTGGCACCAACTTCAAACGGCACTGTAGGTAACATATATAAAAATCTTTTATTTAACTAGATCTATATTATTTGTTGCTTTTTAGTGCTTATTTTTGAAGTCGGTTTAATTTTTTTTTTTTAAGTTTTATTTTTACCTTTTTAGTGAATACTTTTAAACTCTGGTCAATTCAAAAAAAATTTATTTGTAAGTATCTTTCTTTATTTGGAAATATGGTCCAGTTTCGTAAAAATCGATGAAGTAAAAGCACGTGAAATTAAGTGTTAAATTTTATGGGGCGTGGCTACGCCCCTTTTTTTAAAACAAGATTGTGTATTTTTAAGAGTTCAAGGTGTGTGCTAAGTTTCGTAAAAATCGGTTAAGTAGAACCACGTGTAATGTTATAATACATTTTAATGGGCGTAGCCCCACCCATTTTTTCAACTTAAAAATTTTGTAATTACAAAAACCAAAGATGTTTGCTAGGTTTCCCAGCAATCAAATGAGTAGAAGATTACAAAATCAAATTTAAAAAATTGTAGGCGTGACGCCGCCCACCTTTTTTAACGCAATTTTTCGGCTTTATTAAAGCTTAGGGTGTGTGCCAAGTTTCGTCAATATTGGTTAAATACAAGCACATGAAATATTATACTAAAGTTTAATAGGCGTGCCCCGCCCACTTTTTAACGCAATTTTGTGCCTTGATTAAAGCTTAAGGTGTGTGCCAAGTTTCGTAAAAATTGATGAAATAGAACCCTGTGAAATATAATATAAAATTTTAATGGGCGTAACCCCGCCCATTTTTTTAAAAGAAAATTTTGTCTATTTTAGAGTTCAAGGTGTGTGCTAAGTTTTGTAAAAATCGGTTAAGTAGAACCACGTGTAATGTTATAATACATTTGAATGGGCGTAGCCCCGCCCATTTTTTCAACTCAAAAATTTTCTAATTACAAGAACCAAAGATGTTTGCTAGGTTTCGCAGCAATCAAATAAGTAGAAGATCAATAAATCAAATTTAAAAAATTGTGGGCGTGACTCCGCCCACTTTTTTCAAATGGGACCAATGGGAAGCTATACCCTCTCAGACAACAAAAAAATTTTTACAATCGGTCTAAAATGCACCGAGTTATGGACCTACACACCTAAAAAAAAAAAAAAAAAATAGTGACGAATTGTTAACCTCCTTCTTTTTTTGAAGTCGGTTAAAAAAGAACTTGTGTTTTCGCACATATGCATAAGTGTATGGACATAAGCTACATAAAATTTAATGTTACCGATTGTCTATTTATATGGCAAAAATATGTATTTTATTGTTGTACTTTTGCAAATACATGGATTCGCACCGAATATAAATTTACTTATTTAATTTAAATATAAGTCCAAACGAAAAACATTTTGCAAAATGCTCCTAAAGATAAATAGAGGGACAAATGCGCGTTGGGAAGAGCATGAGATAAGCTTTTCTCAAAGTATATTTTAAAGATCAACCTCCACATACTTGTTCTTAAGAAATATATTGAAATTGAACCTTCAGAGTCCTTCATCCTTTAGTGGATGGAGTAGCATTAAAAATTTGCAGCCAGGTAACAATTCATGTATATACAATGCGCTCACAGAAACTGTGAAAAAGATGCAACCTTTTGAAAAAGAATGCATTTTCATTTTTGATGAAAGAAAAAAATTTACTTATAATAAATGTGCAGATGTTATAGATGGAGTTGTCGATTTAGGATATGAACGAGTGAATCAAATGGGGTCCCAAGTTTGCGTTTTTATGATAAGAGGAGTTGTAAAAAGTTGGAAGTTCGTTTTAAACTATTTTGTTACTTCCAGTTCAATAAAAGGTGATGTACTAAAAAAACTTGTGGAGTCAAGTCATTTGTCATTTTAAGAGAAATGGGACTAAATGTGCGTGGGCTTACGTGTGATCAAGGACCCAATAATAGAAAATGCTATGATATGCTAGGCGGATCTTGTGAAAAACCTTATTTTATTTATAAAAATGCAAAAATTTACCTGATGTACGACGTACCCCATATTTTCAAATCCATAACAAATGCTTTCATCAAAGCCGATTTTAAAACACTGCATGGCGTAGCGCGATTCGACGTTGTTAGAGAAATATTCGAGTTGGAGTATGGAAAAGTAACCAAAATGACAAAATTAACAACGGTGCACATAAACCCAAATAATTTTCAGAAGATGCGTGTTGGCCTAGCTGTCCAAACTTTAAGCAATTCAGTTGCTGCTGCAATCCAATCTGTAAATGAAAATCACCAGTTTACACGAAGTTCCGCAACAATAGCCACTTCAACGTGCTCTTTTATAAAAAAACTCGATAGCTATTTTGATTGCTTAAACAGCATGTATTTTAACGATGCAAAGCCCCTGAAGCGTGGACTGAAGCCGAAAAGCACAACTTGGTAATTACTCGAAGAGCTAATTACCTATATGAAACAGGTTGAATACGCAGGAAATAAAATATTTTCAGTTGATGGCCTAATTCAAACTACGAGAGCTATTTTATCGTTATCGTGAATTGTTTGCGGAAAACTCAAATTTGATATGCATTTTAACGAGCCATTTTAATCAAGATCCATTGGAAAACTTGTTTTCATATATACCTACGTCCCAAGGGCGGACACTGCAAAAATCCTTCGGTCTATGAATTAAATGTCGCAGTAGCTAAACTGCTATCTCTTAAAATAACGCAATTTAGTACCTCTTCAAATTGTGCAAACGACGATGCGATATTTTTACCTATTGAGTTCCAAACAATTTTAGAAGATACTCAAAGAAGTCGAAGTACAGCAGAAAGTAGTCGCACACCTGACGTTAATGTAACAAACATATTCGATGAAAATGAAGATTATTTTAATGAAGATGCAGATTGTTTTAACTCTAATAATGTTCCAATAGAGTTAACATCAAGCCGATATTTTGTTGGTTATATATGTAGCTCAACGAATTACTTGCGCTAAATGTCGTGTGGATATAATTAAACCAGCACAAGTTTTGTCATATCCTTCAGAAATGTTTGTTCACGCTAAAAATTATGATAAAGAAACAGATAATACAGTAGAATCTCCCTTAACGGACACTTCCTATAGGCGGACACCCCCTGTAGACGGACACTTTTGACAGGTCCCAGCAGCGCTCCATTTAAATGTTTAGTTTTCTCTTGACCGGACACTGTAATTGAAATATATAATTGATATACATATAATTGAAATTTCGAAATAAAATAATTATAGTTCGGTGCGAATCAACTTATTTTTAATTTTACAACAATAAAACACGTATTTTTACCCTACAATAACACAATCGGTCGCATTTGATTTTCATGATTTATTTGCACATGAATGTATCAAAACAAGAAACTTCTTTTAGTTATTTCATATTTTTGCTCCTACTTGACTGCGCTTTAAACAAGAAATATAACACACACACAACTAAATTTCTCTATAAGCTTCAATTATGTGTGTGCATACATTGTATGCCATACAACATTACTACATACATATTTATATAAGTGTGAATGCTCAAAAATTTTGTGCTCTCTTTGTGGTTTCGTTCAAATAACAAACAATTTATTTTTCCCTTGTTACTTCCCCCACAGCATCTATAAACACAAAAAATTTTAGTTTTCATTTAATGTTCTACGTGGAACATCTTTATATATTTATAGCAGTAACCCGCAAGCCATAGCACAATTGTGCAGATGAAAATCACATACATGCTTATGCTCTTTCATTTAGTCGTCACTGAGCCACAGAATACACAGAAGTGAAGAAAGTGACAGGTCAAAAAAGCTAGGATCAGGTTTTTAAAATTCGTGGGAAAAAGAGACAACTATAGTGCATTTGTTATTAAGAAAGTATGGAAATAAACAAACTGAAAACGAAAATTATAAGAATGTGAAAAAGCAAAAATGATTAGAAAAGTTTTAAAAAATTTAAATTTAATCATTTTTATGTGTTTAAGCAAAAAAAAAAAAGGTGAAATAAAAGGTTGCGAGTGTTCATTAAGTGTTTCCGGCATCTTTCAATGGAAATATTGCTGGCTATAGTGCAGAAAACTTCATCTGGGTGAGAACGAGGAGTCTGTATTGGCCATTAAGGAATTCGCTCAACGTGCCGGAGTTGCATTTGTTCCATATATTGGGGAGTCTTACAATATTGTCTACAAATGATTGATTATCCTCAGGAAGATGTTTGTAAAGTTTATATCGATGCCTTGTTGACATTCATCAGTGCCACAAAACATTCATTGCCTTGTACAAGGAGAATGGAATACAATACAATATATACATATGTACAAGGTGTTGGAAATGCCATTACCATACTAATTCCTAAATTGGATCAAATTGTGCGTGACGATAAAAAGGTTTCCCTTGTGCTTGCTGCACTTGAAAGTTTCTCCTATATTTTGAAACACAATTCCCTGCCGGGTGAAAATTGAATGATTGCAATTTTGATGAGCCTGCTGGCGGCAATGACGACGAAAGTGAATACGAAGGTGCTGGTAATTTGCTGCGATTATTAAGACAGGTAATTAAGCAAAAATTCATGTAAATTTATATTTATAATAATTAGCACTTGCGGGTTTTAAATATATTTGCAGCAAAAAACTAAGAAGGATGAGAAACTGGATTTACAAAGGGTCTTTGTATATAGAGCTTTGGCCGAATGTTCACCGGAAACTATTTGGATACATTCTGCTCGTCAAAATACTGTTTTCGTATTGGGTGAATTGGTTTTTTGTTCCGAGGGAAAATCATTCGAGTAAGTATTAATTTTTTTATTAAATAAATTTACACACAATAACTAAAAAAAAATTTATATTTTTCAATTGCAGAGCATATATCTATATTTTGATGGCATTGTCTCAGGACATTGCCAATGAATAGGAACCTGCCACTCTCGATAATATATGTGGAGCAATTGCCCGCCTTACAAACTGTAACTTAATGGAACAAGTATAGAGGGAAAACAACCCCAATTTTATATTAACTAAATTTTATATTAAGTTGTTACAAAAATAAAAAAACAAATCGATTATTTAAAACGAATTCAACAAAATCTTTAATTTACTTAATAACGTGTGGTTACAATATTTTGTTCCTAGACTCCTAGGGCCAGATTCCGCAACGATGAGTTTTGAAATGTTCACCAATTTCAGTGTTCACAATTCAGCATACTTTTTGCAGTGATAAATTTTGACGCTAGTGTTCACTATAACTATCAAAATTATTCATTCTCACCGTTGAGGATGCACAAAGCAACAAGTGTACACTGGAATTGGTGAACACTTCAAAATTCATCGTTGTGGAATCCGGTCCCTGCTCGGCATTCGTAACTTGCCATGTAAATGAGGCGCCGTGAGCCTTTTCTGACTCCAATTCTTTGCTGGAACAAGGAAAAGAGTGGCGCCACAACAGCAACAATTTGGGTAATAGTCCCTTCACTTATGGGAGATCCCAGTCATTATGGATCCAATTAACAACCAACCAGCTTGGGTACGATTTAGCGACATGCTACTCGTGTCGCATTAAATACAATTTTACCCTTGATATGTTGCCGCCAAAGCGCAACTGTAACCTGATATGAACTCCGGTGAAGACCGCATTTGCTCGAGGGTATCAACAAAGCTATCGATAAGTGGTGTTATTAGACTTGGCACAGTCTTGGGCTGCTGCACTTGGATGCACCAATACAGCACAAGTCGTATCAATGGCACGCAGAGATTGATCAGCCAGAAGGTTTTGAGGTGTTGTGCCTAATCCTAATACCATAGAGCCCAGTTCTTGCAATGCACACACTAAGAAGTGTTGACTGAACAGTTTTTCCTGATTCAAGTCCTTGACATTTTCGGGATTGAAAGCCAAAAAGTTTGCCAATTTCCCAGAAAAAAGTTTGCCAAATTTCTGAAAGCAAAATATTAATAAATACATATATTTCTTGTAATCTTCCAACTGGGAATTATACTTACATTAAATATTGAGCCAAAGAATGGTTTCCTGAAAATAAACTGAAAATATATCCAACATTAAACACAAATTAATAAAATTAAAAAATTTTTCACCCTTTTACTTACCAATTAACACATGAATAAAAGCACAAAGCATAATCACAAAACAAGCTAAAATTTTGTTGCGCTAGAAGCAAAATCAAAGCAAAATCAACGCCAAAATTCCGGGGAGAGCGAGATAGGTATAAAAACACAAAAATCTTCCGTCTCGTGTCACTTCTGTATGTTTTGTGACTGAGCAAGCGACGAATGAAGTTGTGCACGCATGTATTAATTTTTTCCTGGTTTTTTGTTTAGTTTTTTTGAGTACACGGAACGAAATTTGAGTTCAAATTGAATAAATTTCTACAGCAAAAAATAATTATGTAAGCTAAGAAATATTTTGTGATAAAAAATGCTTTTAGCAATATACAATGCATTTTATGCTATGAAACACTTAACACAAAAATGTTACATTTCTTACACTTTTCAATGAAAATTCGCAATAATATAATTTTCTGAATTACACATTTTATTAGAAATTATTATATCATCCCTTGCCAGCTTAAATTTTTTCTTTAAACGAACGCTAAATTGTATTTTTGTTAATAAAAAGTTATAAAATGTTACCCTTTTTCCAGAAACGAAAACGCCATTAAAAATAATAGGGAAGATAGTTTAAAATGGCATTTTAATAGCTTTCACAGCGCTGCGAATAAATTTAATTTGGAATTTGTAGACTACATTGTTGAATGGATTATTATTTTTTACTTTTTACTTAAGTTTTTATTAAATTGCTTATTTACAAAAAATATTCAAACAATGAATAACCACAGCATGTATCTTGAATTATAAAAAGGTTTTCTTCAAGTGTAGATATATTTTACTCTCATTTTTCTCACCACTACAAACATATTTTATTTTGCGGGACACTGATTTATAGTCTTTGCTTGCGGGCTATATTATTTTAGTAATAAAAATAAAAAGTTATAACCAGGGACATAACAATTATAGGAGAAACGACAAAAAGGTTATATTTAACTTTAAAATTGATTAATTCAAATAATGGTTACAATAAACGATTATCGTAAGATATCGTTGTCTTAGAGTGCAAACCTGCTAACTCATTTCAATAAAATTTTACAGGAGAGACAAAATACTGTTAACATTTTCTATACATTGGTTAAGAAATTAACCTAATACGTCAAGTTTTTTCGACATGTAGAGTTTCTAATTAAAACAAATATTTAGGGCAATCGATGCGGTATGTTTTTCTCTATCGAAAGGCATTAAAATGTCATATCTTACAAAGTGTCATTTATGAAATTTTGATGAGCCTGTGGAAGATTTATGCCATCAGTTAAAGGTTTGCCACACGTTTAGTTCCATACTTAAGTGTTTACATGTATTTAATATATCGCACACTAAATCATAAAGAGTCACAACTCAAAATTATAGAAGTGCCTTTTCTTTTTTATAAACCAGTTAATTGAAGAAATCTATAACGACCTCAACAATTTCTTTTGCAATACAGTCTTCTTGAAGAATATAAAATATCGTTATGCTTGTTTTTATGTCACATGCTTGCGTCATTTGTACAGTATCAACAGTTGTTTGCAACTACTCAGCATCTGACTCTTTATGATTTAGTGTGCGATATATAAATGACAAACAAAATACTTTATATATAATTTTTTAATATAACACGAAATGTGTCAAAATATTTATGTATGCAACGTGATTATCAAAAGTGTAAACTATAATATTCTTTCCACTGAATAATTCTAGCAAAATTATATTAAAATTACATATATATTTTGTAATTCAAATATAGTTGTGGAAAAATTGGTTTGTTCCATGTATAGTTAATATCGCAGAATTCGGCAACACTGATGTTTTGTCGTCGGTTGGCTATTGGTTTGCGGCACGGTATATTCAAAATACAATCTATTTGCAGCAAACCAGAAACCAACCGACGATGTGTTGCTTTATACTCTCAATAATTTTCTCTCTTAGTTACTTTCCTCCCACCGAAAACCAATTTTTATACCCTTTACCAACAAAAATGGTAAAAGGGTATATATAGGTTTGTCATTCCGTTTGTAATTTCTATAATATCAATAAGCGACCCATAAAATATATATATTCTGGATCCTTATGTATAGGGAAGACGAATAAGCGATGTCCGTCTGTCCGTCTGTCCGTCTGTCCGTCTGTCTGTACGTGAAATCGGTTTTCCGAAGCTCCCAGAAAAGCTAGAGACTTCGTTCTTGGACTGGTGTGTCAGAAATTTTCCAAAATAGATTGGTATTGAAATTCAGCAAAATCGAGCAGACGATTGCAGAGCTGGAAAACGTAAACTTCATTTTGCCATATAAAAGTAACTACCGAAAACAAATTTTTATTTTTTTTTTAATAAATGAACTTATTTTACACTTCAGTACGACTAAAATTGGTATTTTAAATTAAAAAAATATAAAAAAATTAAAAAGACGTTTCCAGGGTTGGAAAACTTTAACTTTTTGTGTTATGTAAAATTAACGATGTCTAAAACTATATTAGTATTTTCTCGAGAACCGTAAGAGCTACAGACCTGAAATTTGGACACAGTGTGTGGACCTTTGGCCTCTACAACAACAAATACATGAGAATTGGAAATTAAAGGGTGTTCCAAAACGAGCAACGAAAAATTTTAAAATCTCATGTTATATACATACAATTGTATGTATGTATGTATATACACTTGAAATTTGTAAGGTTAGTGTATTTTTATACAGACTACAAAAATTAACACTAAAATTTCCAAAAATTTAAATTAAAGGGTGTTCCATCAGTTAATGCAATTTTGACTATGCAATTTTGACAACTTGCTGTATCTTGGAAACTGTAAGAGCAAAACTCTTGAAATTTTCAAAAACGGTAAAACTAAAAAACAAAAAATTATAAAATCGCCAAACCGAAAAAAATCGCCAAAAACAAAAAAAAAATCGCCAAAACGAAAAAAGCATCAAATTACAAAAAAAATTTCTAAGACTAAAATAAATCGCATAAAACGGAAAAATTGCTAAAATGAAAAAAAAAAAATCGCCAAAATGAAAGAAAATCGCCAAAATGAAAAAAATCGCCAAAACGAAAAAAAAACCTAAAAACAGAAAAAATGGAAAAAAAATCGCCAAAATGAAAAAATCGCCAAATGAAAAAAAAATCGCCAAAATGAAAAAAATCGCCAAAACGAAAAAAAAACCTAAAAAACAGAAAAAATCGCCAAAATGAAAAAAAACGCCAAAATGAAAAAAATCGCGAAAACGAAAAAAAACCTAAAAACAGAAAAAAATCGCCAAAATGAAAAAAAAACAAAAAAAAAAGAAAAAAATTGCCTAAATAAAAAAAAACCCAAAAACAGAAAAAATCGCCAAAAGGAAAAAAATCGTCAAAATGAGAAAAATCGCCAAAATGAAGAAAAGCCCAACAACAGAAAAAAAATCGCCAAAAAGAAAAAAAACCTCCAAAAACAGAAAAAAACGCCAAAACGAGAAAAAAGCGACAAAACTGAAAAAATCGTTTTAACTGAAAAAAACTTCAAAAAAGCAAAAGACCCTACCTTTCGTGCGCGAGTCAAAGTCGCACTTTACTAAATTTTTTAATATTAAAGGAATTAAATGAAACTAACGGCCTGGCCGATCGAAAACTTGTATTGCAAACAACAACAAATTTTCTAAAGTTATTGTTGTTTGCAATACAAGTTGTCGATCGAACGATTTCTAGTGACATCGGAAAACTTTCCTTATTTCGTTTTAGCTTTGTTCACTTAACATATTTTATGTATTTTTTAAAAAACTAGATTGGTATCAATAATTAGAAAAATCCAAAATTATGACTCCAGGGTTGGAAAACTCACACTTTTGTGCTATGTAAAATTAAATAGGTCTAAAATTTTTTTCTTTTTCTTTATAAATTGAGTATATTTTATGCTTCTGAAAGAAAAGTTTGGCGTATGAAATTTGAAAAATGAAAATTACAGCTCCAAACATGGAAACTTTAAAAAAATGATAAATTTTTTCACAAAACAAATATGTATGTATGTGTCTGTATACTATATATATGTACGTACGTTGGTAAAGGGTATATAAGATTCGGCACAGACGAATATAGCACTCTTACTTGTTTTTTTTAAATTTCACATTTTTATATGAACATCCATTCATACATGCATGCAAGAATGGATGTACATATCTTTACAGGGTTTGCTTATGAAGCACTAACATTTTGGCAAAGAACACTAAAATATAATTTATTTGCACATAGATGTACAACAACAATTTTAATTTCAGTGCTATGCCCGTCAAGCAGAGTGCTTTATAAAGTATTTTACTTGAGTTGAAAAATCATTGTGATTCTAATCGCGTAGTGTACATGTAAACATACACAAAGAAGAAAGTTGTCATATCTTACCCTTTGTATAATACATTAAATAATGTACAGTTTATTTTCGAACACTGATTGTAACATATATTAAAAAACGTGAGTATGTGCAAATTATTTCGACAATAGCAGCAACATAACAGTGAAGCGGTACTCTGCTATAAAAGCAAAAAGAAATCGTACCTACATGTTTTTACGAATTCGTACCGACTTATCGTAACGAATTCGTACCGACATATCGTTACGAAGTCGTGTCAACCATTTCGGTTCCGAAATCGGAAGATTTTGTCGACCAGTCGTTACGAATTCTTTACGAATTCGGAGCATTTTGTTTGATGGGTACATATGTACATAGTAATGTATGTATGTATGTACATGTACATACATACATGTACATATGAACATATACATACATATCTGTGGCAATAAATAATAATGGCTTAACTCTAAATTTCGTTTTTAGGGTTTCGTACACCAAAGGTGAAAAGAAACCCTATTGTTTTAGCTACGTTGTCCGTCTGTCCGTCCGTCTATCCGTCACAGGGTATTTTCTCGAGAACCGTAAGAGCTACGGACCTGAAATTTGGACAGAGTGTGTAGACCCTTGGCCGCTACAACAACAAATACATGAGAGTTGGAAATTAAAGGTTGTGCCAAAACGAGCAGCGAAAAATGTTAAAATCCCATGTAATATACATAAAACAATGTATATGCACTTGAAATTTGTAAAGTTAGTGTATTTTTATACAGACTACAAAAATTAACACTAAAATTTAAAAAAAATTAATTAAAGGGTGTACCATCAGTTAATGTAATTTTGACTATGTAATTTTGATAACTTGCTGTATCTTGGAAACCGTAAGAGCAAACTTCTTGAAATTTTCAAAAACGGTAAAACAAAAAAATTCCAAAATTATAAAATCGCCAAACCGAAAAAATATCGCCAAAATGAAAAAAAGCACCAAATTAAAAAAAATGTCTAAGACTAAAATAAATCGCGAAAAACCGGAAAAATCGCCCAAATTAAAAAAACGCCAAAATGAAAAAAATCACTAAAATGAAAAAATCGCCAAAATGAAATAAATCGCCAAATTAAAAAAATTGCCAAAATGAAAAAAATCGCCAAAATGAAAAAAATCTCCAAAATGAAAAAAAATCGCCAAAATGAAAAAAATCGCCTAAGTTACAAAAAATTGCCAAAACGAGAAAAAAGCTAAAAAAAACAAAAAAAAATATTTCAGCTGAAAAAACGTAAAAAAAACACAATAAAAAAATGCTCAAGGCCCAACGTACGGAACCCTTCGTGCGAGTTACATACAAACCACCTCACCAATGATATCGGCTGGCAAAGTGTAGGAAAACATACATATAAGTATAAAGTTACATTTTAATTTTTGTTCCCACATTATGCCAGACAGCAACGTCAGCATAAAAGACTGTCGTTGCTCACCTTTAGCTAGAATTAAGAAATTATTATAGTTTTTGTTCCCACATTTTGCAAGACAGCAACGTCAGCATAAAAGACTGTCGTTGCTCACCTTAAGTTAGAATTAAGAACTTGTACTTTCAGTTTTAAGATTCATTCCAAATAACAAAATCAACAAAACTTAAGTTCGGTTGTATTATAATTACGTAATTTGCGCCAGTCAAAGCCGCAGTTTACTGAATTTATTTCAGATATTAAGGGTTTTGTCTAAAATAAATTGTGTTTGGTTTTTATATAAAATTTTTAGCCACCGAAAAAGATGCACATTTATTTAGAACAAAACTGATAATTTTATAAAAAAAATACGTTTTATTAGTTAATATTTGTTGTTTTTAGGGTTCCGTACACCAAAGGTGAAAAGAAACCCTATTGTTTTCGCTACGCTGGCCGTCTGTCCTTCACAGGATATTTTCTCGAGAACCGTAAAAGCTACGGACCTGAAATGAAATGAATGAATGAGAGGGTGTGCCAAAACGAGCAACGAAAAATTTGTAAAGTTAGTGTATTTTTACACAGACTACAACAATTAACACTAAAATTTTGTAAAAATTTTAATTAAAGGGTGCTCCATCAGTTAAAGCAATTTTGACTATGTAGTGTTGACAACTTGCTGTATCTTGGAAACCGTAAGAACAAACTTCTTGAAATTTTCAAAAACGGTAAAACTAAAAAATCAGAAAAAAGTAACCAAAATGGAAAAAAGTACACATTGGAAAAAAAGTCACCAAAACGGCAACGCTGGTTGTGACTCTATATAAAAAAATCTACCTGAATTGCACGTGCTCACCTCGAGAAATATGTATGTGTGTGTATATTAATTTGCATGAATCAAAGATTCATGATTAATGCACCGAGAGAAACTAAAGAGTTATGTATAAGCGTATGTGTATTCATATCTATAAAAAGCCGATTGATGTTCGGCCCTCCGGCGCTTCTCTGGTCAGCCTAGAATTAAACACATTCACCACAGCAGGCTACACGAAAACACGACTTGCTGTCTTCAAAAGAATGATTTTCATATGAAAACTGTATTCTATCCTTGAAATTTGGTAGTTGGTAGCTTGCTGCGGTGAATGTGTTTAATGCATAATTTGTATAAAAATTTGAAATTTTGGCTCGCTGGTGCCGGTGAGAGAGACATTGAACTACATACATATCCACTTTACAGTTTCAGGTACTGATCATACCCAATCTTAACAACATTTATTACGTTGTTGATTTCAACTCTGTGTAACTCACGATGCAAAAGCAAGTATGAGGTATGACTGATACAAATGGTAACACTCTCGGTTGAACTACGGAAATTTCCGCCATTAACTGGTCGTTAAAAAACTAATTCTGCGAATTCTCGTCACTCACTTGCAGTTAAAAAAAACTGATTAAAAGGGATTTCCATAATTTACAGGCCATTAAGAAAACTAATTGCAGGGATTACCGCTAAGCTTTTGTTACAAATGCCTTATTCATAAAAAATAATATTGGCGTTCTTTAAAAAAAACTCATACATATATTTTATTTTATTTTTGCTGCCTCAAAACCAGGGTTCAAATTCTTGACTTCAAAATAGCATCAGCACACAAATTATGCTATGCTTCGACTTCTGCTATTCATATCCCATTTCCACACGGAAAGTTTACTTTGCAAAATCTTAATTTAGCTGTGTGAAAGACAGAGGTCGTAGTACAGTCTCTTTCTGTCTTTCTCCCAGCTGAATTAAGACTTAGCAAAGTAAACTTTCCGTGTGGAAAAGGGGTGTCACATTGTATAAGCAGCAGCAATCAGCATCAGCATACAATGTAAAAAAAACTATTTGCTTAATGCTGTGCTGTGAAATGTTTGAAGCAAAAGCAGTCAGCTATTTGTATTTCCGTCTCCGTCTTTCATACAGCTGAATTATGAGTTAAGCAACAAAAATTGAAAATTACTTTTCAACCAAAAATACATCCGTTTCTACAACATACATACATACATATGTATGTATGTAGCACGTACATATATTCAGGTACATATCACATCATAAAAACCAATTTGGTTTGTATTCCTCATAAAAAATAAATTTTCAAACAAACAACAAAAATATGTCAGTACGAGTTCGTACCTGCAAATGAGTTCTTTTTGCTTTCATAGCAAAGTACCGCTTCACTGTTATGTTGTTGGTATTGTCGAAATAATTTGCACATAAGCACATTTTTTAATATTTGTTGCAATCCTTTTTTATCAACATATACGGTTAAGGAATTAACTCTACATACACCCATCATTTTTGGGGTTTGAGGAAACTTGGGAAGAAATTAAAAAAATTAATTATGCCAATATTTAGGGTGCTAATAAATATGTTTATACAATAAATAAAAAATTAAAATATAATCATAATAACAACAATAAAAGCAAAAATATTCAAAATCCATAGGAAAAAAGTCTACATACAGGCATAAAATACATGAAAAATACGTGCAAAATGTTCGAGGTCGTCAACTTGTTTGAAAATTCTGTGATTTCCGGTACCAAGCCGTCAGCAAATTGCATCCGAATATGTTCTTAAAAAGGCAGCAATTGATATTAACCTCGAAAGAATAAAAAAATTTACCACAAATGATGCTATTGAATTTAAGTTTACGTCATTTGTAATAATGACTTAATTTTAACTCTACTTAAGCATGGTTAAGGTTTAAAAGGCAATCGCATCATTTGTGGTAAATGTTTTTTATTCTTTCGAGGTTAATATCAATTGTTGCCTTTTTAAGAACATATTAGACCATATTCGGATGCCATTTGTTGATGGCTTGGTGGCTGATGAAAGCCGCTACCAAAAAAAAAAAAGAATAACTTTTTTTCTATTTAATGAATCTGGTTAATTTTTTTTTTTTATTTTGCAGATTGACTTTTACATTTAACAAAAATGGATAACTGGGACACTGAAATAAGAATTTGGATTGTCCGCCGCTATCACGCACTGGAGTCCGTAGTTTCGGTTCAAAGAGAGTATAGGCGCACGTTTGGCGGCAATCCTCCGAGCAGATGGACCATAATGAGACTTGTAAACAATTTTGCCGAGCATGGGATAGTCAACAGAAGAGCTTACCGAAACCCTTCAGATCGAACGGAAGTAGTAGTGAATTGGGGATGCTGCGACAATTAAACTTTTGATATTTTAAAATTTTAATTACCCAAATTTTAAAATTCTTGGAAATTTGTGACATTTGATACCCTACGAGGGTGGATCAATAAGTCCGTCCAACTTTTTGTTTACATAAGTTTTTTTGTTTACATAAGGGGTTTTGTTTGTTTAATACACACGAGGGTGGTTCAATAAGTCCGGGTTTTTTATGAGCGTGGGAATTTGTATGTGTGTATGTTTGTGGGGTGGATTAAGGGGTTTCATAAGATTAAGATTTCATAAGTATATATGCCGACGGGAAAATCATGAAATGATTTTTCCTAATACCAACGGGAAAATCATGCAATGATTTTTCCTAATACTAATGGGTATGAAATTGTGAAAATTAATTTTTCCTAATGCCTACGGCAATATATGAATATTTTTCCTAATGCCTACGGCAATATATGAATATTTGTCCTAATGCCTACGGCAATATATGAATATTTTTCCTAATGCCGACGGCAAAACATGATTATTATTTTTTTCAAATGCCGACGGCAAAACATGATTGTTATTTTTTCCAAATGCCGACGGCAAAACATGATTATTATTTTCTAACACCAAAGGGAAAATTGCCAGTGTTGCCAGACTGTAGATCAGTAATATCAGAGAAAATATTTATTTATGTGTTCACATGTATGTGAACATCCCTAATACTTGTGTGTGGGGGGTCCAGCTTGATAGTCGCGGGTAATTTAATATTTTGTGTATTTGTTTAATAAATATGTATGTATGTATGTATGTATGTGTGTGTGTGTATATGTATGGATGTGTATATGTATGTATGTATGTATGCATGTGTATATATGGATGTGTGAATGTATGAATGTGTGATCGTGGGTACTTGTGTGTGGAATATTTTGTAGAATATAGCAGCAAACTAAGTACAGTCAGCAGCAGAGAAACAAAAACCAAGCATTTGCAAGTAAGCAAAAAAGTTAACTTCTCCTCCTCCCCACTTCCTTCTCTTTCCTTTATATAGTTTTTATTTGAAATAATAAAACACATTTTATTTCATTTTATTTTTTATACATTTATTGTTTAAAATTTTATAAAATTTTATAATAATACATACATTCATATTTTAAAAAATGAAAAAGTTTAATTAAAGCAAGACATTTCTTTTGTTAGTAAAATAGCATTTTTTAGTGCGCAAGCACCAAATTTATGATAATTACAATAAAAATATTCTGGATACTTGATTTCCATTTGTTTAAAGTTGATACAACCTATGTATATCCTCAACGTTAGAAATTTTTCGGCATAAAATTTTTTCCAACCATCGTCTTTTTTCTTCACCTTTTACAAAAATTTTAGAACATCTTGCGTTGGCTTTTAAAAAATTGCAAACGCTTTGAAATGAAACTGATCCAGCACTCCAGCTTAGGTGATGATAGTTTTTTGTTAGCCACTTTGCTTCTCTTTGCTTTTCTATTGATAAGCATTTTATATCAAAAGTAGTAGGGAATTGTTCCTCCGGGCGCCGATTAAAATTGTGAAATTTGGGTAATTAAAATTTGAAATTTGAGAATTTCAGTACAAAATTTTAAAATTTGGGTAATTAAAATTTTAAAATTTTAAAATTCTTGGAAATTTGTGAAATTTGATACCCTACGAGGGTGGATCAATAAGTCCGTCCAACTTTTTGTTTACATAAGGAATTTTTTGTTTACATAAGGGGTTTTGTTTGTTTAATACATACGAGGGTGGTTTAATAAGTCCAGTTTTTTATGACCGTGGGAATTTGTATGTGTGTATGTTTGTGGGGTGGATTAAGGGGTTTCATAAGATTAAGATTTCATAAGTATATATGCCGAAGGGAAAATCATGAAATGATTTTTCCTAATACTAATGGGTGTGAAATAGTGAAAATTAATTTTTCCTAATGCCTACGGCAATGCATGAATATTTTTCCTAATGCCTACGGCAATGCATGAATATTTTTCCTAGTGCCGACGGCAATGCATGAATATTATTTTTTTCAAATGCCGACGGCAAAACATGATTATTATTTTTTTCAAATGCCGACGGGAAAATGATTTTTCATAATTCAGACGGGAAAACATAAAAGTTATTTCTAATGCTAATACAGGAGTTTAAGGCTTATAGTGATTTGGGGTGGGTGGGGTTGTTGTCGTAATACATAACCGAAGGACTTTATGGATTTGTCCGTCCGTCTGTCTGTTGTGCGAGGCTGTGATTGGCCGGGGGAGCGTGGTGTAGTTGAGGTAGATGGATTGAGTGTATGTGTGTATACCTGTCTGTTGGAATTTGTGTGATGGTGTGATTGACAGGGGGCGGGGTGTAGTTGAGGTAGATCGACTGCGTGTATGCAGGTGTTGCAAGTCTGTAGGAATTTAAGGCTTATAGTGATTTGGGGTAGGTGAGGGTGTTGTTGTACGAGTAACATGTATCCATGGGAATTTGTGGATGTGTCTGTCCGGAGGAATTTAAGCGAGGCTGTTATTGGGAGGGTTGTGGTGTAGTTGAGGTTGACCGACTGCGTGTATGTATGTATGTCTATATGTTTGTAGGAGCTTAAGGCTGATCGTGATTTAAGAGAGGTGAGGATGTTGTTGTAATATGTAGGAATCTGTATGTATGTATGTATGTCTGTGAAAATTTAAGGCTGATCATGATTTAGGATAGGTGAGGTTGGTGTAGTAATATGTCTGTGTGTATGTACATATGTTTGTAGGAGTTTAATGCTATTAGTGATTTGAGGATAGGTGAGGGTGTTGTCGTACGAGTGATATGTATGCGTAGAAATCTGTATGCATGTTCGTAGGAGTTTAAGGCTGATCGTGATTTGTGTTGTTGTCAGAATTTTTGTATGTATATCTGTAGGAATTTAAGGTTGGCCGTGTTTTGTGAGGGGTGGTGTCTTGTTGAAATAATCTGAATTTTTCTTAGATGAAATCTGGTATATATGTGTGTGTGTGCGTGTGTGTACGTATGATTTTCTCACGCTAGTAGTTTTATGTACATAGAAATAAATTGTATTCAATATCGAGATTTGGTTCTATAAAATATTCTCATATATCTGATACATATACATTTACATAAGTATATTTTCATACTCAAGGTTGCTGGGTATTTTGTCATGCTTAAAATTGTCCAGCTTTAAAGTCTGCCTGCGAGAAATTTGTTTATATTACAGATTTTGTTTATTTAACTACGTCCGGCTTCTTTCGCTGAACTTCTTTTCATACGATCATGGGAATTTATAGTTTCTCTATCCATAATAAGGTCGTTTAGCTTGGGCATGTGCTCTGAGTGAATGGTTTGCGTTGTTCATATATTTTTATGATGTAGATATGTAAGTGTGATTGTCAAGATCTAATAAATATTTGAGTATTGATAAGAAATTTGATATTATGTGTACATACATATCTACAAATTGATTTTATGTATGTATGTACATATGTATGTACATACAAATAAGTGTTTGCCTCCGTGTTTGAATACATTTTTTTTGTTTTTGTTGTTGTTCTAAATATTCGCCTGGTCTTTTATATATAGATGTCAAATATCTTCATAGTTTTTTTTTTTTATTATTTGAAATTAAAAAAACGTTGTTTTAACTTTTATCTGTATTTACTTAATAGTTTGTGAGGATTTGCTGTTTTAAGTAAAACTAAATTCCTTAAGATACATACTTTAGAATAATAGTAACTATAATAGAAATATTTCCTATATTTAATTTACATTTGTTTAAAGTTGATGCAGGTTATCTTCATTCTTAAAAATATTTTGATATAAAATTTTTTCCAGCCGTAGGCTTTTTTCATCACCTTTTACATTTATTTTAGAACATCTTGCATTGCCTTTTATACATTTATAAACATTTTTAAATGAAACTGATCCAGCAGTACAGCTTATGTAACGATAGTTTTTTGTTAGCCAGCTTGCTTCTTTTTTTATTTTTTTTAGTGATTATTGAGTTTTATAATGAAATTATTATATTCGTAATTGTTGAAAACAATCGCTACTTCTTTTGCGATGAAATCATTTTAATTACTTTTGAAACCTTGTACGTCTATAAAAATTATGTTGTTTCCATATTACTCAATTTATAAGACTTTTCGAACTTGTCCTTTGATGGGTATATATGTATTCTATTATACGATCATGAATAAGAATACAGTAAGCTGATTTCTTTGCTTACTATTTCAAATTAAAATTTTATTCAATTGCCCCGCTATTGAATAAAAGGAGCTTTTATCTTAAACTCTGGTACAGGTAGAAACGCATGAGATTCTTTCATATACTACCTTTGCTGGAATCTTAGATACATATAATAACTATATAGAATTGCATTACGTTTATTTATAAATTTTATTTTAAGATCAGCATCATATGGATATGAGACTGAACCTAAATGTACTTTTAAATTAGTTAATTCATAATGAACAATCTTATTTTCTTCTTGAATAGCGATCAACAGAAAACGAAGTCGTTTTCTTACAATTTAGGTCTGACCTCTCAACTGCTCCTCTAGTATACAATATGACTTTGTATGTCAGTATTTCTGTCTACTCTTTGTCAGCGTTAGGGATAATTAAATTTTAAACTTTTTATTCTTCAGATTGTGTTACTTCATACTGATAATATGTTTACATTAATAAGGTACGAGTGTATGTTTATTTTATGAAAGGTGAGCGCCTATGGCTTTTATTTGATGTTCTGGATGAAGTGTTTTTTTTCTCATTTTATTAAAGTTTAGCATATTGCGTATATATTTCTAATATATTTAAGTGAGCTTTTTGTATCTGTCAGACAGAGTGATCGTATCAGTTGGTCAGTCAGTCTCTCTCTTTTTATTTTATTAATTTTTTCTTCTAATGTGTCACTACTATTTTTTCAGATTTTACTACTGGAAATAGAAAATATTTATATAATTTTAAAAGTATTAATATATACATACATATAGGTAAATATATGTATGTATGTACGTAGAAATTAGTTCATATACAAAGAAATACATCTTTAATAATCAACTATTCTAGAAAGTCGATCTAAAATAACACATTTACCTCCATCATCAATTCACCATCAGTGTTTTCATAAAGTGTTAGAAATATTGGAATATCTATGTTTGAGAGCATTTTTACTTCAAGTGTTTCTATATAAGATTTGGTGTTTGACCCCTTGACGTTATTGTGGTTAACGTAGGCTGCGTTGTATCGCATTCAGATGGAATCATTTCTCACTTAGAAAAAGTCCTCATCATCATCATTCATACATGTATACAATTCATTCATGAGTTGAGTTGATTCAGATACAATTGCTGTCTACAAATTAATGATTAGAAAATAGCTTTCTGATAACCTTCTAACAAGTTTAATATTTTGCTAGCATGCATGCTTTAGCATGCTTCTATCGATAGTGACGCGACAGTCCAACATTTAGTGGTGTTTCAATTAAAAATCTATACTATTAGAATTACGAATTCACTCTTTGGAATTTTTAACAAAGTAGATACATGTGTATGTATTTGATTTCCCACAAAGTCTTAAAATTTCTTTGCTTATAAAAGTATGACGTGAGGATTTTTTTTTTTTAATTATACATGCTTCGGCATGCTTCCAATATTTTTTGGTAAATTTATTTCATATTCATACAGATATAAAGTAAGATCTGTTTACATTCCATTTTACAATTTATGCATGCTTCAGCATGATTCTAGTTGAATTCTGTATTTATTTAGTAAGTATGTTTGATACCCATTCATACACATGTACATTGTTAAAGATTGGATATCAAAGTCCAATTTTCTTAGTTTATCTAGAAATGAACAGAGTGAATATCTATTATAATAACCCCATATTCACAATTTAAAATTTTGTGTGCTAGAGCTTTCGAGATGGAAAATATACACCTTTTACTATTAAAAGTGATAATATGGTGTGTTGTGGAATATTTCGAACTCTTAAGTTTTCACAATATTTCATACAGACAACCAAGTTTAGAGAATTCCAGTACATTAGGCTAATTATCTTCCCTGAGACCTAACATTCATAATCAATCCTTCAAAAAAACCAATGCAAACTAGATTTTCCCTTTTTAATTTTATTTATATTTTCATTAAATTTCATCATTTTGTACATCTTCAAATTAGTGTATACTGTATTTTGCACCTTTTTCTCATTCGTTAAGTTAACTTTAATCGCAAATATTTTAATGATGAGATGAACTTTTCTATTGTAGGCATTAAGTAAATCTTTATGTATATCAATCCACTTATATGAACCATTATAGCTAAATTCTTAACACATAATTCCTTTAAATGATCTATTAATTTATTCTACTATTAATGCTTTCATATTATGAAATTTTTAATCCTCTGTTTATGCATGAATTTTGTAGTGTTTATTAAAAATTCTTTACCAACATCTATTCGTATTTTTTGTTTTGATACTCATATCATTTCAAAAATATTTTCCATTGCCTCGGTTTTTTCGAGTGCAGCTTTTATTTTCAACGATACTCACCATATAAACTTTTAGAATGTGTCAGTTACAGTCTACAAAAATCAATAATTTCTATTTTCTCAAGAAAAGCTACCCACTTCACCTAAATCAGCTCCATAAAAGATCATCTATTCCATTCATTACATCACTACAATGCACAAACAATTTTCGAAATTTATTATGGAGTTCGTTTACTAAAATTTTTTTTTAAGGACATTGAGTTGTTTTACAGTTTTTTAGAGAGTGTTCTGATCTATTTGATACACTTTCAGCTATTTATACTAAAATGTAGTTAATAAATTTTATCGCTCAGCTCTTCAATTTGTTTGTCAAAAGAGGATTTAATTTTTAGAATATCTTTTTCAATTTTATACCTATCTTCTATCGTTAATTTTATTTTACACTCCAATTATTAATTAATCCTTTAGTTTAGTTTAGTGAATGATGATGATTCTTTATGTATGCATTGGTAGAAATTATATATTTTATTTAGTTTTCAAAATCAAATTTGTCATAGTATTTTCACGTTTTATCAATCACTAAAGAAAATAAACCCACTTTTAAACCCCATATTTGACCATCAACTTGTATTTCATCTTTATTCAGTTTTAGATTTCTATCACCTAATTTCCATTCATTATTGAAATCTTTAGGTGAGCCATAGTTTGTATCTAATTCATTTCTTCCTTTCAAGACTAATAAGTCAATATAAGTATCTTCGGTGTTGGAAGGCTGTGGGTAAAAATCATCTTCTTCATCATCATAATCATTCACAGTATTAGCATCATTAAATAAGATGGCATTATCAAATATTGTTCCTTTTGAAAGTTTCTTTAACTTCTTTCTATTTTGACTGATGGTTTCTGAGGCTTTAATACTTGTACTATTTTCAGATTCTATATTGTTTTTACTTTGTTCTTTCTTGTGTATTCTTTCAATATTTTTTGAATTATTCATGAATTCTTTGAGAGGTTCTGTTTTAGGATCAAATATATCTCTTAGTTGTTCACGTGTATCTATTTCACCAGTTTTTATACTACGAAGCTTTTTCTTCAAGACACTTCTTATCAACACCAACTGTTTGAAAATTTTCTCATCCATGTTTAATAATAGCAAATAAGAGGTATCAGCCTTTAGATCAGGTATCACCTATTAGTTCAGGTATCAGCTATCAGATCAGCTTATCAGGAGCTGCTCTGGTTTTCAGATCAGCTTATCAGGAGCTGGTCTGATTTTCAGATCAGCTTATCAGGACCTGATCTGGTTTTCAGATCAGCTTATCAGGAGCTGGTCTGGTTTTCAGATCAGCTTATCAGGACCTGATCTGGTTTTCAGATCAGCTTATCAGGAGCTGGTCTGATTTTCAGATCAGCTTATCAGGAGCTGGTCTGGTTTTCAGATCAGCTTATCAGGAGCTGGTCTGGTTTTCAGATCAGCTTATCAGGACCTGATCTGGTTTTCAGATCAGCTTATCAGGAGCTGGTCTGGTTTTCAGATCAGCTTATCAGGACCTGATCTGGTTTTCAGATCAGCTTATCAGGAGCTGGTCTGATTTTCAGATCAGCTTATCAGGAGCTGGTCTGATTTTCAGATCAGCTTATAAGGAGCTGGTCTGGTTTTCAGATCAGCTTATCAGGAGTGGGTCTGATTTTAAGATCAGCTTATCAGGACCAGGTCTGGTTTGCAGATCAGCATATCAGGCGTTGGTCTAGTTTTCAGATCAGGTTGTCAGGCAGCTGATCTGTAAAACAGATCAGGTTATCAGGAGCTGTTCAGATTTTCAGATCAGATTATCTGTTTCAAATTGGGTCATCAGTTTACAAGTAGCTGGACATTTATAACATTTAGATGAATGAAGTTTAAGGCCATTTAAAATGCGAAAAACTATACTATTATGTAGTCAAATTGTTTTCTATGACGATCATCACTTAATTCAGTATCTTTCCTTATAATCAAAATTCCATATTTTTAATTCCAACACGATTTATATTTTTCTCATATTACTTAAACATTCTAACTACATTATGATTATTTCCTATCAAATATTTGGTGATTCTAGTATAAGTTTGACATTAGTAGAACGCATCAACATTCTTATCTTACCCCATACAAAAATATGCTTCTCACACACACAACATGGTTAAATATCGTATTGGTATTACTTCTAGCTTTCTTATAAGAAATAACAGATTCATTATCTGTAAATGTGTAATACCCATGACTTTCATTAATGAAATTAATTACAGGTATTTATATTTAGGTTGTTAGAGAGATTTTGAGTTTAAATATGAAGATGTTTTCAAGTTTTAGTCCAGTAGAACTGTCTAGCCAACCACTCATATTATTATTATTTTTTTTATTTATTTTTTATTTATTTTTTTTATTTATTTTTTATTTATTTTTTTTTTTCCAATTTAACAGACCAACTATTCTTGCACGAATAGTAATTGATAGAAGGGAACTCTGATTTATTTTTGAGCTAACGTTTGATGACTCATCAATATTTCGTACCATCCTATATTTAGGTTGTTTTACTAACCGCTTTTGTGTAACTAAATACATTTTATAAATATTATCTCTTATTATAAAAAAAATAAAATAATACAGCTATTCGATTTCAGAAAATATTTTCTAAAATCGTGTAGCTGCATTATTTTATTTTTCCTATAATAACAGATAATGCTCCATACTCACAATCAAAACATCATAAAAATATCATTAGTTTTGAGTATGAGTATTCGGCAATATTTATGAAATGCATTTAGTTACTAAAAAGCGGTTAGTAAAACAAAGTATATTTTAACAGTTTAAAATCAGTATTTTGTATGACAATACTGGTTTTAAACTCTTAAAATATACTTTGTTTTGACTATGAGTAGGAACCATTATCTCTTATTATAGGAAAAATAAAATAATATAGCCATATGATATCAGAAAATATTTTCCGATATCATATGGCTACATTATTTAATTTTTTCTATAATAAGAGATAATATTTATGAAATACATTTCATAAATATTGGTACATACTCATAGTCAAAACAACCTAAAAATAGGATGGTACGAAATATTGATGAATCATCAAAATTTCATACCAAGGTATATTTATGTTGTTTTACTAACCACATTTTGTAACTAAATGCATTTTATAAATATTATCTATTATTATTTCTATAGTAATAGATAATATTTATAAAATGCATTTAGTTACAAAATGGGGTTAGTAAAACAAAGTATATTTTAAGAGTTTAAAACCACCATTTTTATGGTAATACTGGTTTTAAACACTTAAAGCATACTTTGTTTTGACTATGTGCATGCACCAATATTTTGGAAAGGTATTTCATAAATATTGACTCATACTCATAGTCAAAACAACATAAAAATACCTTGGTATGAAATTTTGATGAGTCATCAAACGTTAGCTCAAAAATAAATCAGAGTTCCCTTCTATCAATTACTATTCGTGCAAGAATAGTTGGTCTGTTAAATTGGAAAAAAAAATAAATAAAAAATAAATAAAAAAAATAAATAAAAAATAAATAAAAAAAATAATAATAATATGAGTGGTTGGCTAGACAGTTCTACTGGACTAAAACTTGAAAACATCTTCATATTTAAACTCAAAATCTCTCTAACAACCTAAATATAAATACCTGTAATTAATTTCATTAATGAAAGTCATGGGTATTACACATTTACAGATAATGAATCTGTTATTTCTTATAAGAAAGCAAGAAGTAATACCAATACGATATTTAACCATGTTGTGTGTGTGAGAAGCATATTTTTGTATGGGGTAAGATAAGAATGTTGATGCGTTCTACTAATGTCAAACTTATACTAGAATCACCAAATATTTGATAGGAAATAATCATAATGTAGTTAGAATGTTTAAGTAATATGAGAAAAATATAAATCGTGTTGGAATTAAAAATATGGAATTTTGATTATAAGGAAAGATACTGAATTAAGTGATGATCGTCATAGAAAACAATTTGACTACATAATAGTATAGTTTTTCGCATTTTAAATGGCCTTAAACTTCATTCATCTAAATGTTATAAATGTCCAGCTACTTGTAAACTGATGACCCAATTTGAAACAGATAATCTGATCTGAAAATCTGAACAGCTCCTGATAACCTGATCTGTTTTACAGATCAGCTGCCTGACAACCTGATCTGAAAACTAGACCAACGCCTGATATGCTGATCTGCAAACCAGACCTGGTCCTGATAAGCTGATCTTAAAATCAGACCCACTCCTGATAAGCTGATCTGAAAACCAGACCAGCTCCTTATAAGCTGATCTGAAAATCAGACCAGCTCCTGATAAGCTGATCTGAAAATCAGACCAGCTCCTGATAAGCTGATCTGAAAACCAGATCAGGTCCTGATAAGCTGATCTGAAAACCAGACCAGCTCCTGATAAGCTGATCTGAAAACCAGATCAGGTCCTGATAAGCTGATCTGAAAATCAGACCAGCTCCTGATAAGCTGATCTGAAAACCAGAGCAGCTCCTGATAAGCTGATCTGATAGCTGATACCTGAACTAATAGGTGATACCTGATCTAAAGGCTGATACCTCTTATTTGCTATTATTAAACATGGATGAGAAAATTTTCAAACAGTTGGTGTTGATAAGAAGTGTCTTGAAGAAAAAGCTTCGTAGTATAAAAACTGGTGAAATAGATACACGTGAACAACTAAGAGATATATTTGATCCTAAAACAGAACCTCTCAAAGAATTCATGAATAATTCAAAAAATATTGAAAGAATACACAAGAAAGAACAAAGTAAAAACAATATAGAATCTGAAAATAGTACAAGTATTAAAGCCTCAGAAACCATCAGTCAAAATAGAAAGAAGTTAAAGAAACTTTCAAAAGGAACAATATTTGATAATGCCATCTTATTTAATGATGCTAATACTGTGAATGATTATGATGATGAAGAAGATGATTTTTACCCACAGCCTTCCAACACCGAAGATACTTATATTGACTTATTAGTCTTGAAAGGAAGAAATGAATTAGATACAAACTATGGCTCACCTAAAGATTTCAATAATGAATGGAAATTAGGTGATAGAAATCTAAAACTGAATAAAGATGAAATACAAGTTGATGGTCAAATATGGGGTTTAAAAGTGGGTTTATTTTCTTTAGTGATTGATAAAACGTGAAAATACTATGACAAATTTGATTTTGAAAACTAAATAAAATATATAATTTCTACCAATGCATACATAAAGAATCATCATCATTCACTAAACTAAACTAAAGGATTAATTAATAATTGGAGTGTAAAATAAAATTAACGATAGAAGATAGGTATAAAATTGAAAAAGATATTCTAAAAATTAAATCCTCTTTTGACAAACAAATTGAAGAGCTGAGCGATAAAATTTATTAACTACATTTTAGTATAAATAGCTGAAAGTGTATCAAATAGATCAGAACACTCTCTAAAAAACTGTAAAACAACTCAATGTCCTTAAAAAAAAATTTTAGTAAACGAACTCCATAATAAATTTCGAAAATTGTTTGTGCATTGTAGTGATGTAATGAATGGAATAGATGATCTTTTATGGAGCTGATTTAGGTGAAGTGGGTAGCTTTTCTTGAGAAAATAGAAATTATTGATTTTTGTAGACTGTAACTGACACATTCTAAAAGTTTATATGGTGAGTATCGTTGAAAATAAAAGCTGCACTCGAAAAAACCGAGGCAATGGAAAATATTTTTGAAATGATATGAGTATCAAAACAAAAAATACGAATAGATGTTGGTAAAGAATTTTTAATAAACACTACAAAATTCATGCATAAACAGAGGATTAAAAATTTCATAATATGAAAGCATTAATAGTAGAATAAATTAATAGATCATTTAAAGGAATTATGTGTTAAGAATTTAGCTATAATGGTTCATATAAGTGGATTGATATACATAAAGATTTACTTAATGCCTACAATAGAAAAGTTCATCTCATCATTAAAATATTTGCGATTAAAGTTAACTTAACGAATGAGAAAAAGGTGCAAAATACAGTATACACTAATTTGAAGATGTACAAAATGATGAAATTTAATGAAAATATAAATAAAATTAAAAAGGGAAAATCTAGTTTGCATTGGTTTTTTTGAAGGATTGATTATGAATGTTAGGTCTCAGGGAAGATAATTAGCCTAATGTACTGGAATTCTCTAAACTTGGTTGTCTGTATGAAATATTGTGAAAACTTAAGAGTTCGAAATATTCCACAACACACCATATTATCACTTTTAATAGTAAAAGGTGTATATTTTCCATCTCGAAAGCTCTAGCACACAAAATTTTAAATTGTGAATATGGGGTTATTATAATAGATATTCACTCTGTTCATTTCTAGATAAACTAAGAAAATTGGACTTTGATATCCAATCTTTAACAATGTACATGTGTATGAATGGGTATCAAACATACTTACTAAATAAATACAGAATTCAACTAGAATCATGCTGAAGCATGCATAAATTGTAAAATGGAATGTAAACAGATCTTACTTTATATCTGTATGAATATGAAATAAATTTACCAAAAAATATTGGAAGCATGCCGAAGCATGTATAATTAAAAAAAAAAAAAATCCTCACGTCATACTTTTATAAGCAAAGAAATTTTAAGACTTTGTGGGAAATCAAATACATACATATGTATCTACTTTGTTAAAAATTCCAAAGAGTGAATTCGTAATTCTAATAGTATAGATTTTTAATTGAAACACCACTAAATGTTGGACTGTCGCGTCACTATCGATAGAAGCATGCTAAAGCATGCATGCTAGCAAAATATTAAACTTGTTAGAAGGTTATCAGAAAGCTATTTTCTAATCATTAATTTGTAGACAGCAATTGTATCTGAATCAACTCAACTCATGAATGAATTGTATACATGTATGAATGATGATGATGAGGAATTTTTCTAAGTGAGAAATGATTCCATCTGAATGCGATACAACGCAGCCTACGTTAACCACAATAACGTCAAGGGGTCAAACACCAAATCTTATATAGAAACACTTGAAGTAAAAATCCTCTCACACATAGATATTCCAATATTTCTAACACTTTATGAAAACACTGATGGTGAATTGATGATGGAGGTAAATGTGTTATTTTAGATCGACTTTCTAGAATAGTTGATTATTAAAGATGTATTTCTTTGTATATGAACTAATTTCTACGTACATACATACATATATTTATCTATATGTATGTATATATTAATACTTTTAAAATTATATAAATATTTTCTATTTCCAGTAGTAAAATCTGAAAAAATAGTAGTGACACATTAGAAGAAAAAATTAATAAAATAAAAAGAGAGAGACTGACTGACCAACTGATACGATCACTCTGTCTGACAGATACAAAAAGCTCACTTAAATATATTAGAAATATATACGCAATATGCTAAACTTTAATAAAATGAGAAAAAAAAACACTTCATCCAGAACATCAAATAAAAGCCATAGGCGCTCACCTTTCATAAAATAAACATACACTCGTACCTTATTAATGTAAACATATTATCAGTATGAAGTAACACAATCTGAAGAATAAAAAGTTTAAAATTTAATTATCCCTAACGCTGACAAAGAGTAGACAGAAATACTGACATACAAAGTCATATTGTATACTAGAGGAGCAGTTGAGAGGTCAGACCTAAATTGTAAGAAAACGACTTCGTTTTCTGTTGATCGCTATTCAAGAAGAAAATAAGATTGTTCATTATGAATTAACTAATTTAAAAGTACATTTAGGTTCAGTCTCATATCCATATGATGCTGATCTTAAAATAAAATTTATAAATAAACGTAATGCAATTCTATATAGTTATTATATGTATCTAAGATTCCAGCAAAGGTAGTATATGAAAGAATCTCATGCGTTTCTACCTGTACCAGAGTTTAAGATAAAAGCTCCTTTTATTCAATAGCGGGGCAATTGAATAAAATTTTAATTTGAAATAGTAAGCAAAGAAATCAGCTTACTGTATTCTTATTCATGATCGTATAATAGAATACATATATACCCATCAAAGGACAAGTTCGAAAAGTCTTATAAATTGAGTAATATGGAAACAACATAATTTTTATAGACGTACAAGGTTTCAAAAGTAATTAAAATGATTTCATCGCAAAAGAAGTAGCGATTGTTTTCAACAATTACGAATATAATAATTTCATTATAAAACTCAATAATCACTAAAAAAAATAAAAAAAGAAGCAAGCTGGCTAACAAAAAACTATCGTTACATAAGCTGTACTGCTGGATCAGTTTCATTTAAAAATGTTTATAAATGTATAAAAGGCAATGCAAGATGTTCTAAAATAAATGTAAAAGGTGATGAAAAAAGCCTACGGCTGGAAAAAATTTTATATCAAAATATTTTTAAGAATGAAGATAACCTGCATCAACTTTAAACAAATGTAAATTAAATATAGGAAATATTTCTATTATAGTTACTATTATTCTAAAGTATGTATCTTAAGGAATTTAGTTTTACTTAAAACAGCAAATCCTCACAAACTATTAAGTAAATACAGATAAAAGTTAAAACAACGTTTTTTTAATTTCAAATAATAAAAAAAAAAAACTATGAAGATATTTGACATCTATATATAAAAGACCAGGCGAATATTTAGAACAACAACAAAAACAAAAAAAATGTATTCAAACACGGAGGCAAACACTTATTTGTATGTACATACATATGTACATACATACATAAAATCAATTTGTAGATATGTATGTACACATAATATCAAATTTCTTATCAATACTCAAATATTTATTAGATCTTGACAATCACACTTACATATCTACATCATAAAAATATATGAACAACGCAAACCATTCACTCAGAGCACATGCCCAAGCTAAACGACCTTATTATGGATAGAGAAACTATAAATTCCCATGATCGTATGAAAAGAAGTTCAGCGAAAGAAGCCGGACGTAGTTAAATAAACAAAATCTGTAATATAAACAAATTTCTCGCAGGCAGACTTTAAAGCTGGACAATTTTAAGCATGACAAAATACCCAGCAACCTTGAGTATGAAAATATACTTATGTAAATGTATATGTATCAGATATATGAGAATATTTTATAGAACCAAATCTCGATATTGAATACAATTTATTTCTATGTACATAAAACTACTAGCGTGAGAAAATCATACGTACACACACGCACACACACACATATATACCAGATTTCATCTAAGAAAAATTCAGATTATTTCAACAAGACACCACCCCTCACAAAACACGGCCAACCTTAAATTCCTACAGATATACATACAAAAATTCTGACAACAACACAAATCACGATCAGCCTTAAACTCCTACGAACATGCATACAGATTTCTACGCATACATATCACTCGTACGACAACACCCTCACCTATCCTCAAATCACTAATAGCATTAAACTCCTACAAACATATGTACATACACACAGACATATTACTACACCAACCTCACCTATCCTAAATCATGATCAGCCTTAAATTTTCACAGACATACATACATACATACAGATTCCTACATATTACAACAACATCCTCACCTCTCTTAAATCACGATCAGCCTTAAGCTCCTACAAACATATAGACATACATACATACACGCAGTCGGTCAACCTCAACTACACCACAACCCTCCCAATAACAGCCTCGCTTAAATTCCTCCGGACAGACACATCCACAAATTCCCATGGATACATGTTACTCGTACAACAACACCCTCACCTACCCCAAATCACTATAAGCCTTAAATTCCTACAGACTTGCAACACCTGCATACACGCAGTCGATCTACCTCAACTACACCCCGCCCCCTGTCAATCACACCATCACACAAATTCCAACAGACAGGTATACACACATACACTCAATCCATCTACCTCAACTACACCACGCTCCCCCGGCCAATCACAGCCTCGCACAACAGACAGACGGACGGACAAATCCATAAAGTCCTTCGGTTATGTATTACGACAACAACCCCACCCACCCCAAATCACTATAAGCCTTAAACTCCTGTATTAGCATTAGAAATAACTTTTATGTTTTCCCGTCTGAATTATGAAAAATCATTTTCCCGTCGGCATTTGAAAAAAATAATAATCATGTTTTGCCGTCGGCATTTGAAAAAAATAATATTCATGCATTGCCGTCGGCACTAGGAAAAATATTCATGCATTGCCGTAGGCATTAGGAAAAATATTCATGCATTGCCGTAGGCATTAGGAAAAATTAATTTTCACTATTTCACACCCATTAGTATTAGGAAAAATCATTTCATGATTTTCCCTTCGGCATATATACTTATGAAATCTTAATCTTATGAAACCCCTTAATCCACCCCACAAACATACACACATACAAATTCCCACGGTCATAAAAAACTGGACTTATTAAACCACCCTCGTATGTATTAAACAAACAAAACCCCTTATGTAAACAAAAAATTCCTTATGTAAACAAAAAGTTGGACGGACTTATTGATCCACCCTCGTAGGGTATCAAATTTCACAAATTTCCAAGAATTTTAAAATTTTAAAATTTTAATTACCCAAATTTTAAAATTTTGTACTGAAATTCTCAAATTTCAAATTTTAATTACCCAAATTTCACAATTTTAATCGGCGCCCGGAGGAACAATTCCCTACTACTATCAAAGGGGGTTTTATAATGAAATTGTTATATTCATAATTGTTGAAAACAACTGCTACTTCTTTTGCGATGAAATCATTTGAATTACTTTTGAAACCTTGTACGTCTATAAAAATTATGTTGTTTTCCATATTAGTCAATTTATAAGACTTTTCGAACTTGTCCTTTGATGGGTACATATTCTATTATACGATCATGAATAAGAATACAGTAAGCGGATGTCTTTGCTGCAATATTAGTTGCTGTTTCAAATTCTATTTTTATATCAATCAATCAAATTCATTCTGATGACTGACATCTACTACAATAATAGGAGCTTTTGTCTTAAACTCTGGTGCAGTTAGAAGCGGTTGAGATTCTTTCATATAGTAGCTTTGTTAAAATCTTAGATACATATCATATAGAATTGCATATCGTTCATTTTTGAACTTTATGTTAAGATCATCATATGGATATGAGACTGAATTTAAATGTACTTTTAAATTAGTCAAATCACAATGAACAAACTTATTTTCTTGTTGAAAAGCAATCAATACAAAACGAGGGCGTTCTCTATTTGCAGCCAGTTTAACATTCCAAATATGGCTAGTTCCCATATTTAATTGTGGATTGACATGACAATCCCAACTGCGAAATGCCATAGGTATAGAAGCACCATTGTTAATAATTTTAATCATATTCAATTTGCTAAAGTCGGATAATTGTACATGTGGGATTCTCCATGAGATTAGTGAAATTGTAAGTTTAGCTTTTTTAGTAGAAACACTCGAGCGTACAAGATCTTCATCGTTCTTATTGCGCAAGAGTATCAATTCATGTTTTCCATTTAGTATAACTTTGTTGTAGTCTTCAGCGAATCCTAGAAGCATTTTTAGAGGTACATAGAAATTGAAAAATCCATTTACAAGAGTGATATCATCAATTTTGTTCCATCCAGCATTTTGCATCACATTGCTTTCTGTTGGTGACATAGAAACTAGATTTTTTATGGTGCTTGTGGCTCCTAAATATCTTGTATGATCAATTTCAATTCCATTGAGCTCATAGCGAATTTCATAAAATAGATATGCCACAAAGTTGTTTTTTAATATAAAGTTGTCCGAAGATGAAGAAGATTTAGAGTTATTATCATCAGCATCAAAACCTTCTACATAAATGTAGCTTTCACTGGGTAGCACGTACAAATCTTGATTTTGTATTGAAATTCTAATTTCATCATTATTGTTGTAAGATTGTAAGTATGGTACATATGTATGATAGTCCTTTTTGATTATATTCTCATCAGACAAGGGTTTTTCTAAGACATCTATTATTGAACTCATTTTGTCTTCAATTTAAAATTCAAGGACTTTAGAAAATTTTTATTTGATGTTGTTAGTGCTTTTTGTTGTACTGGTCGCTTTAATGTTGTTGTTGTTCTTGCTGCTATATTTTTCAAAGTATTTGTGTTGTATATTAGCATTATTTAGTTGGCCTTAAATGTATTCGTATTGTAATTTCCTCTCCTCGGAAATTAATTAAATCACCGTGTTGATCAACTACGCGCAGCGCTAGTGAACTTATCTCTCTGGTGTTCACAGGTAAATAGATGAGATTTCTTGGAACCTCATCTATTTTATAGCCTGGAGGCACATTAATCGGAAATTCATGAAGTGTATGCGATTTGGAGTTATTCATATAGGTGTTAATAGCGATACTACTTTCAACTCGCAAGAGATTTACTTTAAAAATATTAACTGGAAGATCTGAATAATAATATTTGTTTGGTGTTAGGATTTTGCTATTGAATCCTAAAAGTTTTCCAATTGTATTGTCTTTATTAAAATATACAGGATCCTTTGAACTATTAACTTTAACTTGCATTGTATTGTTATTGGCTTCAATAAAAATCTTATTTGCTGGACAGAGTAGTTTGTATTGCTCTTCTATAAAATCAACTATATCATTTAGTTCGTAAGATCCAATTGGTATTTCTATTGTATGTTCTCCTATATGAAACATATTGTTGTAGGTGTCTACATTTGGAATACTGTTGTATGAATGAAAATCAGTTAGAGCACACTCATATGCATCATGTAATTCAATAGGAGGAAAGTAACTAGCAAATAATTCTGATGAGTTAGAGCTCCGAGTAAGTGTTATTGACATTAAACAGACTGATTACAATTAAATAAAGTTTAGTAGACAGTATGGTTTATAAGCATAATTTACATATTTATTTCATTTTCTTATTTTAAAATTAACATTAGTTTCTTAATATTAATGCTATTATTGTTTTGCTATGATGTTGTTGTTGATTTAGTTTTTCTTCCATCTATAATATTTCATCTTTACTTATCCAAGAATTGTGTTGATTAGAAAATCCCAGCCATTTAACATTTACCTCCTTCCCTTTAATTTTAAGCACCTTTTCAACTAGATATGTATTTGGAAATCTGGTTTTTGAAAGTTCGTCAGTATAGAATCCACCTTTAATAGGATTACCAAGATAGTCTTCTAATATGTATGTTGCAGGATTTGTATTTTGAACTCTTGTAATTGTGAATATTTCTGTAGTCCAATTTGGAGTATAACCTTTTTCAAATGTATGCTTATATTTGCTTATGCGTACATGATCTCCTACATTAAATTTTGACATTTTATACATTTTCATATGACTGTATACTGTATTTAGCAGCTTTTCCTCATTTGTTGAGTTGACTTTAATTGGAGGCATTTTAATGGTACGATGAACTTTTCTATTGTAGGTATTAAGTAAATCTTTGTATATATCAATCCACTTATATGAACCATTATAGCTAAATTCTTTCCACATCATTCCTTTCAGTGTTCTATTAAATCGTTCTACTATTGATGCTTTCATAATGCTATATGTTGAGTAGTGATTAATGTTGTATTTATGCATTAATTTTTCAAAGTGATTGTTGAAAAATTCTTTACCATCATCTGTTTGTATGTTTTTTGGTATTCGCCCCAATTCAAAAATATTTTCCATTGCGTTAGTTGTTTCAAGTGCAGTTTTTGTTTTTAGCGGTACTGCCCATGCAAATTTTGAGAATGTATCAATTATAGTCAGCAAAAATCGATAATTTCTATTTTCTTTAGAATAGTTCCCCATTTCAACTAAATCAGCTTGCCAAAGATCATCTATCCCTTTCATTACAACTCTGCGACGCACAAAATGTTTTCGTGCTTGCTTATGGAGTTCGTTTACTAAATTTCTTTTTGAAGACATTAAGTTGTTTTTTAGAGATTTTTTGGAGATTGTTGTGATCTAGTTGAAGCACTTTCAGCTATTGATACAAACATGTAATTTTCTAATCTATAAATTTTCTCATTAAGCTGTTCAATTTGTTCTTCAAAGGATGTTTTAATTTTTAGAATATCTTTTTCAATTTTATAATTTTCTTCTATATCTAATTTTGTTTCGCGATGTAGATCCTCAATTTGTATTTGAATATTTTCTTGAATTATAGTACTGTCTCTCTTAAAGTATGCTAATAATTTCTCTTCTAGTTTTTCGATTTGAGTTTGCAGAAACAATTTATTGATAACATCGTTTTCCTCCACAGCTTTTGCAACATTTTTTATCCTTTTGTTTTGGACATCAATGTTGTTTTTCGTATCCACAAAGAACCCCAGCAGTTTAGGTGCATTTTTCAAAGAAACTATGTTGCTAGTATCGTTTAAATAATGTCCAAATTTATCAACAGACATGCTTTATATACTTTATTAAAGTTAATGTATTATATTAGCTTCACGTAGTTCTTCAATAATTGATATAATCTCGTTATTGTGATTATTATGACCTGCAGCTTGTGATGCGAGCAGTAGTCGAAGTCGATCTACTAGCTCATTTGGATCATCCCAGTATATATAGTTGGGCTTATGGATGTTAAATTCCATCATTCCATCAGCTAAGTACCTACCTTTTGGCTTAGATCCTGTTGATTCACTTAAATTCTTCTGGTTTTTTCTCGTCAATAAATTTCTTAATACTATGTTTATATTTATATCCTCTAGTACCCTTAATTTGACCATCAGGCTTATAGTCTCTTCTATATGCATTAGTAGTAATTAAAATCTTTTTATAGATTTCGAGTTCAAATTTATCATAATTTTTTGGTATTTTATGAAACATTAGAGAAAATAGTCCAGGTGTTAGAGCCCATATTTGGCCACCAACTTGTATTTTATGTTCACTAAGTGTAAGTTTACTATCACCGAATTTCCATTCATTATTGAAATCTTTATGTGGACCATAGTTTGTATCTAATTCATTTCTTCCTTCCAAGACTGATAAATCAGTATAAGTATCTTCTGTATTGGAAGTTTGTGAGTAAAAATCATCTTCATCGTCATCGTCATCACCATTTTCAGTATTAGTTTCATTAAATAAGATGGTATTATCAAATATTGTTCCTTCTGCTAGTTTCTTTGGTGTACTTGTCTCTATCTTGAGTGATGGTTTTTCAGACTTTAAACTTGTATTATTTTCAAATTCTGTCTTCATTTTATTTTCTTCTTTAATGGGAATTCTTTTAATTTTTTTAGAACTATTTATGAATTCTTTGAGTGGTTCTGTTATAGGTTTAAATGTATCTCTTAGTTGTTCACGTGTATCTATTTCACCAGTTTTTATACTACGAAGCTTTTCCTTCAAGACATTTCTTGTCAACACCAACTGTTTTAAAATTTTCTCATCCATGTTTAATAAATAAAAGGTACCAGCTATTAGATCAGCTTATCAGGACCTGGTCTGGTTTTCAGATCAGCTTTTCAGGACCTGGTCTGGTTTTCAGATCAGCTTTTCGGGACCTGGTCTGGTTTTTAGATCAGCTTTTCAGGACCTGGTCTGGAATTTCAGATCAGCTTTTCAGGACCTGGTCTGGTTTTCAGATCAGCTTTTCAGGACCTGGTCTGGTTTTCAGATCAGCTTTTCAGGACCTGGTCTGGTTTTCAGATCAGCTTTTTAGGACCTGGTCTGGTTTTCAGATCAGCTTTTTAGGACCTGGTCTGATTTTCAGATCAGCTTCTCAGGTATCAGATGAGGTTATAGCAAATAGATATATCAAGTTTAAGGTTAGATTAATAGCTAAAGTAAAAGTTTGTGAAGAGTAGTTTATATAGTTATGAAATAGTCAAATTGCTTTCTGTAGCGTCCATCATTTAATTCATTATCTTTGCTAATCACCAAAAATCCATATTTATCCTTCCAACACTCTCGACAAATTTCATGAAACTTTTCATAACTCATATCGCCACCAACATGATCTCTATAAACATGCTTCATATTTGTCTCATCTTGTTTAAACATTATAATAACATTGGCATTGTCTCTTATTAAATGCTTGGGAATTCTAGTATAAGTTTGACACAAGTAGAATGAATCAACATCCCTATGTCGCCCCATACAAAAATATGTACGTATATTATTCTGCTTTTCACATGCAACATAATCAAATATCATAATTGAATTAGTTTTAGCTTCGTCAGGTGGAATAACTGATTCATTATCTGTATATGTATAATATCACATTCCTTTAATTGGTGAAATTAGTTTCTTCAGGTATTCATATTTGGGTTGATATAGAGATTTTGAGTATAAATAGATGTTTTCAAACTTGAGTCCATTAGGACTTTCTAGTAAGCCAATCATAACATTAGTCTTTCCACAATTGGATGGTCCAACTATTAGAGCACGAATAAAATTTGGTAAGAGGGGGCTATGCTTTATTTTTGAACTGATGTTGACTGAATCGTCAATATTACGAACTAAAATATTTTTATGTTGTTTCACTAACTGCATTTTTGTAACTAAATACATTTTATAAATGTTACCTCTTATTATAGAAAAAATTAGATAATATGGTTATACGATATCAGAAAACGTTTAGTCATAAAAACACCTTCGTTGGAGGAGGTATAGTAGATAAAATAATAAACTCTCTACCTGTTGAGCTTCATCTTCCGGGGTATCAGTACTGTGGACCTGGAACAAAACTACAAAAACGTTTAAATCGAGGTGACAAAGGTATAAATTTATTGGACTTTGCTTGTAAAAATTACGATATTGCGTATTCAAAAAATAAGGATTTAAGTACTAGACATAAAGCTGATAAAATACTTGAAAATTCAGCTTGGAATCGAGTTTTATCTAAAGACAGTAGTCTTGCAGAAAAATCATTTGCATATATGGTTACTAACGCAATGAAAGCCAAAACTAAATTTGGTATGGGTGCGGAAAAAAAGAAAAATGTTAAAAAGAACAAGCTAAATGATAAAAAACTGTTTAGAACATCAATTAGAGCTGCAACTAAAATACTAAAGAAGGAAAAACCATTAGATATTAACTCAGCTATTAAAATTGCACGAAAAACTATCAACAAATCATTAAAAGGAAGAAAGTCTCAAATTGTAGTACCACGTGTAATACGTGTTCCAAAACTCGGTGGGTTTTTACCTCTAATACCGATTTTAACTGCTCTGGGTGCAATTGGTAGTCTAACAACTGGAGGTGCTGCCATAGCTAAAGCTGTAAATGCAACAAAGAATGCAAAAAATCAACTTGATGAAGCAACTAGACATAATAAAGCGATGGAATCTATAGCAGTTGGAAAAGGACTTTACTTAAAACCATATAAAAAAGGTTATGGCTTAGTTCACAAAGAGGAATCAAAAAACTCTTAAAGATGCTGCCCAACAGACCACTATCTGATGTGGACCTAAACCGTTTCTCTAGAAAAATTCTATATTTTAGAGGAGTTTTCATGTTGAATACTCTACCAAAACGAACAAAGAAAATTGAATGTGGAATAATCAACTTAGATGTATCAACAGGACCTGGTACACATTGGGTAGCATACTATAAAAACAACAATGAAAAAGAATATTTCGACAGCTTTGGAAACTTACAACCTCCTTGGGAAGTAGTCAAATATCTTGGTGCAAATATAAAATACAACTATAATCAACATCAGAATTTTAATACATTTACCTGTGGACATTTATGTCTTAAATTTCTTTATGAAATAACTGAAAATATTAAATAAAACACAAACATTTATATTTTACAAAACTCTTTAATGTCTTTTTATTCATAATTTAAAATACATAATTAATATATTATTGCCAAACAGGAAATTGGGAATTTTGAATTAGAAATTCACTCAGCTCACTCTCGACAATTAGGTTTTCTTCACCTTCTCTACTTAGGCAATATGATCCGCTTGAGAGTTCTTTGATATCGTCATCAGGTAAAATATTATATCGTTTCGGCAGGAACATTATGTGTTTATTCATTTCAACTTTTAGGGTTGGTCCATATTTAGTTGTTACACGTAACACATTTCGAATTGTATATTTCGTTGAAGAATCAAGCTCCTTTACGTGGATTAAAGTTTTGTTATTTAGAGCATTAAATTTTGCAATTAGATTTGTTGTGGACTGCATTTTTTTTATTTTTTATTTACTTCTTATCACTTTGAATGTTTAACTGGAAATGATCTTAAAAGTAGCGATGATGACTTCAAAAAGGCTAATCGAAAATAATTGTGGTGAAATAGTGAATAAATGGGGGATAGTGATAGACAGAAAGAGATAGTTATAGAGAGAAAAGGGTTAGAGAGATAGAGTAGTAAAAAAGAAATATGGAATAGAGAGAAAAGGGTTAGAGAGAGATAGACTGCTAAAAAGAAATATGACATAGAGATGATAGTATAGATATTTTAAAGAACATATAGATATTTTAAAAATTTACAGAACAAATTAGTCTTAAAGGAACCTTCCAACATTCATCATCATTCATTCATCAGCAAATAAAATGAGCTAAATTAGACGTACTCTTAATCAATTTATAAGAGATTTTGAAAGCTTCAGGCTTTTTGATCATTGGGAGATAATAAAATGTTTCCAAAATATGCTGGATGAGAACGAAGAATATGGTGTCATGGAAGATGAAGACAACACTGAAGGACACTTCCCCAGCTGTCCTTGGTATCATCCTGAGTGTGAGGAGGGACCTGATACTTGCAGATGTACAATATATTTTTTACGAAAAAATATATTAGAACATCTAATAATTGGATATTACGAAATGTTTCCATCATTATAAATAAATTAAATAAAAATGAAATTGAATTGTATAAATAATACAATAAAATAAAATTGAATTATAAAAATATTCCTTGTTTTGTATTATTTTTTTCTAAAGGAAAACTAGAAATCATCTGTTCGAATATAAAATAACAGAAACTTGTATGTAGTGAGAAATATGAGGATTTATCCGATTATCTAAATTATTTCTCTTTATGAAAATATCTAATGGAATTTCATAATATTGTGAAATTCGATTTCTCTTGTGCAGAACCTCTCAAAGAAAACAAGACTGTGCATGTTTATGTAACCTGAAAACAAGACTGTGCATGTTTAAGTGATCTGAAAACAAGACTGTGCATGTTTAAGCGACATGAAAACAAAAATTTGCAAATAAGCAAAAACAAATTTTTTTGATCCAACGAAGTAAAGCCAATAAAGAAATAAAAAAACCATTCACATTTTCCATTCTTTTTTCAATAGTTTATTTACAATAACTTTTCTTAATAAATAAGATTTTATATACAACAATTTTTCTGATTAAATAGAATATAAATACAATATTTTTTCTTATTAACTAAGATTTTATATACAACAATTTTTCTTAATAAATAGGATACAAATACAATATTTTTTCTTAATAAATAGGATTTTATATACAATTTAAAAATTAACTAATTAACTAAGATTTTCTTGCATTTTAGCAATCTCATCTAGCAACATGTCAAGTTCGTATTCAGGGTTAGTTTCCTTAATACGAAAATGATACCATGCATAAGTGTTTATATTATTTGACCTAATTTTTCTCTTATCATCTCCATAGCTTAATACTACCTTATTTAATTCACTAGTATATAATTGATGTAGCTTAGATTTAAATGTTAATATAGTATCATATACATTAATCTTATTAAATAGGCAATTCTTATATGTAGCTAAACTATATTTATCTAATATGGCTCTCTTTACCCCCTTCGATTTTTTAATATCATCTTGGTTTTCTACACTAAATGAATACATTTTTGAGCGCAGCCCAACAAACTCTGTCATTATCTTACCACAATTTTCATCCTTCATCATACCAATGACTTTTTTATTTACCAGTGGAAAATTATAATTATTGTCTGTAGGATAGTCTGATGTATCAAATTGCTCTTGTATGTCATTTTTTATTTCAGCGTAAAAGTCGTCAGTCTTTATTCAATAGATAAGAGTCCGTGTCCATATAGTTTAATGAGAATTTTGTCTTAAACTTAGGTTGCATGTACCCGTAATGGAAATTATTCATTTTCCATTTGGACAGCTCGAGTACACAAAATCCTAAGTAAATTGGTTTATTGTAACAGGTTTTGACTCTAGTCATTTCGATTGCTACAAGATCTTCAGAAAATATAGATAAACTATGAAAATTTGGTTTTGATATCCAATATAGCCTTTTAACCATGGAGATTGTTTAAATGCTAGAATACGATGAGTTTTCTTTAAAACTAAGCCATATTCTAAGCACTGTTTGAGAACTCTAAAGTGTATCACATATGATTGCTTTGTAGAGAAATCGGTTATCAACTTGCTATACTTCGCTTGCATAGGTTTCTTATTTTCAGCGCAAAAAGGAAGATCATTATGCAAGTCGTGTAAATGAGAGGGATAATCCAACGTAACCTCATATACATAACCGTCAGTTCCATTATCAGCTATGCTGTTTGGATCCAGATTCAACTCGTCTTGTGATAACCATCTGAACCCACCATGAGGAAGATATTCCGACATCGCCCATCCATACAAATTGTTAGCGTCTAAATAGACGAGAAATTCTGAGGGCTTTTCTTTGTCGAAATCTTGCAAATATTTATTATTTGCTTTCGAATATCTTTGACTACACTGTATTATTCCCCCACGTATACCTTTTTTCATAAAATTGTACATGTCTATGTCTGTCAATAATTCTAATTCAATTTTTGTATATTTGAGCATTGCATCCCAGTAAAGGCCAGGTGCTGTATAATACTGGCAAGGATCGAGCTCATAAATACCCTTACAAAATTTTCTAAAGTTCTCGAAAATATCTGTCAGTAAGAGGACGTCTGTTTTTAAGTAAAGTTCCATGTAATCTTTCATTGTTTCACAACCAAAAGTATTCCATACCCCTACAGCATGTGAGTATTCCTCTAAAGAACACTCTTTATTATTCAACTTATTAAAAAAATCACTGCGTGAAGGCAGCTGGCATTCATATAATTTTTGGAATGAATTTAGGTACTCATACGGGAAAATACCTTTTTTCTTAATAAGCTGAAATTCTTTTTCTGACTGAAATAAGGACCTTATAGTGCTGAAATCATTATCCGACAAATTGCAGGCTAATGATTCCAAACTCTCAGCCATAAAACGTATGGTATCAAGAAATCTTATTTCAAGCTTATGGCCATCACTCATTTCTGTGAATTGGGAGAGGGATATATAAAGTTCCTTATTGAGAGGGAGTACTTTCAGTTGCAATGAAATTTCACCTAATTCTTTAATAAAAAGATGTGAGTCATAATTTGAATAATTGTGAAAGTAAACTGGTATAAATTTGGGAATTTGGTAATTTAAATTACAGTTGTTGTGGGCTGCACCTCTAAATTTACCACTAATGTGGCAATGATCTCTAACGCGATCTTTGCCTAGAAATTTTTTACAAATATGGCAATTCACCGCACTATAAAAATTATAAGTATCCGAAGGGGATAAAGTATCCATTTGTCTATTGTTAACTAAGTGGTTATTATATATTTCTTCACAATCCTTAATTAAATATGCTACAAATTTTTTTGAAGCATCTTCCCCCGTATATATCCTAAACTTATCTAAATTATTACTATGCATACACTTAATATAATAACTAAAGGCACAAGGTGTGTGCCTTTTTACTAAATTTGTTTTACTACTTACACTATCACTTATATCCTCTAAGATGCATTCGAAGTCCGCGTAAACAACAAAAGGGACATCCATTTTTCTTTGATGTCCCTTAAAACTAAGAATGGCATCCGGACCTGATGGCATAGTTGTGACGATCTTTCCACATTCCTCCTTATGAGTACTCATGATGGTCTCCGTATGAGTATACTGGAGACAGCTGTTGCAGAAGTGTAGTTTTTCTTTATGTGTGGTAGTCTGATTCCATAAAAGTCTGTGAATGATAAAAAAGTAAAATAAAAGATTATAAGTAAAATGTATCTATTATAAAATATATAAAACAAGTATATGTATCATTAAGTTAAAGTGTAGTATAATTTTTTAACTTACTTTGATATGTTCTTTACCAAAATGTAGTGATGAACTTCACCATTTTCTAAAAGCAATAAGTTTACGTGGTTAATTTTCTCGTCCTTGGTGACATAATAAGGACCAATGATCTGATTGGCTCCCTCATCATAGCCAAATACGTTAATACTTATTGCTGGATTGTTCACCTCGAACTCTTTTATTTTGTTTAATCCTAATGGGAAGCTTAAATTTTTGAAATTTAACGCTACACCATTTCGCGTAACAATCGTCTCTGCAGCAATGTTTTGAATATTATAAGAACTGCAACGTTTTGGCTGAGCGTATGTTGTGCTATCAACGGCAGCGATTAGGCACCACTTGAAGCAGTAGTCATCATTATTTTCAATGTTGATGCAAGTCTTTTTTCTTTCTAATTTTCCAGGTGTGGATATCCAGTTCGATCCTTTGACGAGCGAAGATTTGTTGATGTTAATTTCTGCTCGGACTATGCGTGACAAAGTCCAACCAGAATCTCGCTCTTCAAATTCGGACATTTTGGTTGAAATCTCCGCAACCTGCTTACGGAATAACTCTTCAATGCTATCTGCCTTCGTCAGCAAACTCATTTTGGCTACATGTGATATTATGCACAACTCCAATTCTTCTCCAACAATTTTGATATACTCCGCCACAATACTCAGATGCAATTTAATTATTGAATGTTTACTTAAATTCACTTGAAGTCTCTCCATAAAAACATTTTTATTTTCTTCAACCAATTCTTCCAAGAGAAGTTGATCTTTTTTATTTAAAATTGCATATGTGGCAATATGATTTTTGAATGCTTTCGATATTTTATTTTATTTTTCGACTTCTTCTGTCCTAGCATGCGAAGTACTCATTGGAGTTGGCAGAGTTTCTTTTCTTCTTTCTTCTACTTCTCCATCACTTTCCGGTAAGCTTATGTCCATAGCATCGTCGAATAAAGTACCTCCAAGGATATCCACACCTCGTTGTTGAGCTTGTTATTGTTGATCTTGTTGTTGATGATCTTGTTGTTGATGCTGGTACTCTTGTTGATGATAATTAAAAGGCTGCCATTACATCACATTGGGATTATATTGTATCCCAAAAACTGATTATTCCATGGCATACCGTATTGTTGAAAATTTAATGGTAACTGATATTGAGGATACTGTAGAGAAGGATATTGTTGATGAATGAATGATGATGATGAAGTTTGGTGATTTTGAAGAGATGTCTGCGGTAGCTCTTGATTTATGCCCCGGCTTACGACCACTTGATCCTGCACACTATGGTTTTTAACATGCTCCAAAAAGGACTTTTGGTATTTGTATACCTTATTGCATGTATTACACTGATAACCTGTATAACTCATTTTTAATTATTTTATTATTATTTCACTTTAACACAATTGCTGATGACACTTCTTGTAAAAAAAATAAAGTACTGATGTGTTGGTTAGAAAAGTTGGCAGCATTCATAAATTTTACTTTTTGTTTCTCTGCTGCTGACTGTACTTAGTTTGCTGCTTTAAAATAATCGTAGACAAAGAAAATGATTACGTTGCAAAATATATATGTATTCTACAAAATATTCCACGCACAAGTACCCACGATCGCACATTCACACATGCACACATACATATACATACATACATACATGCACACATACATATACATACATACATACATACACATACATACATACATTTTTCTTAAACAAATACACAAAATATTAAATTGCCAATGACAAAAAAGCTGGACCCCCCACACACAAGTATTAGGGGCGTTCACATACATGTGAACACATAAATAAATATTTTCTCTGATATTACTGATATACTATTACGATAACAAATTTCTACAGTCTGGCAACACTGGCAATTTTCCCTTTGGTGCTAGAAAATAATAATCATGTTTTGCCGTCGGCATTTGGAAAAAATAACAATCATGTTTTGCCGTCGGCATTTGAAAAAAATAATAATCATGTTTTGCCGTCGGCATTAGGAAAAATATTCATATATTGCCGTAGGCATTAGGACAAATATTCATATATTGCCGTAGGCATTAGGAAAAATATTCATATATTGCCGTAGGCATTAGGAAAAATTAATTTTCACAATTTCATACCCATTAGTATTAGGAAAAATCATTGCATGATTTTCCCGTTGGTACTAGGAAAAATCATCTCATGATTTTCCCGTCGGCATATATACTTATGAAATCTTATTCATATGAGACCCCTTAATCCACCCCTACAAAAATCACCTATTCACACAATTAATGCCAACTCAAAAAAAATCAACCGTTCACACAAAGTTAATGTAAACAAAAAAACTTATGTAAACAAAAAGTTGGACGGACTTATTGATCCACCCTCGTAGGGTATCAAATTTCACAAATTTCCAAGAATTCTAAAATTTGGGTAATTAAAATTTTAAAATTTCAAAAGTTTAATTGTCGCAGCATCCCCAATTCACTACTACTAACGGAGGAAACAATCGCTGCTGTAGCTGCTGCCATACAAAACAATCCACGTGTTTCGACAACAAGCTTATCTGCTCAAATGGGTATAAGCAGACAGTCATTACAGTCAATTATGCAAAAAGATTTGGACTTATTCTCATATAAAATTCAAATGGCCAACAAACTGAACGCTGCAGACTTGCCGATTCGCTTGGAATTTTGCCAGAAGATGCTTCAAACGGTGGAAGAGGATGGAAACATGTTGAACTGTCTTTTCATGTCTGACGAGGCCCATTTCAATTTAAACGGCAACATAAACAAACAAAATTGTCGCATATGGAGTGCTTCTATCCCACAGATACTCCATGAGACGGAATTGCATCCACTTCGTGTCACAGTGTGGTGTGCAGTTTCATCACGCTGCATTGTCGGGCCCTACTTCTTCGAAGAAAACAGTCACACCGTTACGGTTACTGGAGACCGTTACTTGAGCATGTTGAGAGATTTTTCTATCCAGAATTACGCCGAATGAAACTCTGTGTGGTTTCAGCAAGATGGTGCAGCTCCTCACATAGCCCAACCTGTTATGACAGAATTGCGACGAAAATGTCGCAATAAGCTGATATCCAGAAACTCCACATTCCGTTGGCCACCCAGGTCGCCTGACCTTACTGCACCTGACTTTTTCTTGTGGGGTTACTGCAAACAGGAAGTCTACAAAGCAAAACCAACAAATTTTAATGAACTAAGGCAATCCATTCGATAAACAATTGCGGCTATTCCTGTCTCAACTCTCCAAGCAGTAATGAACAACATTTTGATAAGATGCCGCATATGCATCAAAGAGCAGGGGGGGCATTTAAATTCCATTATTTTTAAAACTAATTAAGCTATATTTAATAAAATTTAATGAGCTTTAACATGAATAAAAGAAAAATGACTTCCATACACTGAAAAAAAATTATTTGAGTTTCTTAATGTAGCAAAATTCATCAGCCACCCTGTAGTTAATTTTACATAACACAAAAATTTAAAGTTTTCCAACCCTGGAAACGTCTTTTTAATTTTTTTTTTATTTTTTTAATTTAAAATACCAATTTTAGTCGTACTGATGTGTAAAATAAGTATATTTATTAAAAAAAAAATAAAAATTTGTTTTCGGTAGTTACTTTTATATGGCAAAATAATGTTTAAGTTTTCCAGCTCTGCAATCGTCTGCTCGATTTTGCTGAATTTCAATACCAATCTATTTTGGAAAATTTCTGACACACCAGTCCAAGACTGACACAAGGTCTCTAGCTTTTATGTAGCTTCGGGAAACCGATTTCACGTACAGATAGGCGGACATCGCTTATTCGTCTTTCCTATGCATAAGGATCCAGAATATATATACTTTATGGGTCGCTTATTGATATTATAGAAATTCAAACCGGAATGACAAACCTATATATACCCCTTAACCATTTTTTGGTAAACGGTATAAAAAAGGTCCAATTAAAAACTTGAAATCAGTCGATTTTTCAGATAATTTAAAAACCTTTATAAAATAAATACTACATTACTACTTCATCAATTAAAACTAAAAATTATTAAGGTTTTTACAAAATGTCATCCATTTACATTTTCTTATTTTATCATAATAATCATTACAACGCAACAGAATCTTTTGCAAAGAAAATATGTATTTTGTACCACAGTAAATGAGCAATGCGCATTTTTTGCTCTTTTTGGCTCTTTTACACATTGCGTAAACAAAAGGAGCGGAGCAAGCAAAGAGTCAACCATGGTACTCCTTTTCTTGCTCTGATTTTGTAATGAGCAGCGTTAACATAATGGCGCAGAGCAAGAGCAGTAACATTGCCGCTCCGCTCTTTACGTAAAAGTAGCAAAGAGCTGAAAAGAGCGGCTCTGCTCCGCGTATTTACTTACTCTGGTAAGTATATTCTTAAGAACAGCTGACTGTTGTTAATATACCAGCAAAATAGCAAATCATTCAAAATCCACGAATCATTTTTATATCTTCAATATTTATGCATTACACTCTTTTATTGCATGACTTAAATTAATAAAATTACTTCTTTATACTAGCATGTGCGTTTATAAAGACAATAACGTAACTAAATGATACTCAAAAATATTAAGCTCCCACCCCGAAAATCTCAGCTGTGTGGTATTTTGGTATTGATATGGACACAGTACGAAGTAACCATAAAATGTTACCGCCGCCAAGAAATATAAACGATTTTATTAGAAACTCTGGCACGTTTGATTGACATGGAAAGAAGGTATACTTACAAAACCTGTTTCAAAGATATGCGTGTTATACCATAACGTTTCCAAAATATGTAATTAATCGTAAAAGTTTTGGTATTATAGTTTGGTTGGGTATAAAAGCTTTAAATCGGTTTTAAGATAAAAATTAATTAAATATTTTTAAAATTACATATTAAAAAAGACATATGTTTAATTTTCAAATTATACATTCGGAACATATATATATCTTTAAACTCAGTTATCATAGTGTTAGTGTACTTTTGGTATACTTTGTCATCATGGTACTTTGTCATCATTTTTTGCAAATTTATATTTTTGTTTTTATTGGTTCCTTAATATCAATATAACAACCGAAATATATCTATTTCCCTATATATAGACCTAAAAACTAAAAATTTGATAATTAACAATAATTTCTTAGCTGCCAGTAATGCCAGACTTTGATTAAAAAATTGTTCATGTTAACCGCTGGCGACTATAATGCCAAACATACTTACGTTCTGGGGTTCTCGTCATATTACACCCAGAGGTCGAGCATAGTTCAACACAATTTCAAAAATGGGCTTGGACGTCATTTCGAGTGGGGAGCCTACTTACTGGCCTACTGACATAAATAAAATTCCGGATGTTATAGATTTTGGCGTCATGAAAAACATTTCTAGAGATTGAATTAACGTTGAAGCTTCTTTAGATCTCTCGTCCGATCACTCTCCCACGATCGTTACAATCTGTAGCCCACAGAGAAGTGATTTACCTCACTCGTATGTGAAGATGATCAGTCGTGTAAATTGACTGCGATTCAAAAAATATCTTAGTAGTCATTGCACGGAAAACATTACGCTAAGAACACCCGAGGATATTGAAGCTAACATCGCCAACCATACCTCACTCATTGTAATTATTAACAAATCGCTTACTTTATTAAATTTAAATGACACACTTTTGTTTTCATTACAAAATTATTTTATTATAGATGGTCAGCAAAAGTAAAGACATAAAGAAACACAAAAATAATAAAATGTAAAATAGTATATAAGTAGAATAAAAAGTTCAATAAATCAGACTTTAATTTGTGAACATAAACTGGCAACAACTTGCCTTGTTTCAATTAAATTCTCAAAATCTTTTGGCACCTCTTTTGAGCGCCTACTGATAAGCTGGTCTCCCTGACAGCTGTATAAACAAAACAAGGGACTACAGGGCCACACTTAAATACACACATACTGAGATAGGGCCATACTGAGCACATCCTACAAATAACATTACATGGCGATCCTGCCATACATTTACATTATTTTACATTTCTACACATATCCTACCTGCTACCTTTACATGGCGATCCTGCCTTCAACCTTTACACACCATTCAAACCATTACATGGCGATCGTAGCTGCTACCTTTACATGGCGATCTTGCGGACAAAAAGAACCTTCCTACAATAAATTAAAAATTACAACTACGATCCTGCGGACAAAAACCTGCGAAAAAAAAAAAACCTGCCGACAAAAAGAACCTTTTTACAACAAAAATAATCGCAACCACGAGATCGTGACAAATTAAAAGCTGCAACCACCATCCTGAGATCCTTCAACCAGGAAACTGTGACAGAGATCCTGCAACTACAATCCTAAGACCAAAAATTTACAACGAACTAATAGAAAGAAGAACAAGCAAATTTTATCCCGGCCCTAAAACACTTACATACTTTAAATAAAAAAAAATTACCTAAAACTTGTGACTATAAGCAAATGATTTACAAGATGTCTTTAACAAATGCAAAATACCTACAAAAACTTTGCAATATCTTTGCAACACAAAACAACATGATGTCTACAATAAAAGCAGAATTTCGCATTCGAAATAAGTTTTTGAAATTACCAACAAAATCACACTTTCTAAAGGCCAAACGGAAATGTACTTCAATAAAAATAGCACTCCAATTAAAAACGTTTATGTAGATGAAAACAAAAAATTTTTTTTTAACAATTTGTATTCAATTGCACACATACTTAACTTAACATTAGAATAAATTATTATTTTTTAAACAAAAACATTTTTAACTCTTATAAAAATATAACTATGTATCATTAACTAAAAATATTAATATGCCAAAAAAAATATTTATCTGTTTATCTTCAAATGTTAAATATATTAAATTTTAAACACATTCACTTTCACACTAACATAGTTAAAAACTATAAGATATTAAATTACAAAAACATAAACAATGACTCATTTAAAAATATTAAATACAACATATGATGAAATAATTTTAAAGGGCATTAAACTCCAAACTGACCCACTTAAAAACTATGAAATCTTAAATTACAATAATGTTAATAACCCCAAACGTTTTGAAGAAATACTAAATGACTTGCAAATAAATATTAATGACGACTATGCAAAAATAGAATTGACAAACAAAGTGCATTTCACTCATGTATTATAGGAAAAGAATAATGAAAAATAATTTTACATTCAAAAATCATGACGTCAGACAAAACTACAGTGAACATAAAAAAAACTGCAGACTACGACATACACGTAGAGAAATAATTAATAAACACGGACGTCATAATAGAACCATCAATTAGCCTGTACAACGCTCCACTCCTCTTGGTACCCAAGAAGAACATGGAAGACTAACGAAAATGAGACTAGTAATAGATTTTAGGAATCTGAACAACAGAATTGTAAACTTCGAATTTCCACTAAATAGATTTAGACTTTTCAAATGTATATGAAAAAATAGATTTGGACATACTAAAACAGATGATACCGTAAGAAAACAAAGAAAAAGAAAGAAAATTATTTTAACTAGTAGGGCAATGAAAAATAAAACTAATGAGGCAAACATAAAAGAAAATAATGAGGCAACTAACAATAATATAAATGAAAATAATGAGCGCCCAACAGAAAGAAATATGGAAAAAATATTTTTTTTTTTTTTTTTTTAATACATATTTTTATTTATTGTATCTTCAAATATGAACTAACAATAAGTATTCAAATCTTAAATCTAAAATATAATTATTAGGCCCGACCACTGTCGGACATAAATTTAGAGATAGTTATAAATAATACATAAGTAGTGATAATCAAAAGGAAGAAAAATTAAAATAAAATAAAAAGTATTTTCAAGCAGTCCCATCTGGAGTGTTGAGTATAAGAGCACTTGTATCCCTCTTTTTTAGGCGGACGTGTCCAGTAAAGTTCAAAATATTACGAGCAAGCGGATTAGGATGTGACTCGAGTTTTGTTAAATATTTGCCTGCATATTTTGCAATTTCTTCAACCACTAGTGGCATATTCAAATCACGATGTATATTTGAGTTTTTTATATACCATGGAGCCGATGTTATTAATCGCAAAATTTTATTTTGCCTTCGTTGGATTCTCTCGACATTGGAAGCTGAAGCAGTGCCCCATAGTTGAATTCCGTAGCACCATATGGGTTTCAAAATAGACTTGTATATCAAAAGTTTGCAATCTAGACTGAGGGTTGAATTTCTACCAATCAGCCAATGTACCTGAGTTAATTTTAGTTTCATTTGGGTTAACTTAGAGTCAATATGGTGTTTCCAAGTAAGCCGTCGATCAAGGTGTATACCAAGATATTTCACATGAGTATGTTGAGGGACAACTTGATTGTTAATCCGAATGGGTAAACACGTATCTCTTCGTAATGTATATGTTACTTGAACACACTTTTGTTCGTTTACCTTAATTCTCCATAAGTTTAACCATAGTTCCAGCTGGGTAATGTGTTCTTGAAGATATCGGGATGCCTCGTAAGGATTTTCATGCATACTAAGGCAGGCTGTATCATCAGCAAATGTGGAAGTGTGGATATTGCTGCTCAGAGGCATATCACAAGTATAAATCAAATACAAAACTGGCCCCAGTATACTCCCCTGTGGCACACCGGATGAGATAGTTTCAGGCATGCTCATAAAGTCTCCTTCCATAACAGTGAACTTCCGGGCAGTAATGTAACTTTTCAAAAGACTTACAACGTTTATTGGCAGGTATGTTTTTAATTTTAAAATTAGGCCTTCATGCCACACTTTATCAAATGCCTGAGAAACGTCGATAAACAGCGCAGAACAATACTTCTTTTCTTCAAATGTTCTTCTTATAAATTGGACCAATCTATGAGTTTGTTCAATGGTGCTATGCTGGTCTTTGCCCGGCTTTGGAATCATTTTAACTTTGGCAAGCTTCCAGCTATTTGGATAATACTGCAGTCGTAAAATGGCGTTAAAAATAAATAACAGTATTCTAATTGCAATACGAGGCAACTTTATTAGCATCTGGTTACTAATTCCATCAACACCCGGATCTTTCTTTGGGTTGAGTTCAGAAATTAGTTTTTGCACATCACGCGTCTTAAACTTTATTTGTTGAGGGGGTAGAGCGACTACATTTGGCAAATCAATTACACCAGTACATGTGTTTGGGGTAAATACGTATTTTAAATGGGCAGCAAATATGTTACCTTTTTCAGTATCGCTTCTTGCCCAACCTCCGGTAGATGTGCGCAGAGGTGGTTCAAACTCAACAGGTGTTTTAAGCTTTTTAGCAGCGCGCCATAAACAGTAATTAGATGCTGGTGTGACATCAAGATTTTCCAGATAGTTTTTAAGAGATGCAGTTTTTTCATATGCAAGCAGCTCTTGGAGTCGTTTAGTGCACTCTTTAAATCTAATTTTATTCTGGGGTGATCTGTGCTGTTGCCATTCCCTTCTAGCTCTTCTTTTTTCACATACTAGACGTTCAATATCTGCAGAATATAGTCTATTAAACCCAGTCTGCGGATGGGAGGTAGTGGCATGTTTAGCAGCCTGCTTAATATTTTTGTTAAGATTGGCAATGTTAGATTCAACATCATCAGGTGTTCTTAGTGTAATGTTTACCGTGCAATGACTACTAAGATATTTTTTGAATCGCAGCCAATTTACACGATTTATCAAATTGGCATATGGGTGAGGTAAATCACTTCTTAATGGGCTACAAATTGTAACGATCGTGGGAGAGTGATCGGACGAGAGATCTGGAGAAGCTTCAATTTGAATTAAATCCCTAGAGATATTTTTCATAACGCCAAAGTCTATTACATCCGGAATTTTATGTATGTCAGTAGGCCAATAAGTGGGCTCCCCACTTGAAATGACATCCAAGCCCATTTTGGAAATTGTATTGAACAACGCTCGACCTCTGGGTGTAATAAGACGCGAACCCCAGAACGTGTGTTTAGCATTATAGTCGCCAGCTGCTACGAAACAAGGACCCAGAGATTTGTAAAAATCCTCGTATTGATGCTCAGTAATTGCGAATCTAGGAGGAGAGTAAATTGATGATATGACAAAATTATTGGAAAAATTTTCAATACAAATATTCGTTGCTTGTAAATGTTCTTCACAAATGTTATCAATAATATAATGCTTGAGTCTTGACTTTATTAAAATTGCTGATCCACCGCATGCTCTTCCTCTCGGGTCCTTTGAATCATATAAGGTGTAGCCATAAATTTTAAAAAGGCTTCTCGAAGTCAAATGAGTCTCAGAGACCAACATTATATCAATATTTTTTTCCGTGAGGAAGTGCTCAAGTTCATTTTTATGTTGGCGAATGCCGTTTGCGTTCCAGAAACATATTTTTAACGTGTTCATGGTTTGTTAACTAAAGCTTGAAGCAGAGTATTCTGCATTCGCAACATTTCTTGCATCATGCTAGTCATATTTGTTGTAAAATTGTTTATAGTTTGCACAAGATTTTCAATAGTGGCTTCAAGGCGATTATAATTAAAGTTTGAGTGTGTATTTGTAGAATTATTTTGCGGTGAAACATTTTGTGTCGGAATAGAACTAGCCTTAGCAGCATCTGCATACGATACACGGGAAGTAACTGGTTGGCTCATTTGCTGAAAAGTGGCAGAGTAAACGTTTGCTGATTGAGCTGGAGCTAATTTAGGTTTTTGCACCATAGTCTTCTTTACAAAAGAGTACACAGGACAACCTCTGTAGTTAGCAGTGTGATTTTCTCCACAATTACTTCATTTTTTGTTACTTTGATCTTTCGGTTTATTGCAACTAGCAGTGCCGTGCAACTCGCCGCACACGACACAAACAGTAGGTAATTTGCAGTAAGTTTTAGTATGGCCATATTCTTGACAATTATGGCACTGTACGGGTCCTGAACGCTTGTGTGGTTCTTCAACGGTTATTTTTCGATATAAGAGATATTTTAAATTATATATTGGATGGGTCTCACTCTTTTTCAATTTTATATCATTTGGCTCAAGTTCAACGCGAAATAGAGGTTGAGTGATCTTTTCCCTATTTATTATGTTCGATACATTTTTTACTTTAAAGTCCTGGAGGACGAGAGCATCTTTTACTTCTTCGGGAGCAACATAGGAATCTATGCCCTTCAACACAATCTGCATACCTTTAGCACTCTTGAGCTGATATGTGTAGAAATTTGTTTTACTTTTTTCAAGTTCAGAAACCATTGTGCGAAAATCTTTTTCTTCATAAATTTGAATTTTCGTTTCATCAATATTACCACATTTTATTGGAACAATGTGAAATTTATTCTCACCAATGACCGAAATTAATTTTTTGATTAGAGCGTTTGAGTTTTTTTCTCTTAAATAGATTGGTGGCGGCTTGGAGGTTTTATTCGCAGATTCAGCGGGTTTTTCATTATCATCTTGCAATATTTTAAAACGGTTTTGCCGATTAGTAGAGGATGCGCTGTTATCTCTGGACATCTTTGGAACAGATGCAATTTTAGTAGAATTTGGGCTGCGCCCGCGCTTTAAAATTGTAATGTATCTGTCCATTCCGACTTGGACCTTGGGCTTTGGGGTGCTCTTATCTTCAGTGACAACTTGTTTAAGTGATGACAACGAGCCCGAAGCGGATGATATCGCTGAGTTAAATTTAGAAGTACTAGGCAATAATGTCAACGATTCACTAGATGGCATTGGACAAAGCGAAGTTAATCGCTGACGAAACTGTGGTTTTGCCGTTAGAGAAAGTCTATTATCAGATTTTTGGTTTTTATTAAGAGCTTCAGAACTCACAGCAAGTCTATTATCAGATTTTTTATTTTTATTGTTATCATTATGAGCATCAAAACTCACAGTAAAATAGGCATTTCTGCCGTTAGAACTCACTTCACTATTTTTTTCCTTTGGGGTACTCATAAAGAGTATTCCCCAAGGGTACTTTGTATGTTTTTTTGTTTATGGTTCTTTTTTGATTTTGTTATTTCTATATGTAAAAGAATATTAGCAAAGCAAAAAAAAAGCTTATTTATCCAAGTTAATATGTACTACGAATATTTTTTGTATGATTTTTTTTTTGTTTTGTTTGTATGTAAGAAAAATTCCGCTATTACGTCTGTTCACTATGAAGGTACAACGAGAATGAGGATGGAAAAATATGATTCTCAGAAGTCTGATCAACTTCAAATATGGGAATGCATATCCATTAATGACGTCAAAAATATGAAAAAAATTGCAATTTAATAAAAGTGAAAATATAGAAGAAAAAGATACAATTATTGAAAATAATATTGTGCACATAGGACGTAATGATAACTCATCGAAACCAGATTCGAACATGAAGAAATTGCGTACCAAAAATATGAATATAAGATGTAATGATAATTCATCGAAACCAGATTCGACTATGAAGAAGTTACATACCCAAAATATGAATAATGAAATTAATAATGAAATTAATAAGCTAGCAAGATTCAGCGATAACTCAGCGAAACTAGATTCGATTCTGAGGAAACTGATATCAAAAATGAAGAAAGAAAATATAAAAGAATTAGCGCTATCAAATAATGATGAAATATTTAAAATATATACAAAAGAAGAAATAAAAGAAGCATATGCCGAGATAAATATAAATAATAAACGTCCTCAACTAAAAATACTAATAAACAATGCCCAAACAAAGATAACTGATGACATATTTCAATGGACGAAAACCACATGTAGATACAAGCCATTCGTCATATGAATTATTATATGCAAAATTACCATCCAATGTTTTCGACAATTAGAAGAAATTTAATAATTATCTTGAATACGTACAAGAACCACGACTCACGTTACAATTTACACTGAACATAATGAACTAACTGCAAAAGCAAAAGAAAATTAATATTAAACAATTATTATTACAATAAATTAAATATTACTCCTATATCAAGACTTAGCATTAGTTAAGGTAGAAGATAAAAAAAAACAAACGCCACATAAATAGAATATAAAAGAATTTAATTTAACAATAAAGTAAGTTCATAATAACAACTCAAAACCATATAAACCTGTTTAAAGCTAAAAATAAAAAAAAATCATTAACATAATAAGAATATATTTAAATTTAAGAATATTTTAACATTGTTTAAAAAAAAATTAATATTTCATGATTTATTTTTAAAAAGTTTATAATTCTATAATGACACTATTTACATTGTAACTTAAAACAGATTTATAACTTACAATGACAATGATAAAAACCAAAAAATTATTTACATAATTTTTCTCTTAAGGGTGAGGGTGTAGTGTACCTCACTTACTGTAATACACTGTATCATAATATAATTGCATTGCAACACAGTTCATTGTAATTATTAACAAATCGCTTACTTTATTAAATTTAAATGACACACTTTTGTTTTCCTATGTGAAAAAAGAAGAGCTAGAAGGGAATGCAACAGCACAGATCACCACAACTTAAAATCAGATTTAAAGAGTGCACTAAACGACTCCAAGAGTTACTTGCAATTGAAAAAACTGCATCTCTTGAAAATTATCTGGAAGGTCTTGATGTCACACCAGCATCTAATTACTCTCTGTGGCGCGCTGCTAGAAAGCTGAAAACCCCCGTTGAGCTTAAACCACCTCTGCGCACATCTACCGGAGGTTGGGCAAGAAGCGATACTGAAAAAGGTAACATATTTGCAAATCATTTAAAATACGTATTTACCCTAAACACATATACTGGTGTTGCTGATTTGCCAAGTGTAGTTGCTCTACCCCCGCGACCCATAAAGTTTAAGATGCGCGATGTACAAAAACTAATTGCTGAACTTAATCCGAAGAAAGCTCCAGGTATTGACGGAATTAGTAACAAGATGCTGACGAACTTGCCTCATATTGCAATAAGAATCCTGCTATTTATTTTTAATGCAATTTTGCGAATGCAGTATTTTCCACATAACTGGAAACTTGCCAAGATTAAAATGATTCCGAAGGCGGGCAAAGATCTTACCAAGGCTGAGTCATATAGGCCTATAAGCTTACTATCAACAGTCTCAAAACTTTTCGAAAAGCTGCTCATGACTAAATTATCCACAATTTTAGCTGATAATGGTTGCATCCCGGACCATCAATTTGGCTTTAGAAGTCAGCATAGCACTATTGAGCAAACGCATAGATTGGTTTAAGTTATAAGGAGGACTTTTGAAGAAATGAAGTATTGTTATGCCCTTTTTATTGATGTTGCTCAGGCATTTGACAAAGTATGGCACGAAGGCCTATTTTTAAAATTGAAGACATATTTGCCAATAAATATAGAAAAACTTTTGGAAAGTTGTATTGTTGATAGGAAGTTTACTGTTGTGGAAGGAGACTTCATAGGTGTGCCCGAATCTATATCTTCTGATGTGCCACAGGGTAGTATTCTGAGGCCAGTCTTGTATTTAATATATACTTGTGATATGCCTGTGAGCAATAACATCCACACTTCTACATTTGCCGATGATACAGCCTGTATGATTATGCACAAAAACCCTGATGACGCATCCCGCAATCTCCAAGCTCACATTACCCAGCTTGAAAGATGGTTGAACTTATGGAGAATTAAAGTAAATGAACAAAAGTGTGTTCATGTAACGTTTACCCTAAGAAAAGATACCTGTTCCCCCATTCGAATCAATAATCAAAATATTCCTCAACATTCTCAAGTGAAATACCTTGGCATACACATTGATCGAAGGCTTACATGGCAACATCATATTGACGCTAAACTAATTCAAATGAAACTTAAAGTAACTCAAATACATTGGTTGATTGGCAGAAATTCAATACTCAGTCTAGACTGCAAACTTTTGATATACAAGTCGCTTTTGAAGCCAATATGGTGCTACGGAATTCAGCTATGGGGCACTGCTTCAGCTTTAAATGTGGATAGAATCCAACGACGGCAAAATAAAGTTTTACGTTTGATAACAGCGGCTCCATGGTACAGCAAAAATTCAAATATACATCGAGATTTAAATATGCCACTAGTGACTGAAGAAATAGCAAAATACGCAGGTAAATATTTAACAAAACTCGAATCACATCCTAATCCGCTTGGTCGTAATATCTTGAACTTTACTGGACACATCCGCTTAAAAAAGAGGGACACAAGGGCCCTAATACTCAGCACCCCAAATGATACTTCTTGAAAATAATTATTGTGCTTAATACGAAATTAATGTATTATTAATTACTATCACTAAGTTTATGTCCGATACTGGTCGGGCCTAATAATTATATTTAGATTTAAGATTTGAATACTTATTGTTAGTTCATATTTGAAGATACAATAAATAAATATACATATGTGTGTGTAAAAAAAAATGTTAACCGCGCTATTTTATAAAATGACGGCGTTGAAAGTTATTGCATTGAAGACTTTGTAATTAAAAATGCAAAAAAGTAATATGCAAAAATTTTTAATTAAATTAACTTGTCGTATTTTATTGTTATAATTAGTGCAAGTTAGCCGCAATAAAATCAAAATACGTTCAAAAATTGCTAAAATCATATGTGAAACTTATGCCTCGATATTAAGACCATAATTCGCAAATTATGAATATACATAATCTAATCCATATACCGGATGATGTAATTAGCAGCTCCCTTATAACAATTACCAGCTTTTGACTTTGGAAATAGTTTGGGATATTTAGTCAAGTTCAAAGGAAATTGCACAATTTCCACACTAACAGTTTCTCAAATAATTTGCACAACTTTTTATTCAATTAACCGGGGAACCAATTAGCCGATACCCGCTTAATTGAAGAATTCGTTCAATTACAAGAATCCCGCTTAATTGAACAGTTTGTTCAATTACAGAAATCACGCATAATTGGAACTACTAATGAATTAAAAGAAATCGCATATGTGCACTTTAAGTTTTTCAAAATAATTTTTTTTTTACCTTAAACGAAAAAAATGCAAGTAACAGAAAAAAATTTACATATATATGTATACGCAGGTATTTATTATTATTTCAATTAGTAGACATGCCACCCAGTGTTTTTCACAAATGATGTCAAATATGTATGTGCAAAAATGCTAGATTATTATTCAATAATAATGCAATTAACCGGGTAAAAGTAAGAGGAAATTTATTTTTGATGACATGAATTTTGAACCAATTAAGCGGGAAAATCAATTAACCGGGTTCAATTATCCGAGGAAATTTACATGTGCTTTCGTATGCAATATTTTTTTGCCCGACCGAAAAATACTGTACCATTCATTTTCACTGAGAAAAATTATAGACACAGTTGAAGCGAAAACACTATTTTCTCTTTCGACATTAAGGGATATAAAGTTACAACCGTTCCTCCTGATAATATCTGTTTAGTTAGTAATGCAGATGTCATGGTTATATCAGAAATTTTTACAGACAAACTTTCTGTACAAAAATAATATTTACTTAAAAGGCAACAAATTTAACAAAACTCTTGATTTTTTACGTATACACTGTAATCCAGGGACGTGGGATTATTATATGTCATTTTAGATTTAGACCAGAAAAAAATTTAAATAGAGCTAAGCATGGTAGATGTTAAGTGTATTCTTACCAAATGCCAAAACTAAATAAAAACAAAAAATTTATTAAAAAGCATTGGCAAATCATTTTTCATATTGTAAACCGTAACGTTTTTGTGTATGTAGATACAATAGGCCCATTTCCAAAATCAGTTTACGGAAATGAATGAAAAACAATTGCCAAAGCAATGTTTGAAAATTTTATACTTACCTATGGTCCAATGAAGACGTTCATCTCGGACATGAGTACGGAATATAAAAATTCTATATTAGCAGAGTTATGCAATCTCCTCAAAATTGAATAACTAACTTCCACTGCACACCATCAACAAACCTTAGGTTTAATTGAAAGAAGTCATAGAACTTTTAACGAATATGTACGTTCCTACATATCAGTAGACAAAAACGATTGGGACGAATGGCTAAGATATTTCACGTATTGTTTCAATACGACGCCATCAACTGTACATAATTATTGTCCTTATGAATTAGTTTTTGCAAAACTACCCAACACCTTTAAGCAATTTACAGAAGTAGATAAAATAACTCCATTATATAATATAGATAATTACGCTAAGGAAGCAAAGTTTAGGTTAGAAGTAGCTTATAAGAGGGCCCAACAATTACTAGATAAGAATAAAATTAGACAAAAGGAAAATTATGGTAGAAACATTATAGATTGTAATTTAACTATAGGAGATTTAGTTTTACTTAAAAATGAATCAGGTCACAAAGTAGAGCCAAACTATAAAGGACCATACGAAATTCAAAACATAGATATAAGAAATAATATAACAATAGTTGATAAGAAAACTAATAAGCAACAAGTAGTACATAAAAAGACTTAAATTATACATTACCTAATAAATTAATATCTTACTGCGCAGTAAATACTAATAACAATAATATTAATAAGTAGGGCAAGGAATCTCATGCACTAAAAAATCGAAAATATGCGCATAAAACATGCACTTAAAATTTTAAAATATGCACTAAAAACAGAGAAAATATGCAATTAAAAATATATTTATAGCTATTGCTATTTATGGCGAGATACAGGGGTTAGAAAATAATTTTCGTAACAAAATTAATCGACACTATTACAGTTATAAATTTATTTTTGTTTTGATTTCTTTGTACTTAAAAGCAGCGTACGAAAATAAACGAAGCAAATTGTTTGAATTTGTTTTCTTTGGTTCTTTGAAATGAGTGAAAAAAAAACAAAACAACAACAATGAGAAACATCGCTCAGTTTGTTTTTGTATTATTTTTTTGCAAATAAGCACAAGCCAGAGAACATTGCCGATCGACTGTAAGACGAATAACAGCCGTCGCCGGCAACAAACAATATATTCATTTAATCGTGCTCCGCTTGAAAAGATAATAATGGGTTATAAATGGAAACGTTTTGAAATATTTTCGGCGAATTTGACATCATCATATAATATAATTTTATTGCATTGTATTGCATTAAGTTTGTTTTATACTATGTTCACACTTATGTTTTTAAACATGTTAAATACATCGTCAGCTGGTTTCTGGCTTGCGGCACAGTATATTCAAAATCAAGGTTGGAAACCGAAAAAAAATAACGGTATCGGTATTGATACCGGTACAATTATTTTTTAAATTTCGGTATCGGTATCGGTAGCGGTATCAGTATTTTTTTTATTTCGGTATCGGTATTACCGGTACATACCGTTATCGAGTTTATAATACCGGTATACCGATATTACTGATAAATTTATTATTTCAGGCATTGGACATAACAAAAAATCTTTTTTTTATTAAATTACTTCAAAAAGGGAGTATTTTTACATTAACATACATACATAAGTATGTATGTACTCGTATAAAAGCGTATAAACTTATTTGTTTCTATATATGTTTTTATATTATTATTAGAAAATAATTTATTAAAAAGTGAAACAAGGAGACTGCAGTTAAAACTTTACATATAAAAAGTATACATTTTGATTACTTAAACAAAATAGTAAAAATAAAAGATTTGTCTATACTGTTATATTACACTGTGTGAAAAAATCAAAATCTTCAGTTACAGCTAAAAACCCGGATTTTCGTACCCCTAGACACTTATCAACCTCTAACTAAGTTAAATATCAACCGATTTTAAATTTATAAACGGATACAGAAAGAAGAGACTAAGATCTTTTAAAGCATATATATATATTGTTTAAGTAAATTTCAAATATATGTCTTAATTTTTTCACCAAATATAATTTTTTCGGTTTTCTTCGACACTTTTCTACTTTGGACACGTTCTTAGGCAATATTTTTGTACTGGACCTATATTGTTTACAACTTTGTTTATAAAAAATAATTGAATAAGAGTAATTCGCAGGACTGTTTTAAATATTTTTTTAAGAGACTTTGTTAAAGAACTACCTGTATGATGAATTTCGCGTTCTATTTGTACGTTTTCGGTGTATTTAAGCTTCCAGGATGATGAAAGTACAATTTAATAGATGTATATCAACACAGTAGCTTGTTTCTGTATTTCTCGCATAGCAAAATTTCTCACATGAAGTGTGAAACACAAAATTAAATCGCTTCTCGAATTGTGAGAAAAAAGTGTTTCTGTATTTGAATGCGAAAACAGACAACACTGAATCTGTTTTCACTGGAATATTTCCAATAATCAAGTGTCAAATGAAAACAAAATGTAAAAAAATATTATTTAATAACAAAAAAATTAAATAATTTACAAGAAAATGAAAATAATATAATGAAAATGAATATAAAGTGAATGTAAAATTCTTGAAATAAATAAGTTTTTTCTATCAATTGTCTCTACATAAGAATATAATACGAAATAAACATTATCATATCGTTAATAATTATTTTAGTTCAACAATTCTTTGCATATCTTTTCGACTAAATTATTTTTCATATTTTTACACACAAATTCAAAATTTCATATGTTTTTGTTTACATTTTGTTGTTCTCGCACCAATTCAAAATGCGAGTTTTTTTGACAGTTCTTGCGAGAAAGTTTTCACAAAATATTACAGAAACACTTTTTCACATCCTTCCAACAATTGCTGGAAATTTATTCAAATGACAGATAGTTCTCGCAAAGTAAATATACAGAAACACTTATGTGAGAAAAGCCATTTTTTTCAATTTAAAATGTTTTTGTTACGATTCCCTCGTTTCATGCGGGAAATTTTACGATGCGAGAAATACAGAAACGAGTTACAGAGTACAAAATTGGTACAAAAATGTACTTTTCTTCACCTCAAGAGGAGAATCTTTAACTTCAAATATAAAAGTTTAGAAGTTTCTTCTCTACCAACCTTATATATTACGGTGAAGTGTATAAACAAGACCAACACCAAAGAAAGAAAGTTAATTGAAATATATTTTTGCCCATATTATGGTTTACAGCTCAACTAAGGTGGATTGAAACTGCTAATTTTAGTTGACTTTGAAACAGTGCACGAAAAACAAAGGTTCTTATCTATGCTATATTTTTTGAAACCATAGTATCCATTACAAAACATTTTAAATACTTTTAGTTTTGGCCTTGGTATTTTTTCTTGAGATTCTATGTTTTATGAACATTGCAATAATATTGGTTGACAAATGGGATTGTACAGCAAAACGAACACAATGGTCGAAATAAAAGCCAAAGTATAACTGATAAAAAGCAGTTGTATCATGGTGAAAAAAGTGGTAATACATAATAAAAATTTGGCAACTATCATTTATTTTTTGGCCGGAATCGGTATACCGGTACGTACCGGTATAGACGTAAACGGTAGTCTGGATACCGGTATTTTCTAATCGAAATGGATTTCGGTATCGGTAATGATACCGGTATCTAATTTTAGCGGTATTTGAATCGGTATCGGTATTTTTACGATACCGTTTGCCAACCTTGTTCAAAATACATTATGTCTGCAGCAAACCAGAAACCAAACGACGACATTTTCACAATTATGTTTAAGACGAGTTTTCTAAGAACCAAAGTTTTTTAACAACTAAACACAACCGTTCATATTATATTTGAGATGTTTAAGGTTGACGTTTTGTCAATAAAAAATTGTAAATTATTGTATTGTAAAAAATTACGAATAATTATGCTTTTCAAACAACAAATGTTTTTGTAAATAATTGAGTATTTTTTAAGTAATTACTTGCTTACCAAATAATTTATCAGGTGCCGCCATTTAATAACAAAACAAAGGTGCCAGAGTTATCAAAAAACGGACTGAACATACTCTATTTAAGTGTTTAAGGAAGTGTTTAAATCTGAAATACTTCATTTGAGATGTTTAACAAAACACTTCATTTGAGATGTTTAACAAAACAAGTCAATGTATGGTAAAAAATTTCAAAATCATCGTGTTTAAGCTCTTAAACACGAATGAGGCGTTAAAAACGTTTAAAAACATAAGTGTGAACATAGTATTATATAGCTTAGTAGCAATTGCTATAACCGGGTGTCCTAAGACACCTCTCTCCTTTTTTTTAATATTTTATTTAAAAACAATTTAACAAAAAAAAAAAGGTAGAAAACAATTCATTTAATATACATATGTATCTACATATAAAATTAGTACATATAAAGAAAAACAAAACAATAAATTCAACAACAAAAAATGAAGTTAAATTAACCACCTGGCCCACGATGTCACGATGTGTCGTTCGATCGACAACTTGTATTGCAAACAACAATAACTTTAGAAAATTTATTTTTGTTTGCAATACAAGTTGTCGATCGAACGATTTCTCGTGACATCGTGGGCCAGGCCGTTAATTTACATTATTTTGCAAAAAAATCTCAAAACCAACTCACTTTCCATTTAAAACGTGTTATGTTGGGTAAAGTTACAAATTTTCAGCGAATTCCCGAACAAAACAATAAAAATGTTGTGTAAATATAAAAATTTAGAGTTCAACAGGGTGATTCAGGTAAATATTTTGTAACAAATTATTTATCAACTTTTACCAGAAGATGTCGCACTAAGTATCAGGAGCGTTTTACTTTTTCAAATGGATGCTAACCAAACTAGCAAAAATATGCACAAAAAAACATGCATTTATTGAAAAATATGCGCAAAAATATGCAAAAACGAGTATTTTTTAGCAAAATATGCAAAAACGATTGAATGCCATTTCAAAGGAAATTTCACGATTCCCAAAGATAACTTAACCGTTTCCGTTTTATGATGCCCAGTGAAAACATGCATTTGCATGAGATTCCTAGCCCTATTAATAAGTATAAATTAACTAAATGTTATAAATTAAATGTAAAAGAATGTCCATAAAACTAACGTTGTATGAACATTCTTGCGAAAAGCGGAGGTGTAGCATTATCACATTCTTTTAAATACAGCACAAATTGTTTTCATCATTTTGAGTGCCTGCATGCATAATTTCAAGAGTCAAATATCGCACTAACCTTGTATTCATACAAAGGGTGATCGTTTGACAATTTGTCGTTATGCAGTTTGACTGCACTTGAGAAATATTCAAGGCCAAGTGCAAATGTGCAATGTCAGCATAATAGAAGGAATTAATATTGCTGTGAAGTGTGTGGCACTTGAAATAGCCACACACAATCTGCCGCACCAAAACAATCGCCGCTGTGGGAACGAAATAATATTTAAAGGGTGGATTGTATTTCACTTTAATTTCCCACCATATGTGTATACTAATTTTAGGCACTGATTTAGTTTTAATTCGTTTATAATTTTCCATTCAATTCTAAATCTAGAATCTTTTCATAAGTAGTATATAAGCTTTAATATTTTTGTAATAAGTAAGCATTTCAAAATAAGATTTTGAAGCGTCGATACAGTCGCTAAATAAAATCAACTTGTTTTTTTTGAGATATTATAAATGTTTCAGTTGACCATTAATTTTAATAACGTAATTTAAGAAAAGAAAGGAGAAGTGTAGTATTTTTAAATTTGTTCGATATTTATTTAAAAACAACTTAAAATATATTTAATTCATTTGATATATGCAAAACAAAACGTAAAATTATTCAGTAAAAAATCAATAAATTAGTATATAAATAACACATAACTAGGATTTCTGCAGCACGATACACATTGGGAAAATACATTAATAGACGCATCGGTATCAGCATATCCACAACAAATTAGAATTTTATTTTCTATCATTATCTCAACGTGCAATCCGGCTAATCCATCTGCTTTATGGATGAAATTTCGAGATTACATGACGGAAAACATTTTACATCGAATACGCACCTTAAATATTAATGCTCAATTGAATTATACAGAGGAAATGTATAATGAGGCATTGATATTGATTGAGGATATGTGTTTAGGAATGGCGAGTAAAGCTTTGGCTCAGTTAGGTATGCCATCACCAAATCGTTCAATGATATTTTTAATCAAGATTTGCTTCCAGAACAGAATTACGATCTAAATGTGCTGACAAATTATGTGCAAGAAAATATTTCTAAATTAAATCAACAGCAAAAATTACCCTATGAAAAAATTATGCAAGAAATTGATAATGGTAATGGTGGGATGTCCCCATCGGGATAACTACCTTGTCGTGGTGTGGTGGCTTAACTACAGACTGTTGTCTATGTCTTCAACCCAATACCATAGCTGACTTTTAATGGTCCCCTATGGTACTGGGTGAAGACAACTGACTCTAAAGGTCTGTGAACCAAAGGTTATCCAACCCTAAACCGGGGAGTGATGCGACCCGTGCCCATCGGATTTTTGCAGTCAGGGTCAATAGACTGTATTAGCATGGAGCCTTGCTGATACCTGGGCACCTCAGCAAGTAGACGACACCCTCACCACGTTATTGGGGGCTATGACGTGGTGGCTTTCAAATCCCCTATACTCGTGGGACCAAAATGAACAAACTTTTTAACAAAAACAAAGCAAAAAACAAGACCGGAACCGGTGAACTGATGTTGCTTTCTAGAGCAGAATGACAGGGGATCGGTTTCACGCAACCGTCTGGTACGAGAAAAAACTCGTTCAGACGAAGGCTGCCGAGAACACTGAGCAGATAGTCGGTGCATGCAGCAGTGCGAGCTTGGCCACGCCGGCTTCGACCAAGCATGTCCGACCATCAAAAATGAGGCATAACCAAAAAAAGGGTATGCCTACGTATTGTAAAGACGTTGGGCACTTAAGACTCATCCAAACTTTCCGAGGAACAGAAATCATCCCTTGAATGGGCAAAAGGTGTCCTTGAAAACATGGACACTACTGCCTCTAGTAGTAGCGGTGCTAGCACGTCGTCAAAATAGTATGGTAAAAGACTGCCGGATGACAAACCATTCCCTAAGCGGCCTAAGGCTAATAACAATATTGGCGTTAGGTCGTTTAGTGAGGTTGCGAAAGACAACCTCATAATGGCCGTTGTCGACAGGGGAGATATGGATGGAACCATCCCCAGGGGCAAATGGAGTACTGTGGAAGCTAAGCTTGCAACTACGTTCTATCAGGTCTTTGCGGAGAATCCAGCCATACCTCCCGTCTGTCACGATGCAGGCTGGTATGAAGGCAGGGTCAAGCTGATGGCCTTTGGAGACCAGAAATCGACGGACCTGTATAAGGCAGCTATTAGCAGAATGGGAGAGCCGTGGCCGGGTGCAAAAGTCGATCTTGTCGACAAGAGCGAAATTCCATCCCGACCACGTGCGCATGCGTGGATTCCGGCATTCCCAGACACTGCTGAAGCGGCGATAAAGTTGTTAAAGGATTGTAATCCCTCTCTTCCAACCGGCAATTGGAAGATGGGGAGGTTCGGTGAGGCTGAGGGGGACAGACGTGGTATAATTATTATACTAAACGCTGAAACCCTCCCTCACTTGGCCAAGTCCAATAACATTATATCGTATGCCTTTGGACAGGTTACACTGAAGGTGTACAAAGGTGATCAGCCTCCAGTGACGGATAATTCCAAAACAGTGTGTGGAAACGCTGTGGAGGAAGAATCTGTAGAGGAGGAGAAGAAGGCCAGCTTGCGAGAATCTTCGGAAAAGGATGGCTACATTACATCCGACTTTGAAATTCTCGAAGGCGCCTCAGGCCTGTTCAACGCTGATTACGGCGATGACAGTGACCTTCTTGAGACTGACGACGAGTCAGTAAAACGGTCGTGGAGATGGATTTCGTAGCGGATGTTGAACCTGTTGCACATAAATCTCCACCACTCTGAAGCAGCCTCAGCTGCTCTTCAGCTTCGCATGACGACATGCGAAATTGACATAATCCTAATCCAAGAACCCTGTATAAGTGGTGGCAGGGTTTACGGACTAAGGACCAAAGATTTTAAGATGCTAGCCGTCAAGAATGACAGTAAAAATAGAACCTGCATCTTGGCAAAGAACCAGCTTAAAATATTTTTATTATCTAACTTCAGCGGCAGAGACATAACGGCGGTTAGCGTGGAAGTAGGAGATACATGCTACTTGCTGGCGTCGGTGTACTGGGCTCACGACGATCAAGGCCCTCTACCGTCGGTAGTAGTGAAAAACTTTGTGGATGCGGCGGTAAACGCTGGACACCATATCATCCTGTGCTGTGATGCCAACGCACATCATACTATCTGGGGAAGTACGGACACTAATGAAAGAGGTGAGGAACTTTTAGAATTTGTAGTTAGTACTAACCTTAACATTTGTAATAGAGGTGAAGAACCTACTTTTATAACAAGGAACAGACAGGAAGTACTGGATGTTACCTTTTCTTCCGATTCGGTAGCCAATAGGATCATGAATTGGCATGTACTTCAGGAACATTTCTTTTCTGATCATAGATTTATTGAGTTTAGTATTAGGGAGCGGGCACCAGAGGCAGAAATCTCCCGGAATATTAGGCAGACAAACTGGCGTCTGTACAGGTCTATTTTTTTAGACAATTAGGAGCGATTGGAGACTCGTAACTTCTAGAAACTTCTGATTTAGATTGTGAGGTTGATAACATTACTACAGTCTTTAAAAATGCAAGGGAGTCGTCTTGACCTTTGAATAAGCCAAGGGGGAAAAAGAAACCGCCTTGGTGGAATAAAGAGTTACAATTGTGTAGGTGTACATGTAGAAAACTCTTCAATAATGCTAAATCATCCAGAAATGACCTGGACTGAATAGATTATAAGGGTAAATTAAAAGAGTATAAAAAGCAGATAAGAATTGCTAAAAATACAAAATGGAAGAAATTTTGTAAAAATATTGAAAATATTTCAGAAGCCTCTCGCATGAGAAAAATTTTGTCCGCTACTCCCTGCTCCCTGGGGTATTGGAAGAATCCCAATGGGACGTGGACTACATTAGCGAGGAGTCGTTAAGAACCCTGCTGGACACTCACTTTCCGGGTAACTCAGTGCCTGAGATTCAGACATCTGATCCTTACCCCATACCTGCGGAAAATATATCTGACATAGTCAATATGCAGACATTAAATTGGGCTCTGAGAAGTTTCAAGCCTTACAAGTCACCAGAACCCGACGGTATCATTCCGGCCAAGATATGGAAAGTATCGAATCTCATAGCTCCAAGGCTACTGAAAACTTACACCAGTTGTCTAAGACTGGGTTATGTTCCTGACAAGTGGAGGGAAGCGAGAGTGGTCTTTATACCGAAGGCTGGTAAAAGCTCTCACACCACACCGAAGGACTTCAGACCTATAAGTCTATCATTCTTTCTTTTGAAAGCATTAGAAAGGATCATTATATCTTCAAAACCATCAATGGTAAACTACTACTACTACGGGATTGTGTAAGTGGGTTCAGAATCTACTAGCTCACCGCAGGATAAATGCGGCTTTAGGAGTTTCTAGACAGACCCGCTTTGTAAATAGGGGTACACCACAAGAAGGAGTTCTTTCGCAACTATTGTGGAATCTAGCTCAAAATCCTGTGCTGCTATCTCTTGAATCGCGGTGGTGCAGAATCGTGGCTTGTGCTGATGATGTGGCAATAGCTGTAAGAGGAAAATTCGTCACAACTCTAAGGGACATCCTACAGGATGGTCTTTCACATTTAACAAGATGGGCGGAGAAACGAGGGCTCACCGTTAATCCTAATAAAGCGGAACAAGTCCTTTTCTCTAGCAAGTATAAGATACCTGATATCCGACCTATCACACTTAATAATACGGAGATAAAAGTGTCCAACACTGCAATATATTTTGGTGTTATTCTTGACTCAAAACTGAGTTTCAGCGAATATTCTAGAGAGTGTTAAAAAAGCAATAATTTCACTATATCTATGCAAAAAATCCATTGCGAAGAATTGGGGTCTTACCCCAAAAATTTTTCATTGGATCTATACTGCAATAGTACGTCTAATTCTCATGTATGGCATCATCGTGTGGTGGCCATCCCTGGAGAAAAAGACGTATCTATACATCTTACACAAGGTACAAAGATTTGCATCCTTGTATGTAACCAGTGCTATTCGCACCACTCCTATGGATGCACTTCATGTAGAACCGATTCTTCATCTACTACCATTAGATCTAGTAGGGAAGGAGATGTCAACGTCCTCGGCAATCCGCCTTCGATGTACCTCTCTATGGAACGGAAATAAAACCGGCCATTGCAGAATACTCGATGATGAAGTTAGGGGATGGAGGATTGTCCAAACTGCTCTACTACACGAACGTCTTTATAAAACCTTTATAAAAATACCATCTACAGAAATGCGGATGAATGGAACTCCAGGTAGAAGAAAAAGTGTTGATTTTTATACGAACGGCTCCAGAATACAGGAAGGTGTGGGCTATGGGGTCTTTTCGAGGGCTTTAGGTCTTCGTATTGCAAGGCGACTTCCGGATCACTGCAGTGTCTTTCAGGGCTGACGGGCTGGCTAGAATTGGGACAACCTTACAGGTTCCACCGGATTTGGAATGTGTAGGTCTACCCCTATTCTCTTGCAAGCTCAGACTAAGGCGCAAGACAGAGAACGAAACAAATGGAAGGTGGGTAACTAGAAATGATTGCTTAATCACTTAAATAGAGAAGGTACGGATTACCTAATTTCGAAGAATAGGAAAGAAATCTCGATTCTAGTATCCGTGTTAACCAGAAACTGTCTCAAAGATAGCTATGCACAAAGGCTAAGGGTTGAACATAACGACTTTTGCCGTAGCTGCCAAGATATCGATGAAGAGCAAAGCATAGAACATTTTCTTTGTCACTGTCCTAGAATTGCAGGAAAGAGAATGGCCACAATGGGCGCTTTTGAATTCAGGGAACTTTCTGACGTTGCTAGTGTTGAACTTCAACGTATTAGTAGCTTTATACTGAGCTCTGGATGGTTCGACGGTGGGGAATCTGGATGGTTCGACGGTGGGGACTCCGCATAAGCAGAGTCTCCGTGGTATCACAATAGACCAAAACGGTCTAAGTGAGTCCGGCTTTCTGACTGCCACCCCTACCTAACCTTACCTAACCTAATGGTGGGATGTACTTTTTGGATGCATCTGGTGGTACTGGTAAAACTTTTTTGATAACTTTAATTTTAGCAACTGGATGGTTCGACGGTGGGGAATCTGGATGGTTCGACGGTGGGGACTCCGCATAAGCAGAGTCTCCGTGGTATCACAATAGACCAAAACGGTCTAAGTGAGTCCGGCTTTCTGACTGCCACCCCTACCTAACCTTACCTAACCTAATGGTGGGATGTACTTTTTGGATGCATCTGGTGGTACTGGTAAAACTTTTTTGATAACTTTAATTTTAGCAACTGTACGAGCACGTGCTAGAATTGCTTTGGCACTTGCATCTTCTGGAATTGCAGTCACTGGCATGGCTAGAGTTTTGAAACAATTTGATATTTTGTTATGGGATGAATGCACAATGGCAAACAAGAAATCAATTGAAGCTTTGGATCGAACAATGAGAGATTTCCGTGGGAATCAAAATTTATTTGGTGGTGCTTTAATTTTTGTTAGCAGGAGACTTTAGACAAACACTACCTGGTATCTCAAAATCAACACCAGTTGATGAAATAAATGCGCATTTGCAGCTATCAAATCTATGGAGATACGTCACAACGTTAAGACTCACCACCAATGTTCGTGTGAAATTGCAAAATGATCAATCAGCTGTAACATTTTCAAAGCAATTGCTTTTAATGGGTGATGGTAAAATGCCAATTGATAATGATGGTTTCATTACAACTCCGAGAGATTTTTGCATATTCACACAATCAAAAGAAGAACTAATTGAAAAAGTCTTCCCAAATATACAACAGCAATACAAAAATCATGGTTGGATGAGTGAAAGAGCTATATTGGCAGGAAAAAATAAGGATGTCAATGATTTGAATTTCATCATTCAATCTCAAAAAGATGGTAAATTGATCACATATAAATCTGTTGATACTGTGAAGAATCAAGAAGACGTACTAAAAATTCACCAAAATTATGCAACGGAACAAGAGTTGCGGTCAAAAAATTAATGAATTATTTAATTGAAGCAACAATTTTAAATGGGAAATTCAAACGCGAAGATGTTTTCAGTAGATGGGTAATGGGGACGATGGACATGTTTTGGGAATTAAAAACCGGGAAAAATCAAAAAAAGTGGCAACCCTGTTACAAATGGGGGGATTTTGGGGATTTTCATGCTAAGATTTTCTGGGCTATATGTGTGTGTGTGTGTGAGTTTGATTCTTTGTGGATGTGTATGTATGTATACTTGTGTGTACAGCTTTTGTTGTTATTGTAGAGAAGCGTTGTGCTTACAGTGTATGGATTAAAGTCCTGCACAAGACCATTTATAAGAACTTTCAAGACATGAGGGATTTTTCAAATGCTTTAATACAGCGAAGTCTTATAAAACAAATGCTAAGCAACACTGTTTGCAAGAACTTGTTTCAGTTATTGCAAGTATAGGAGTAAAGAAGAAAATACTTCGTGACTGAAAAATTTGTGATGCTTGCTTCTTTCTACGCATGGGCGCGTATACAAGCGTCATGCATGTACATACACACACGTTGTGTGTATGCTCTTTTATTTTTCTGCACAAAAACAAACGTTCACATGCATTTACATTAGTTGTGTGCGCTTGGTTAAAAAAAACCTCCCTTAAACACATAATAGCTTACCATCTACATCTTACACACATACTCAAACGTACAATATGGAAAATAACAAGCATACACGTATCAACACTACTTTGGTGACTGTTTGTTCATAACAAGAAGTCTTGACGACATTGCTTGTTAGCACTCATATACACGCACACAAATTTATCTATCGTGCTTTGCTTATAATGCGACAGCATTTATTATTGGTTTAGCATTCTACAGCCACGAGAATATATTTAAAAAACAAGACGTATTTACATTTCAAGACTATTTACGCAGGTCTATAGTATGGATGTATATATGGCGCGTGTGTGCGTCTGTGTGTATGAGTATGCATTTTTGTATTTACTTCAGTGATGTGCACTAACACATAAACACACTTGCGTTTGGGTGTGGTGCAGAGCAAAACCTCTGCTTACTTTTAACAGAGGTGGAAATATTTTGTGAATCACATTCTGTTTATTACTTGTTGAGACAACAACACACGCGTAAAATGTTTAAGGAAAATTACGAAAGCGAATTCTTCTTTAAAGAAAATGTTGATGGTAATGCACAATTCGTTATATTTTATTGTGTTTTACATTTATCTAGCCATTTTTTTTTTAAGACATCAAAATATAGATAAAACTTAAAAATACTTGTTATCCATCCCTGCTCTATGCTAAAGAGAAGCCAAAATCTAAAGAGAGCAACATTTTTTTTCGTATACGTATTTGTTTGCTGCGTAAGCAGAATTTGTTTTTTTCTTGCTTTCCTATAACGCGTTATAGGGAAAGAGATGCTTGAACATCTATGATTTACTTGTATGTTTGATGGTGGCCAATACTTTTGTTGTAGTAGCAGACAATCATTATACCCAGTAGGAAATGTTGATAGTGAAAATGTGCTGACTAGCTTTTGACTAGCTTATTATCAGTACTACTATATAATTATACCCCATACAATACTTTGTACTATAGACATTTAGCATGTGCTTGTCATTGAAAATATACTAGTCACACTAAAACAATTGATTAGGTAGTGACCACGTAGTTGTTATGGGGTCATGAGTCATACCAACCAGACAGTTAGTTACTGGTACATTTCTATAATTTACGTACATACAAATGTAAGTATATTGACAAGTTATTGGCAATTCCACCTCTCTCCTCCTTTTATACTGACGGATAGAAGAAAACTTATTATACCAAAGTTGTAACTAGAATTTTAGTGTTGACACAAAAACACTTGCTCCCAGACTGACTGCAGGGTAGTTACAAGGGATCTGTGTATTTGTGTGTATGTAGTGATTGTTATTTGATAGACTTATACTACGTTTATACGCAGGGCTTATTTGCAAATAAAACAGGAAATTGTTGCCATATTATTGTTTTTATTGCGACTTACTAATTCAGAAAACTATTCACGATTAACGCACTATTTGCAAATAAAATGCTTGAGGTTGCCACGCTTACAAATGTTTGATAACAAAAAACTATTAATGGATAAATATTACAACAAAAAACATTGATAGAAGAAAATAATGACGATTAAAATAAACAATTATTTGATATTTTGTACATTTACACTATTTTTTTTGTCAACATAAGTAAGTTTTCTATAAAAGTGTTACCAAGTTGGTGTACTTTTGTTATGCCGTATAAACAATGAGTTATTTTATTTGCAAATAATTTTATTTGCAAATAGTGCACGTATAAACGTAGTATTTGAGTTGCTGTTTTGAGTTATCGTTGGTATGCTTATGTAGGGTTATTGTATTGCATTTATGTTTGCGATCTTTGGGGAAATAATCTAATAACTGCAGAGAGTGGCAACCCTGTTGCGAATGGAAGTGGATAGGGAATGTATTTGGTAATGTATGTATATGTTGTTGTATTAATGTATGTGATCATATCTGTTTTTACTTTGGAGAATATCATTGCTTGTGTGTATTGTTTGGCCTTCGAGAGTTTTTCATACATATTTACAAATGAATGTGTATATGTTTTCTAGGCTATTGACGTTGCTATTCTTATGGAGATAGAAAATATTGTGTTGGCATAGATTTTATATGTGCAAGTGAATTTCAGATGTTAAATGTTTTGAATAAAATCAGGTTGATAAGCAGAGCTTTTGAATAGGGGTGATGATATTTTTATTTGAGTATATTACACTTTAATTTAGTGATTATAGGAAGTAGCTTTTAGAGACATACACCAAAACTTATAGAAGCATCTACTTTTACGTGTTCCGATTTTTCTCGTACCTTTGTATTACAAACTGATGCTAGCGATTTTGATCTGGGTGTTGCTGTGTATATGAATTTCATCATATATCGTAATACCATCAGATAAATTAGATTTGACGACTGCTACACGATTATCATATGAATTGTGGGAATTTGTATGTGTGTGTGTGTGTGTGTGTGTGTGTCTGTGTTAATGAGTTTCATAATATTATAACCCTGCAGTCAGCCTGGGCCAAATGCCTCTTTGTCAACACTAAAACTCTAGTAGTAGTTACATTGTCTACAATTTCTCTTTTATTCGTCAGTATAAAAGAAAGACAGAAAACAGATGTGGTGTATTTCTGGTGGATTTTGCAACAACTTGTCAATATTCATATATTTGTATGTACGTAAGGTATAGAAATGTACCACTTAATGTCTGGTTGGTATGTCTCCATGTTCCCATAAGAACTATCTTGTCACTATCTAGTCAATTGTTTTAGTGTTACTAGTAGATTTTCAATGACAAGCACATGCTAAATGTCTATAGCACAAAGTATTGTATGGGGATTAATTAGAGAGTAGTACTGGTGACATAGTCAAAAGCGACTCAGTACATTTTCACCATCGACATTTCCTTCAGGGAAAATTTCATTAATTATGTTTGTGTTTGTGTATTACGTCATCACCTCTTTGTGTGTCATGCCAGACATTTGGTAGTATAAAATATTAGCATATAGGTATCAGAACTTTTTTTAATCTTAGTATGTTTTTATACTCAAGATTGCTTGATATTTTGTCATGCTTAAAATTGTCCAGCTTTAAAGTGTGCCTGTGAGAAATTTGTTTATATTAGAGATTTTGTTTATTTAACTACGTCCGGCTTCTTTGGCTGAACTTCTTTTCATACGATCATGGGAATTTATAGTTTCTCTGTCCATAATAATTTCATTTAGCTTTGGTATATGCTTTGAATGTAAGTGTGATTGTTAAGATCTATTGAGTATTGATAAGAAATTTGATATTATGTGTACATACCCATCAAACAAAATGCTCCGAATTCGTAACGACTGGTCGACAAAATCTTCCGATTTCGGAACCGAAATATTACCGAAATCGTAACAATTTTTGTATCAAATGGTTGACACGACTTCGTAACGATATGTCGGTACGAATTCGTTACGATAAGTCGGTACGAATTCGTAACGAGATGTAGGTACTATTTCTTTTTGCTTTTATAGCAGAGTACTGCTTCACCGTTATGTTGCTGCTATTGTCGAAATAATTTGCACATACTCACGTTTTTTAATATTTGTTACAATCCTTAGTTTTCATCAACATATATGTACATATGTATTTAAAAAAATTTCACAGACTTTTACTTATGTACTCAAAAATCAAAGTTTTAATGTTTAAAAAAAATTTTTCAGACAAACTACCGAAATGTCTTAACGAATTCGGTACGACAAGTCTGACTTCAGAAAAAGTCGAAACATTTTGTTTGGGGGTATGTATGTACATTAGACCTGGCGTTAAATTTTTTTTTTGGAAACTTGAATGCGGGTAGCGATGAAAATATGCGGTTTGATGCCAAAATTGATGTTGTAAATTTTCAGGCTGATCGCATGGTGCCTACCCGTGCCATAATGGGGTCAAAGGTCAAAATTTTGAAAACTCACCAAAATATTTTTTTTTTGCATTTGATAATTTTTTTAATAAGAAATACTATAAATATGTTTTTTTATTTTATTTTTATTTCATATGCTTATTATTCTTATTTTAAATCAACGAAGATTTTGTGTAGGTAGGAAAGTCCTTGCGGTAGCCCTCTACAATGTTTAATAAATATTGTTTATCAGCTTCGTTGTGTGTTAAGGATCTGTTAAAGTCAGTTATTAGTTTAACTTTCCTTTCGGCGGCATCATTTACAACATTAATGCATTTTGCGATCTGTTCCCCTTTACAAAACGCTTCGCTCTTAGGCCAATTTGACGGATCTAAGAGTAAGAAATCCATAGAAATTTCCAAACGAGAGAAAAAAAATTTTGTTTTGGTAGTCACAAAAGAACTCTAATCCTTGGATGTGAACAATTGCAATTCATCAACGCTTACGCACACTTTTTTAGAAGGGAAAACATTTACATCATCACCGATATGATTGTCTTCTTTGGACTCTATTTGCAATGCCAAAACCATCTTTTTCTTTGTTTCTGAGTCTACATGAGGATCAAAAAAGGCAAGTGCGATTGCCTCCTCTGATATATACCACAGATGGTTCCGAATTTTTTCCAATAGCACTGTAGATACTTCTTTATTATAATAGGTAATAATCCCCTTTATCAGCTGCATATCTCTATTTGGCGCTTCAACTACATTTCCGGTTCTGAACCAGTACCGAATATAGAGACTTACTAAGAAAATGCAGATATTACGAATTCCATTCAACTGATTCGCAGAAATTTTAAAGTGTCCATGAAACAAGTATATTTTTAGACAATAGATAGCCTTGGACATAAATCTTGCATGAGACGTAGCTCCAGGTGTACGAAAAGTGAAATTGGGAATGCTACCACCAAGAAAAATGAATGCAAGTTGTAGGAGTTCTCTATAATCATGACGAATGTGAACTTTAGCTAAATATTCAAGACAAAAGTTCTTGCTTGCTTCGCGTTCTTGGACAGGTATGACTTTCAAAACTTGATCATCCTGCATACAAGTGCTGAATCCCTTTGAATAAAATGTGCTCCATTCTCGTGCAAATCGTTCAAAAATCGCCACCTCTGGGCCACTTGATTTTCCTACATTAATCTCAAATACAGCTTTTAATAGAATTTCTGCAATATGGTGGCGACATGGTAACCACAATAAGCTGCGTTCCAGTTTGCGTTCCAATAAAGTTCCAGCACCACTATGAGAGCCAGTATTTGCAGCAGTTGTGTCAAAACATATCATTTCTAACGAATTCTGCATATTCATTTTTAGCAAATATTCGTAGACTGATTGAGCAACTGCAGCACCTGTTCCATCTTTAATGATCGGGATAGCTATCAATTTTTCAACGTTCTCCGACGTGAGTACAATAGCCAAGCGGTCAACTTTGTCCTTTCCAGCAAGTGCGGGAAGTAGCTTTCCGTCCCAATGCAAAACAAATGTTTCAGGGATCTAACTAAAAACTTAAGCTCAAAAAAACTTAAAACTTGGCCAAAATAAAAAATATGTACCTTGAAATTTTCAATAATTTGTTTGCCATGACGTCGACGATATTTTTTACGTTGTTCACGCAAACTTGTGCAATTCAGAACAAGATCCTCAATATTGTGACCCAACGCTTTGGCAGTTGCACTGATGAAGTGTATAGCAAATGGAGTTGACATATTGCCAGCATCCATACAAGCAAGCATTCTATCGTTTATAAAATTCTTCTTTCCACGTCTTTGAATCGGCTTATTGGAGCAACTTGGAATGTTGTCACTCTGTTCATCCATCGCCTGGTTATCTTCTCCCAATTCATCACTTTCAAATTCAACATATTCCATAGTCAAGTCTGTTCATGAAATTAAGTGGTAAAAATAGCCACTGCCTGTCCAAATACTACATAATAATTACCTGAAGTGCCTTTTTTCTTTTCATTATTTTCTTTTCGACGTTTTTCATCTTCCAATCTTTGTGCCTTTCTTTTTTCTTTTTTTGTAACATTTCTATCGACACAAGTCATGCTACCAACGCGTCCATTTTCTCGCTGCTTCGTTAGAAAGTCTATATCTTCCTGTATACTCATCAGCTTGAGTGCGTCAACGTGTGCAATGTCAAACAAATTATTTAAATTTTCCTTAAAGTCATTTTCTTTTTTGCGATAACTCGGAAAAGGAGAATTGCCCACTTTTTGGACTGTTCTCCACTCTTCATAAAGTTTAATGACTTTTGCAGCACATGTTCTTTGATCTGGAGTTGGTATTCTAGCTTTTTCCCAAAAAGGCAATATTTCAGCCAACACCAATCTTGCACTTTCTTTAACTGTTTTATTTTCACAACGAACATTATAAAAAAAACACTGAAGCACTTGTTGTTTTGATGGCAATTTCACACCAACTATTTTGGGTTCACATTTACCGATCAAATACACATTTGTATCAGCAGATCGAAGCCGTTTCAACGATGAAATTTTCTTTTGAGCCATTAATTACGAAAATTAACAAAGTAATTTATTTTACATAAACGAAACCTTTCACAACAATATTCAAATTTACAATGACAAAACTTTATATATTTATATCAAAAGCATTGCAATGTGTGCAGTAACAGAGCTAGAACAACGGTACTTTTAGACCAGACGTTGCAAAAAATCTCCTTATAGCAAAACAACAAAAAAATAAAAAAAATTCTGCTTGCGCAGAAGTCAAATGAGTTCATCATAGCTGTTAGAGGAATAACAGCAATTCACTTAAGAGAGCAACTATCAAGAAAAAACGTACACAAGAAAAGCATAAGAATTTTGAGGTGAGCAACGAAAAAATAGTTTTACCGTTGTTTCAATAATAGTTGCTGGTATAGATATTGTTGATATTTTTTAATTTCTATAAATATTTTCGTCTTATTGTTTTAGCAGAAGCACCATAATTTTTTACAACTTAAAGCTGAATTGAAAATTATAATAAACATTTATTTGATTTTTAAAAATTTGGTGATTTGGTGATTTTTCAAAATTTTGACCTTTGACCCCATTATGGCACGGGTAGGCACCATGCGATCAGCCTGAAAATTTACTACATCAATTTTGGCATTAAATCGCATATTTTCATTGCTACCCGCATTCAAAATTCCGAAAAATAAAAAACCCCATATTAGCTGCGCCAGGTCTAATGTACATATCTACAAATTGATTTTATGTATGTACATACAAATATAAGTTTGACTCCGTGCTTGAATACATTTTTTTGTTTTTGTTGTTGTTGTAAATATTCGCCTTGTTTTTTATGTATAGATGTGGAATATCTTCATAGTTTTTTTTTATTTGAAATTAAAAAACGTTGTTTTAATTTTTATCTGTATTTACTTAATAGTTTGTGAGGATTTTCTGTTTTAAGTAAAACTGAATTCCTTAAGATACATACTTTAGAGTAATAGTAACTATAATATAAATATTTCCTATATTTAATTTACATTTGTTTACATTTGATGCAGCCTAATAGTCATTCTTAAAAATATTTTGATATAAAATTTTTTCCAACCGTAGGCTTTTTCACCACCTTTTACATTTATTTTAGAACATCTTGTATTGCCTTTTATACATTTACGTATTTAGGTAATGATTTTTTTTTGCTAGCCAGTTTTTTTTTTTGGTATTTTTTATTGATGAACATTTAAAATCAAAAGGGACTTTTATATTGAAATTATTATATTCGTAATTGTTGAAAACAATCGCTACTTCTTTAGCGATGAAATCATTTGAATTACTTTTGAAAGCTTGTACGTCTATAAAAATTATGTTATTTTCCATATTGCTTAGTTTATAAGACTTTTAGTATTTGACCATTGATGGCTACATATTCTGTTATACAATCGTGAATAAGAATGCAGTAAGTTGATGTCGTGCTTACTATTTCAAATTAAAATTTTATTCAATTGATCCGCTATTGAATAAAATACGCTTTTAGCTTAAACTCTGGTACAGGTAGAAACGCTAGAGATTCTTTCATATACTACCTTTGCTGGAATCTTTGATACATATAATAACTATATAGAATTGCATTACTTTTATTTTTAAATTTAATGTTAGGACCATCATCATATGGATATGAGACTGAACTTAAATGTACTTTTAAATTAGTTAAGTAGTTAGGCTAGCAAAAAGATCAAACCAGTGAATAGAATCAATTATGGAATTCAGCACATCAAAATTACATAATTTGAAGTTAAAATCATTAACAATCGCAATTTGAGAATTGTTGAGAATCTTCGCCTTGGGCTTTCTTCCAAGCACTTGTAGCTCAAAGAAATGGGAAGATTTCTTCAATGTTTTTAGAATAATGATTTTCTTACAGGCGCATAAGCCTGAAGAGTTTTGGTTTGTTGTATTACCTCTCAAGCACTTTAACTTGGAGGTAAATTGATTTAGTTGGCGCAACAACAGCACTTGAACCGAGTTGCTTATCTTAATTGAAAAATACCGTTTCTTTCAGTTTCAAATTAAGAATTGTTTTATTCAGAATTTTCTTAGTCTTATATACTAGTTTTATCAAAGAAATATGATTAATTTACATAATTTTTGCAGCAATAAAAAACAAATTAAATTGCAATAATAACTTGTAATAAATTGTGCGGTATTAAATTACATTGTAGGAAAGAATAAAAATAAAAATAAATTGTAATAAAAAATGTATTAATTTAGGCCAAGTGTGCAAAAGTTTATTGAACTTAAATAAAATAATAAATGATTCTTGTGCATTATTATGTACTAATTTAGGAAAAGTGTGCCATATTAAATTACAATTGTAGGCAAGAATAATGTAAAAGTAAATAAATGTATTGGCCAAGTGTGTTAAGGTTTATTGAACTTAAAATAAATAATGCTCGTGCATTAACATTCTCCCCCGGTTAAGTGCAGCTCAAAATATTTCTTGCTGTAGGGCTATTGTTGAATGTTGTGTTGGTTTTATATGTGAACAGTGAAGTCTGAGTCTAGTTGTTGAATGCGAGGTGCTGGAATTGGAGTTGACCGTTGTTTGCACTTTTGTTTTACTAGTAGATATATGACAATGCTAAAAGCAATCACTAATGATGTATACCCAACCGTCATGTGATGATAGTTGTGAGTTTCAAGTTTGTTTTGGAGTCTTAATATCTCTTGTGTTACTAATGATTGTTGTAGAGCTGTTAAATTTTTTACTTGGGAAATATATTGATTCACATCTTCTTGTGGTAACAATGGTTTAATGCGTTCTTCGTGTCGTTGTTGCGTGAGTTCCCAGAAGCTAGTATATGAATTTTCAATCTTGCTGGATATCTGGTTTTGTGCACGAAACGTCGTGAATTTGTATTTAAAAGTGCACTCTGGTTCCAATGCAAGCAAGCCAGATCCTTCAAGTGTGAATTGTGTGATTTCCGTTTTGCATAGTGCTGTTGTCTAAGATGGACTTGAAACTGAATATATCCATTTGTTTTGTTGATGAAGGGGAATCCAGACTTCTTTATCTTTCATTTGCTGTACTGAGCAGTCTGATTGGGTGTTGTTGTGAAATAAATTCAGCTCGCAGGCACATGTTGATGAGCCATTTTGATGCCTTATTTGGCCTTTAGGGCATAGATACATATCTTCTGTGATGAGTGAACATAAGCTCAGTTCAGATTTGCTAATGCTAAAGTATTGGTTGAAAGCAGTGTTGATGATTAAAAGAGGTGAACATGGTTGTATTGCTACTAATGTGTCATTGATCCACGTTGGCACTGGAATAATATTAAATATTTCATATCGTTCACGTTGAACTAGTGGTAACGTTATACTGAAATCTACTATATTGTCAGTGAGCCCTCCTTTGACCTTCATGAGCTTGTATAGTTGTAACGTATTTTCTTGGCTTACCGGCAGTTCCAGTGATTCGCTGAGATGCATTTTAATTTTCCTTACTTCTTGCTGTAATTGATGAGGAGTCAAGAGTAGTGGGCTTATAATACCATGGTGAGTGTTTGTTAAAATGTCAAGTATTGATAATTGTGTCTGTTGGAGCTTCGCTGTTGTAATTGTTAATTGGATGCACAACGATAGAAAAATACGGTAAATCTTTTCTTGCTGCCATTCGTCGCTTACCATATTGCGTATTTGTTCAATTTGGAAATCAATTTTATCGAATTTTTTCTTTACTGCTTCTTGATCTAATTTCATTATGTTTATTGTAGCGTCAATGATTGAGGTTTGATTTTTTAAAAGATCGAGATGTTCTTCGTTTTCTTTAACTTGAGAAATTGTACCAGCCATATCTTTGGCGTATTCGGAGTCTAATACACCAAAAAGTGAATGGGCGATATTTCCAACTAGATCGATTGCTGCTCTCTTTTTTATTCGCCCAGACAACAGAGTGCTGTCTAATTTTAATTCAGCTTCTGTGTGTTCAAAATGCTTGACCAGGCTTGTGCATGTAGTTTTGTCCTGCATTTGCTTGCATAGATCGTTTAAGGTTTGTGTTCCTTGCGAAAAAGTTGCCGCTTCAGTCCAAAAATCTTTTAAGTCATAGTACACTAATAATTGCCATTCTGTAATTGAAATTGTGGCGGATCCAATTCCTTCAAAATGTATGCCCAGACGATTTTCGAACCTTTTATTATGTATTTGTGCCCCTAATGCTAGCGGCATTAATATGATCGCCATAATAATAGTGAAGATGTTTTGGCTTATCGATATTCTTTTCCGTTTATGTGTTTTTACAATTCTTCCTAGAGGCCACTGTAAACGAGCTGTGTTGTCCTCCTTTATTATTACCATGTCTCCCGATTTAATGTTATCCTGTTGTTTATTCCATTTGTGTCTGTGTTGGAGTTCTGACAGATACTCTTTTGACCAACGCCTCCAAAATTCTGATTTTAAATGTGTAACTAACTTCCATCTGGTGAGAAGATTCTTTCGGTTTTCGGTGGCTGCTACGTCAATTTGGGAGTTGAGTGGTGCTCCTATAAGAAAATGGCCAGGGGTTAATGCCGCCAAATCGTTCGGATTATCTGACATCGGACTTATGGGTCGGGAATTAAGAATTCCTTCAATCTCTATGAACACTGTGTCAAGTTCCTCATATGTTAGTGATGCTGTTGATACACTTCGTACAAGGAGATGTTTGGCCGATTTGACTGCTGCCTCCCATAAGCCTCCGAAATGAGGTGCTCTTGGTGGTATAAAATTAAACATGATGCCTCGAGCTGTACATTCTTTATCTATTTTTTCAGTAGCTGACTCTCCGTAAACTGCTTCTGACAACTCTGCCAGTTGATTTTTGGCACCAACAAAATTGGTGACATTATCACAGTATAAGTTTTTGCAATGGCCTCATCTGCTTATGAATCTTTTTAATGCCCATATGAATGCATCTGTTGTTAAACTGCTAACTAATTCCAGGTGCACTGCTTTGGTAGCAAAACAGCAAAATACCGCGATGTAAGCCTTCCGAGGCCTCTTTCCTCTGCTCTTATAGTGGACCCAAAATGGACCACAAAAGTCAACTTCAGAGTTAATGAAGGGTCGAGCTGGACTGATTCTTGTAGATGGCAGATTTCCCATAATGTGAGTAAGAAGTTTTGGTTTAGCTCTAGAGCATTTTATGCAATGTTGGACAATTGATCGGGCCATTGACTTTCCCTTGATTGGCCAGTATTTTTGTCTTATGTGTGATAAGAGTGCCTGAGGACCACAATGACGGTTTTCCTCATGCACCATCTGCATCAGCAATTTTGATATCGGGTCATTATAAGGGATAAGCATTGGGTGTTTGGTGTCATACGGAAGCTCTGATGCTTCTAATATTCCTCCCACTCTGATGATGCCGTTGGTGTCCAAAAATGGGGCAAGGTTATTATATGGGCTATTCTTGCTTACTTCCTTGTACCTTATTAGGTGTTTTAGTTCTTCGTCAAAATCTGAGTGTTGCATTGCCCGTACAATCAAAGTAAGAGCTTGTTCCAGCTCTGGAACTGATAATAATAGCTTAGATTGTTGATTGCCCCTTCTTGTATTGTTGATGAATCTCACAATGTAGCCAATTACTCGTTGTAGAATTCTGAATGAGCCATTATGTTTAATGTTGTAGATCACACTATCTGTAGGATCACTCGCTGTGGTTGCTGCTACCCTTTTTCGCTCTATATCAGAATTTTGATCAATGATATTTGCTTTGGAGACTTCTTTTGGCCATATCTCCTGTTGTCCATGTAGAAATATGGGACCGTAGAACCACAAATTGTTTGATGCGAGTTTTCTTGGAGAGATGCCACGGGACAAGATATCTGCAGGATTATCTTTTGAGCTGACATGTCGCCACTGTTCTGCTATTGACAATTCTTGTATTGCAGCTATTCTGTTAGCCACAAATGTTTGATATGATGATGATTGTGAGTTGATCCAGGCCAAGACGATCTCTGAATCTGTCCATAAATAAGTAGGAACATCCTTGTATTTTAAGTCTTTCTCCACTCTTGAAGTGAGCTGAGCGCTTAATAGTGCTGCACAGAGTTCGAGACGAGGTAAAGTTTGCCGCTTTAGAGGTGCGACTCGGGACCTTGAGCATAATAATCTCACAATAATCTGATTATTTTTCGTTGTTGATCTAATGTAGACTGCTGCGCCGTATGCCTTTTCTGATGCGTCTGCAAAGGCATGAATTTGTATGTTGGATGTCACATGTCCTTCGGAGATATGTCGCGTGATTCTTAGATCTTTTATGTGTTCTAACTCTTGTCTGAATGTAACCCAAGTTGAATGAAGATTTTCTGGCAGTGCTTCATCCCAGTCTAACTTTTTCTGCCATAGTTCTTGGATGAATATTTTGGCGGTAACTACAATCGGCGGTAGTAGTCCCAAAGGATCAAACAAACTACCTAAATCTGAGCTAATTGTGCGTTTTGTTATGTGGTTAATCTCCCTTAGGCATACTTTCACACACAATTTGTCATGTTGTGGCATCCATGTTAAGCCCAAAGTTTTCACAATATGGTTATTCTCACTATCGAAACCAAAATTAACCTCTTGTTGTTCCTCGGCAATGTTTTGAAGTAGTTTTGAATGATTTGCTGCCCATTTTTGTAATTCAAAACCATGCTGGTGCAATATGTGTTGTAGTTCTGACTGAATTGCTAGAACAGTGTGCAAGTCATCCCCTCCGCCAATACCGTCATCTACATAAAAGTTTTCGAGTAAAAATTGAGCTCCATGTGGGTATCGTATCATGTTTGTCTTAGCAATTTTTTCTAAGCATTTTGTCGCTAAATAAGGAGCAGATCTCGTTCCATATGTGACTGTATTTAGTTTATAATACCTTATTGGCTTGGTGGGATTTTCTCTCCAAATGATTATTTGAAAGTTTCTATCATCTGGGTGCATTACTATTTGGCGGTACATTTTTTTGATGTCGGTTGTGAAGACAAATCGTGGACACCGAAAGCGTAGTAGAATAGAAAATAATTCACTCTGTACTATGGCTCCTGTATACATTATGTCGTTCAATGAAACTCCGTTAGTAGTTTTAGTGGAGGCATCAAAAACTACTCGTAATTTTGTTGTTAGACTTTCAGGTCTAAGTACACAGTGGTGAGGAATGAAGTAATTTGGTGTTTGCATAGAGTTTATGTCTATTTGGGCCATGTGCCCTAATGCTTCATATTCTTTCATGAAATTTATATATTGAGCTTTGATTTCTGGAGTCTTTGATAATCGCCTTTCTAATGATAGAAATCTGTTGAAAGCTACTCCATGAGATTCGCCAAGAGTGTTTGAGCTAGTGCAGAATGGAATTTTGACCACGAATCTTCCATTTTTGTCAATAGAGTGAGTATGCGAAAAATGGTTTTCACATTGTCTTTCATCCATCGAAAGACATCTGTCAGATGTGCTGATAGTTTCCAGTTCCCAGAGCCGAGCAATGGCTTCTCCTAAATTAACTTCGTCTTCAGTACATATTCAGCATGCTGCAATTGATGATTCATGTCCTCTAATTCTCCCAGAAATTACCCAGCCAAGTAAAGTGTTATTCAAAATGGGCAAATCGTTACCTAGTTGAATTTGCCCACCTGACAGTAGTTGGTGATGAAATTCTGTCCCAAGTAGAACATCTATTTTGTCAGGACGATTGAATTGTGTGTCTGCTACCATAATATTTTTCGGAATTGCCCAATGATCTATATTGATAACTTATGATGGTTGAGGTGAAATTATGTGCGGAAGGACCGCTGCTTCAAGTCGTGCGGTATAATTATTGATTCTTGAATGTAATGCTACGTTTACTCGGCGTGTTACCCTAGTGTCACTAGAAGCGATGCCACTAATGGAGATTGATGTTGGTTTAGTTGAAATTCCGAGACGTTTTACTAGACGTTCGCTGACGAAATTTAGTTGGAATCCTGAATCGAGAAGTGCTCTGCATTGTATCTCCTTCTCATTAGCTCGTATTTTTATCATGGCTGTGCTCAGAAGGACGTAGCTGGGACTTTTGGATTGGTTGTACGTTGTAAGTGATATGGCGTCTTGATTTCCAAATGATAAATGATTGCCTTGGAGATCTTTGTTGTTTGAAATGTTTGATGCTGGTGTTGATGATTTTGCTGGGTTATTGCCTTGATTTGTACTCTGAAAGTGCAGCAATGTATTATGCTTTTTACTGCATTCCTTGCAACCCCTTGATATACAGGTTTTAGAATTGTGACCGGGCTTCAAACAGTTCACACAGTATTTTTGCTTTTGAATGAATTGTAGTCTCGCTGATGTCGATAACTGACGCAACTTGGTACATGCGAATAACGGATGATTTCCATTTTTGCACATAACACATTTGACTTGCTTTGTGGTGATGGAAGTACACACCCTTGATTTTGAATGCGGCATTTTTTCAGAAAACACTTCCATTGATTGGAAATTTCTTTCCAAGAATTCCAGTAACTCTGTGATTGTCGGAACCTCCCGAGGATTCGTCAGTGCTTGCTCGTATCGGAGACGCATTGCTTGGTCCAATTTCTTTAGTAGTAGGTAGCATAATATTGGATCCCATGATTTCGTATCCAGCTGAAGATTTTGAAGCGCTAAAAGACACTCCTTAGTTCTGTCATGGAGCGACTTGTAGTTGTCAATATAGCCTTTAATTGGGGTATACTACTAGCTCTTGCACAAGCTTGTTGACCAGTAATCTTTTGTTGTTATACCGCTCCACCACCATGGTCCATGCAGCGTCAAAATTTTCTTCAGTGGCAGCGAAGTGTTTTATCAAATTTGCTGCTTCTCCTACTAAGTGTGTTTTTAAATACCACATCTTTTGAATTTTAGGCATTGATCGCTTTATCACCAGAGATAAGAATATATCATAGAATTCTTGCCACTTGAAGTGATTTCCGTCGAATTTTGGTAGTGCGACCTTTGGCATAGGCAAGGATTCTGGATCACTGATGTTCTGCTGAGATTGTTCAATCGTGCTTACTGTATTGATTACCTTTCGCAATTTAGTCTCGATTTGTATAAAGCGCACGGAGTCGTAGCCTAGTTGCCATAGAGCTCAAATATTTGGAAATGTATGGCTTCAATGCCTTGCCATATGTTTAATGCGATGTTTCGGTTCTGATGAGTATATTCGTCATTAAGCAACCGTTCTAAAGAAGACATCATTACCGCTTGTCGACGTTTGAGTTTTATAAATTCATTCGTCGCATCTGCTAACACATCACAGCCCCCTTGTGGTGGAATTTTGTCTGAAGTTGACTTTACCTTCATCATAGATTTTTCGAATATGGTTTTATATTGTTCGACAATTTTCTGTATTGCAGAATAATGATCTTCCGTGAAATATCGGTGATCTTGAGGTTTGTCGTCAAATAGCCGAATCTGATTGTCATTTGTCTCGAATGTCATCCACTCTTCGTCTAGTCTGCGTAGTCTCTCTTGAAAGTAGCTCACTGACTCATTTCTGGTTTGGGAATCCTTCTTGTAATTTCTGATGATCGTTTCGATGTTATCCCCAAGAACCTTTTGCCTTTGAATCAATTCTTCGAATGATACCATTGTGGATTATATTTAGATGGCTTTCACTGCTGCTAGTATTTCCACTCGAATAATGTATTGCTGAACTGGTGATATGTTGAGTAATGAATTTAGACATCCTGCTCTTGTAACAGGATCACGTCGGGGTCACCAAAATGTTGAGAATCTTCGCCTTGGACTTTCTTCCAAGCACTTGTAGCTCAAAGAAATGGGAAGATTTCTTCAATGTTTTTAGAATAATGATTTTCTTACAGGTGCATAAACCTGAAGAGTTTTGGTTTATTGTATGACCTCTCAAGCACTTTAACTTGGAGGTAAATTGATTTAGGTGGCGCAACAACAGCACTTGAACCGAGTTGCTTATCTTAATTGAAAAATACCGTTTCTTTCAGTTTCAAATTAAGAATTGTTCTATTCAGAATTTTCTTAGTCTTATATACTAGTTTTATCAAAGAAATATGATTAATTTACATAATTTTTGCAGCAATAAAAAAAAATTTAATTGCAATAATAACTTGTAATAAATTGTGCGGTATTAAATTACATTGTAGGAAAGAGTAAAAATAAAAATAAATTGTAATAAAAAATGTATTAATTTAGGCCAAGTGTGCAAAAGTTTATTGAACTTAAATAAAATAATAAATGATTCTTGTGCATTATTATGTATTAATGTAGGAAAAGTGTGCCATATTAAAGTACAATTGTAGGCAAGAATAAAGTAAAAGTAAATAAATGTATTGGCCAAGTGTGTTAAGGTTTATTGAACTTAAAATAAATAATGCTCGTGCATTAACAAGAATTTTTAAGAAACATTAAATTAGAAATTTCAATAGTAAGAAGTTTATGGTGAATATTTGGCGGGGATATCCACAGTAAAGGAACACAAATTTAATATTTAAGAGACTCAGGAATAAAGATAAGATCAAGAAAACGATTTAATTGATTATGAAAAGTATTCACTTGGCAAAGGTTAAGAGACATTAAACTGTCAATAAAATTAATTTCGTAGCTATGAATTACGTTACGAGGCGATAAAAATTCATCGTTAGAAAATTTTGACCAAACAATATTTTTTAAATTGAAGTCCCCTAAAACCAGCGATGCCAATTTAGCGCCTTTCGCGCTAGTTTTAGCGTGTTTTAACTATGCCAAACGCGCTTTTTTTTGTCTTAGCGCGTTTAAAAAAAAGGCGCTAAATTAGCGCGTTTTGATTAAAGTCATAAATATCATTTCAGTCCAATATCTGTTTACTTTTTTGTATAAATTTAACATTTATCTAATATTCAAAATTTAAATTTTTGTTTAAATTCGTTAATGATTCAGATGTTGCAAATAAAATTCCCTTGACTGTGGTTAGAATTAAAAACGCATTTTAATATTTTAAATGGCAAATTTTTGAAATTTCACAGTTAAAAATATGTACTCGTACTCGTTACACCAAAAATTTATGTAACTTATTGAGCATCTTTTCTTTTTGTACTTCTAAAAGCATTTGAATCGCAAGACTATTCGACAATTTATATAAGTTGTTACAAAGTTTGAAAAATAAAATTAAAATAAAAACTAAGAATTTCGAATATTTGGAAGGCGAGACTGATTCTGTATTAAATGATTTTAGTTATTTAAGATATAATTTCGAAGAAGCAATATTGAAAAATCTGAAAAAGAGTTATTAAAAAATTAATTGAACTCGTATTTACTAATATATACATCGATCTTTATTAAAATTTAATTTAGCGCGTATGAAAATGGCGAGTTTTGACTATAAATTGTTGATAATGCTGTAACTTAGCGCGTTCTAGCGCGTTTTGAGAAGGTGTATAGCGCGTTTGGGCTATAAATAGTTAGCATCGCTGCCTAAAATGCAAAGATTGTCATTTACTGAGAAATCCTCACCAAAAGACAAGATATTAGACATATGAGTATCATATATAAGATCGGCGCTATTAGGTGGAATATATGAAGCACATACATTACAAACAGATGACTTGAAACACTTTTTTACTGCAATTAGAACTCCACCACCCAAAGAAAGACCAGTGTTAGAGGCATCTCTATCTTTACGGAAAACATTGAAGAGATTGAGATGAAAAAATTCAGCATCCGAAAAGTCTTTGTTCAGCCAAGTTTCAACCAACACAATAGCATTATAATAAAGTTGAGAGGATAAGTCGTAGACAGCATGGGACTTAGATCTCATTCCCGATAGTTATTTGACCTAATTTTTCTCTTATCGTCTCCATAACTTAAGACTACCTTATTTAATTCACTAGTATATAATTGATGTAGCTTAGATTAAAATGTTAAAATATTACCATGTACATTAGTCTTATTGAATAAACAATTTTTATAAGTAGCTAAACTATATTTATCTAATATGGTTCTCTTTACCCCCTTCGATTTTTTAATGTCATTTTGGTTTTGTACACTAAATGAGTACATTTTTTATCGCAGCCCATCAAACTCTGTTTACCTTACCGCAATTTTCATCCTTCATCATACCAATGACTTTTTTATTTACCAGTGGAAAATTATAATTATTGTCTGTAGGATAGTCTGATGTATCAAATTGTTCTTGTATGTCATTTTTTATTTCAGCGTAAAAGTCGTCAGTCTTTATTGAATAGATAAGAGTCCGTGTCCATATAGTTTAATGAGAGTTTTGTCTTAAACTTAGGTTGCATGTACCCGTAATGGAAATTATACATTTTCCATTTGGACAGCTCGAGTACACAAAATCCTAAGTAAATTGGTTTATTGTAGCAGGTTTTAACTCTAGTCATTTCGATTGCTACCAGATCTTCGGAAAATATAGATAAACTGTGAAAATTTCGTTTTGATATCCAATCTTGGGCACCCAAATGATTAAAATTCGTTCTCTTCCAACTATTTACAATTTTAACATCTCTTCTCTTATCCACATTTTCCATGGTTTTGCCATACACTGCATTATTGAGTAGTTTGAAAAAATTTATTTCAAAAGCATTTTTAGCATTCGCCCCATGTCTGGTATTTTGGTCAATATAGCCTTTAACCATGGAGATTATTTAAATGCTAGAATACGATGAGTTTTCTTTAAAACTAAGCCATATTCTAAGCAATGTTTCTGAACTCTAAAGTGGATCACATATGATTGTTTTGTAGAGAAATCGGTTATCAATTTGCTATACTTCGCTTGCATAAGTTTTTTATTTTCAGCGCAAAAAGGAAGATCATTATGCAAGTCGTGTAAATGAGAGGGATAATCCAACGTGACCTCATATACATAACCGTCTGTCCCATTATCAGCTATGCTGTTTGGATCCAGATTCAGCTCGTCTTGCGATAACCATCTGAACCCACCATGAGGAAGATATTCCGACATCGCCCAACCATACAAATTGTTAGCGTCTAAATAGACGAGAAATTCTGAGGGCTTCTCTTTATCGAAATCTTGCAAATATTTGTTATTTGCTTTCGAATATCTTTGAATACACTGTACGATTCCCCCACGTATACCTTTTTTCATAAAATTGTACATGTCTATGTCTGTCAATAATTATAATTCAATGTTTGTGTATTTGAGCATTGCATCCCAGGAAAGGCCAGGTGCTGTATAATATTGGTATGGATCGAGCTCATAAATACCTTTACAAATTTTTCTAAAGTTCTCGAAAATATCTGTCAGTAAGAGGACGTCTGTTTTTAAGTAAAGTTCCATGTAATCTTTCATTACTTCACAACCAAAAGTATTCCATACCTCTTCAGCATGTGAATATTCCTCTAAAGAACACTCTTTATTGTTCGACTTGTTAAAGAAATCACTGCGTGAAGGCAGCTGACAGTCACCTAATTTTTGAAATGAATTTAGGTACTCACACGGGAAATTGCCTTTTTTCTTAATAAGCTGAAATTCTTTTTCTGACTGAAATAAGGACCTTATAGTGCTAAACAAATTGCAGGCTAATGATTCTAAACTCTCAGCCATAAAGCGTATTGTATCAAGAAGTCTTATTTCAAGCTTATGACCATCACTCATTTCTGTAAATTGGGAAAGGGATATATAAAGTTCCTTATTGAGAGGGAGTACTTTCAGTTGCATAGAAATTTCACCTAATTCTTTAATAAAAAGATGTGTAATAATTTGGATAATTGTCAAAGTAAATTGGTATAATCTTGGGAATTTGGTAATTTAAATTAGTTATTGTGGGGTGTACCTCTAAATTTACCACTAATGTGACACTGGTCCCTAACGCGATCTTTACCTAGAAATTTTTGACACATATGACAATTCACCGCACTATAAAAATTATAAATATCAGAAGGGGATAAAGTATCCATTTGTCTATTATTTACTAAATCGTTATTGTATATTTCCTCACAATCTTTAATTAAATATGACACAAATTTTTTTGAGGCATCTTTCCCTGTATATATCCTTAACTTATTTAAATTATTGCTATGGAGACATTTAATATAATAGCTAAATGCACAAAGTGTGTGCTTTTTAACTAAATAGGTTTTGTTACTTACATTATCACTAATATCTTCTAAGATGTACTCGAAGTCCGCGTAAACTACAAAGGCGACATCCATTTTTCTTTGATCTCCCTTAAAGCTAAGAATTGCATCCGGACCTGATGGCATAGTTGTAACGATTTTGCCGCATTCCGCCTTATGATTATTCATGACGTTCTCCCTATGAGTGTACTGGAGACAGCTGTTGCAAAAACGTAACTTAGTTTTGTGTTTTGTAGTCTGATTCGTCAAAAGTCTGTGAATATTTTTTTTTATACATATTTTTTATTTATTGTATCCTTAAATATGAACTAACAATAAGTATTCAAATCTTAAATCTAAAATATAATTATTAGGCCCGACCACTGTCGGACATAAATTTAGAGATAGTTACAAATAATACATAAGTAGTGATAATCAAAAGGAAGAAAAAATAAATAAACTAAAAAGTATTTTCAAGCAGTCCCATCTAGAGTGTTGAGTATAAGAGCCCTTGTATCCCTCTTTTTTAGGCGGATGTGTCCAGTAAAGTTCAAAATATTACGAGCAAGCGGATTAGAATGTGACTCGAGGTTTGTTAAATATTTGCCTGCATATTTTGCAATTTCTTCAATCACTATTGGCATATTTAAATCACGATGTATATTTGAGTTTTTATATACCATGGAGCCGATGTTATTAATCGCAAAATTTTATTTTGCCTTCGTTGTATTCTCTCGACATTGGAGAATGAACAATTCATTCTTCATTCCAACAAAAACATAGAAAGGTCCAATGAACAATAATTAAACAAGGGACCTTTACACTAATGAACAATAAGTTACTTTTACACTACGCGCGAGTTAACTTAATGATATTTATGTTAATGAAAAAAAACACGTCTTTCACATTTCACACTTCAAATGTATCTCCCTTTATTCATATTTTTCTGTTACAATGAAACTTATTATTTAAATACAAAAGTGCTTATGTTCATAAAAGTTTAATAAATTGTTGTTTTATTTGTTTTAACAGTTTCGCAATTGAAAATGCTTACATTAATAATAAGTTTAATAAATTGTTGCTTTCTTTAATTTAACAATAAAAATGTTTACATAAATAGGAAGTTCAATAATCTGTTGTTCTATTTAATTTAACAGTGTCGCAGTTCAATATTTTGTTTATTAAGTATATTTTTATAATTCTTTATAATTTATATATTCTTGTTTAAATAATCATTTTAATAATTTGATTTTCTTTATTTTATTTATTTTGTTTGTTTAATATGTTTATGCTAAGTCAGTTATTTAATCTAGGTGGTTTTGCTGGTGGATCTGTTGTTGTTGTAGTTGTGGTTTTCGTTCCTATAACTCCTCCCCCCTTAGTATGGAGCGATGGCCAAAAGTATTGATGGTCAGAAGCGACAATGTTTGTAGTAGGAATTTCTCTTATAATGAATTTTGTTTTCTTTTTTATTACGAAGATTATGATTATTGCGCTAGTTATTATAACCAGGAGTCCGTAATTTAAGTTTCTGTGTAGTTCTGTTTTGTTTGATAAGTCTTCGATGGCTAATTTATTCTTGAAGTGATATTCTTTGAGTTTCGGTATGCTTAAACTTTCTATAGTGGATAAAGGTCTAATATTTATTTCTGTGGATGGGGTTAGGATAGAACTGTACCAATATATCCTTGGATTACTTTTGTATGTGATTTCGTTGATGGTTATATCGCAATATTTAAAATGTATTAGTAAATTCCCTTTAATAATATTTGTTTTGTCGTTGCATGATGTCTTCATCTCTGTTGGTGGTAAGTTTGTTGCTAGTACAAGTCCTTGCTCGGGTTGTGAAACTTTAACTATCTGACCTATGTCATTGAGTTTACAGTTGGCTTCTAGATTGTGTATGATTTTCCCAAAACATTGAGATTTTTCTATTGTCTCTTGTTGTAGGCTTTCTTGGCAGTAATACAGATCTTCAATTTTTTTACATAATTTGTCGAAATACTGAATTCTTTTATTGTTATAAATTATATATGGATTTATTATTACTTCTTTTGTTTTATTAATCGGTATGGGGATTGTGTGGGAAATTGTGTATCGATCGTGAGGGATATGAGGAATGAGAATATTAAAAATAATGTTTGTGTTATTGTAGTAGGCTTGCAACTCTAGTAATTCGTACAAGTGTTCTATGGTATTTAATTTGATAGATTGGTTTTCCAGATTGTTTTCGATTTCTTTGATTTCTTCCAGATTCAAAATCATTTTTGGTATAATCTTAAGTCTGGCCAAAGTCATTGCTTCGGAAATACTTGAAATGTGGTTTGATAATAAATCTATATGATAATTGATTTGGTTCAAATATTGAAGGTCGTTAATCTGTTTGGAATTGGAGAGAATGCTGTTTTGTGAATATTGTAATGACCGGATTATGATGTTCCTTGTTTATGTGATTTGTAATATTTTCGATTCTTTCAATCATTTTAGTGTTAAGTATATTTTGTCTATTTGTGTTGATCTGTAATTTTGATGTCAGATTAGATATTACTTCATTAATATGAGATGCATCGTTGCTGTCCATGTTTCCCGTAATAAATTTCACTGCTGATCCTATACCGTTAAATAATCCTCTTTTATTGCGATATCTCGGCGTTATTGTATTTAATTTATTTTTAAGATCCGTTAGCTTATATTTTGTCGTCTTTAGAGTGTCTTTGTTATTATATGAAGATATAAAATGCTTCAGTGATTCTTCTATTTTCAGAATATTGTTACTATATGAATCGAGTTTTATGATATGTATAAGGTTAGTGTAGTCTGTTATCGTTTTAGCTGTACCCAACTTTATTTGTACCAAACCTTGGGTATCGGTCAGATTTTGTATGTGTAGTATTTGTGCGAATATTGTGGTAATTGATCTGAAATGGTATTAAGATATTTTAAGCATGTTTTTTCCTAATTTTAGATTTGTGAAGTTTTTTGTCTTGTGTAGTTATTAATGTTACTTTATTATTTTGTTGTATTTTACGTTTGCTAAATCGTGGTGTGATTTTGTTTCTCTTACTTTCCTTCCTGTAAATGTAGTCATTTTGTTTGTAATTTAATGGTTCGTCTCTATTTGTGTTAAGTTTTTCTATGCGTTTGTCAGTGTCAGTTTGTAATTTGTTTTTAATGTAATCATATAATTGTGTTTGAAATTGGTTGATTTTTGAGAGATATTCGTGCTCGTTGTTGAATGTAATTTGACGGTCAAATTTGTAGGTTCTTCCGTAGAAGAGTTCGAAAGGTTTTAGTTTCGTAGAAGAGGGTCTCTGTTAAAATGTCGTCATGATCCATTTCTAATTTTTTATCTTTAATCTTTTCTATTATTAATCTGTATATTTCGGTTAGTGTTGAGTGAAGTCTCTCTACAGGGGCGTTGCTGCTTGATTGTTGAAAAGACGTGAAATGCAAGTTAATCTGATATTGTTGACAGAAATCTTTAGATATATTAGAATTAAATTCAGTTCCTTGATCACAAACGATTTGGTTAGGGATGCCATGCATACTTATGAAGTGTTTTAAGGATTTAATTACGCAAAGGCTATTTCTTGCTGTTAAAGTGTATGCCGCAGCAAATTTGGAAAATTTGTCAATGACAGTTAGAATATTTTTTGCATTTGTTGTATAAATATCTATATGTATTATGTCCAATGGTTTGACGGGTGTTGGTGGTTTTTCAAATTTAGTTTTTGGAGGGTGTCTGTCATATTTCAGTCTTTGGCATGAAACACAGTTATTTATTGTTTGAGTTATTTTCGATTTCATGTATGGGAAGTAATATTTCCGTTTAAGGTTATCAAATGTTTCTTGTATACCTCTGTGATTGTTATTTTCATGGTAGTCCTGAATAATTTTATCTTGGTTATCGTTTTCTTTTACGTCTTCTACTATTTCGGTACACCTAATCAAACGGAAAATTTTGCTTTGAGCAAAGTGTTTTGCGTATACATTTTGGATAATGCGAAAATTTTCATCATTAGTGTAAATTGCTGTAGTTTTATTAGGGGCAAGATGCTTCTTAAGAATATCTGTTATGATTTCTTCTGTGTAATTAGGATACGTAAACGTTTTTCTATATTTATTTTTAAAAATCATTTCTGATTTAGTGCAAGTATTGGGTTTTCCATTCCTAAATAAAGCCTGTAAGTTAAAGTCGTTAATCGGTTTTTCTGAAATAGGTATTCCGTCGTCGTAGTTTTCTTCAGCTGAATGAATCGTACTTCCCGAAGTACCTTGAATAGAGAGTGCGTCAAATGTATTAATGTTTTGTGTTTCTGTAGGGTCGTGTTTAATTCGGCTAAGAGCGTCAGCGTTAGTGTTAAGTTTGCCTTTTTTGTATACAATTTCATAATCGTATTTGAATGGTTTTGAAAAGTCCGGGTATTGTAAGATTGGGTCGTTAGTTAGGAGGCTTTTACAAATTTCAAAGGTTTTCTTATATTCGTCATTGATTTCAACAGTTTTATCTTTCTTCAGACATGTAGTGAATGGTTTTGTTATTTTAGCGAAATCTTTTATAAATTTACGATAGTACCCCAATAAACCTAAAAATGATTTAATCTCTTTCTGGTTTGTAGGGATTGGAAAGTTTTGAATGGCTGATATTTTATTAGGATTAGGTTTTACACCCTCAGTGGTCACTATGTGGCCCAAAAATGCGCATTCTTTATGCAGAAACATTGATTTGTCTATTTGCACTTTGAGATTGGCTTCTCTTAGCGCTTCGAAGACTTTTTTCAAATTTTCGATATGTTCTTGCAATGATGTTGAATAAACGATGATGTCATCTAGATATACCAAGCACACAGTACCTACTAGGTCTTTCAAAACGCAATCCATTACCTTTTGAAATGTAGACGGTGCATTTTTAAGACCAAATGGCATCCGTACAAACTCATAGTGCCCACCTTCTACCGTGAAAGCAGTTTTTGGGATGTCCTTTGAGTTCATTTCGATCTGGTGAAAACCGCTGGCCAGATCTAATGTGCTGAAATACATATATTTGCCTAATTTATCTAATATCTCGTTAATATTTGGTATTGGGTATCTGTCTGAAACTGTTTTTTCATTCAGTTTCCTGTAATCTATTACTAAGCGCCATTTGCGCTTCCCGCTAGCGTCTAACTTTTTTGGGACTATCCACACTGGTGCACTCCAAGGTGAGTAGCTTTCCCGTATTATACCTTGGTTTAGCATATCCCTGATTTGTCTTCTCACTTCTTCTTTGTGGATATGTGGATATCTGTACGATTTAGTGTAGATGGGTATGTTATCCTTAGTAACTATGCTGTGCTTAATTTTGTTCGAAAAGGTAAGAGGCTGATTTTCTTGCAGGAAAATTTCCTGAAATTCTTTACATATTTTTGTAATGGCTTTTCGTTCTTCTGAATTTAAATGGTCGGTTCTAAGATTTTCTATTAGCTTCGAACTTACGTCGATGGTTTGCTCAAAGTTGATGTTGTTAACTTCTATATAGTTACAATCTATAAGAGGGTCTACTTTTATTGGGCTTTCGATTAAAATACTTTTATCCAAATTTGATTTGTTGGTAACTTCAACAAAACTATACCAATTTTTTGCCCTGTATATGCCAGTGGAAATGGTTACATCTGGTTGAATTAGGGTATTGGGTATAAAAATATCGCCATTTTCGATATCTACGGGTACTTTTATGATAGTTTTTGTTCTCGGAGCTATTAGTAATTTGCCTGAAGTTAAATTCGGTTTGAAATGTAATGGTATACAAGAATTCCTAGTTATTAGGTATCTGTTTTCTAAGTCAATTTTTGCCCTTAATTTAGTAAGTATATCGAGTCCGATAAGTCCATCGAAGTAGTTATGGAATTTAAATATAAATAATTCGAATGTTTCTTTTTCTTTAAATTCATAAAAGCTGGTATATTCACTTTTTCATTTAGTTGATGTTTATTAAGAATAGTGGTTATTGTTATTGGTGTGCATTTCGTTATTTCTAAATGTGTAGTGTATTCTGGGTTTATGAAGGATGCTGATGCACCTGTGTCTATTAAAAAACGGAGTGGATGTCCAAAAGGGGATGATATGTTTATGTATGGGAGATTCGTACCGTGCTTATTTATGTCTATATATCCTTTTGAATCTTGGAGGCTTCTAACTGAAAATTTTGGACATCGTCGATTTCATTGTAATTGTCCATATTAGGCATGTAGTGTGGGACGTTATAGTCTTCAGAGTTAGTGAAAGTGTCAAAGCTTTCGAGATTATGATCGATATGGTGAACTTCCCTTGGAGATCTTCGTGTTTGTACACTACTATTTCTTAGGTGTGTATAACCTGAACTGGTATCCATAGGTTCTGGTGGCTGATGGTTTGTGTTGATGTTAAAATATGGTTGTCTTGAATTATTAAAATGGTTCTGGTTATTTGTGGTTGTATTGTTGTATATTTGCCTAGGTATTTGCAAACTATAATTATGTGGTGTAGTGAACGTTTGGTTAATTGGTAATTGTGGTCTTTGTGAACTGTAATTGTGTGTTACCTGTGGTCTAGTGAATGTTTGGTTGATTGGAAATTGTGGTTTACTATGATATACAGGAGGACTACGACTTGTGAATTGCTGTGGTCTTGGAATAAATGGTTTTTGGTATTGAGGCTGGAAATGGGGAGTAAATTGTCTCAAACTATCTTGTCTTTTTACTAGATTCCTATTTTCTTGTTTAATGTAGAACATATTTTGTTCTGTAACGCAGTATGAAAAAGCTGTTGGTAATGATTCTGGTTTCATAGCCCTAATTGATGATCCTAAGGGTTCTCTAAGACCAGACAAGAATGTGTTAAGACACATTTTGGCAAACAAATCTCGTTTGGCTGTAATTACATCAGGATCCAATTCATGGATCATTAAATGGTTATTTATTGTAGCTTGGATTTCTATAACTGAGCTGTAGAATTCTTCTAACGATTTATTATTTTGCTTTAACAGATGCAAGTCTCTAATTAATGAAGTCTCACTTCTCTTATCTGAATAGTGCAATATGAGATTATTCTTAATGTCTTGCCAGCTTAAATTTGTGCTGTACATATTTAATATCTCATTCGCTTCTCCTTCGATTTTATTGCGTATTGCTCTTAAGATCATTTTGGCGAAAGGAGTTCCATCAATGGGTGTTAATATTAAAAGTATTTCCTCCACATTGTTTATGAAATCGTACAACAACCTGGGGTTTCCGTCGAATTTGGGAAGGTCTTTGACAGCATCTGGTACTCTCAAAGATTCTATAATATTTCTAACCGTATTGTTTGCGAGATTACTAGCATTATTATTTTCGTTACCCTGATTGACACTCATTGCTACTGATTCTGGAATTGGGACAAGGATTCTTGGTATAACGTTGTACAGTCGGGGTCTAGGCATATGATAGTATTGTTGTGTATTAAAACAAAGCGTACACTTATAAAGATTACAGGAGGGTGTCTTGAGAATCGCTGGTCTTTATAAATATATACCTCTGTTTAATTCGTAATATTAAATAATAATTCTTTCAAATGTGAATTATTTTTTATATATGACGAAACAATTATGTATTTATCACTTTTTCTTATAATTATTATTATATTTCTTAAAATTTTTCTTAATTTATTTGTATTTATTTAATTTTATAAAAATTTTTCTATTTAACTTATTTATTCAGTATTTGACTTACGCAAGAAAAATTATTGTATTCTGCATTTTTTTTCTACGATGATCCTTCGTATTGAGTAGTTGTTCCTGGGCTTTCCTTTTGCAGATTTTCTTTTATATGATGATCCTTTGTTGAAGATCTCCTTAGTAGTTGTTTCTAGGCTTTTCTTTTGCAGATTTTCTTTTATATGATGATCCTTTGTTGAAGATCTCCTTAGTAGTTGTTTCTAGGCTTTTCTTTTGCAGATTTTCTTTTATATGATGATCCTTTGTTGAAGATCTCCTTAGTAGTTGTTTCTAGGCTTTTCTTTTGCAGACTTTTCCTTATACGATGATCCTTCGTATTGGGTGTAGGTTACTGGTTCCGAAATTTCTCGATATTCCTTCGTGATATTTATGGAACTTGGACGACTGCGCCAGTTAACTTAATGATATTTATGTTAATGAAAAAAAACACGTCTTTCACATTTCACACTTCAAATGTATCTCCCTTTATTCATATTTTTCTGTTACAATGAAACTTATTATTTAAATACAAAAGTGCTTATGTTCATAAAAGTTTAATAAATTGTTGTTTTATTTGTTTTAACAGTTTCGCAATTGAAAATGCTTACATTAATAATAAGTTTAATAAATTGTTGCTTTCTTTAATTTAACAATAAAAATGTTTACATAAATAGGAAGTTCAATAATCTGTTGTTCTATTTAATTTAACAGTGTCGCAGTTCAATATTTTGTTTATTAAGTATATTTTTATAATTCTTTATAATTTATATATTCTTGTTTAAATAATCATTTTAATAATTTGATTTTCTTTATTTTATTTATTTTGTTTGTTTAATATGTTTATGCTAAGTCAGTTATTTAATCTAGGTGGTTTTGCTGGTGGATCTGTTGTTGTTGTAGTTGCGGTTGTCGTTCCTATAACTCGCGTAAACAAAGATAAAAAAAGAAATCGAAAAGCATAAACATATGTACATATATGTATTATATATAAATGTATATAATTGTTAATCCAGTTTGTTAACATTTCTTTAAATTTATACATATCTACATACATACATGCCTACATATATATTATAAACATATGTACGCGCCTAATTTGTGCATATTCTTTTTTATAAATTGTTTCGGTCAAACAGAACAACTTCTCTTCCTTCCTTCACCACCTGTCTTCTCTCTCACTATCCTTTTCCTAAAGAAGGTAACACCTAGTAATAGTAGTAGGCATTAATTGCCTGAGTGTTACTTCTCTCTCAAAAAAAAAAAAAAAAAAATTTACTCGTTTCTTTTAATAATTACAAGTGCATTATTAAAAGCAAAAACAACAAAAGCCAACGAACGCGAGAGAAAAATTATTTAATTTGGTGTTATGAATTTTTTTATTTTCTGGATGCAGTGGCATAATTAAAACAAAAAAAAATAATAATAATACATAATAATAAAATTTAGAGTTATTACTTCATAAAAGTGAACCCAGTGATAAATCATTAGTTTGGATTGTCCCTGTTGCTAATTTTTAAAGTAGTTACGTTTTGGAACAGTCCTATACTAGTTATAAAGAGACAGAACTAAGAAGCTTGATGAAATATCGGCTGCACTTCTCTACAAGCGACGCGCTGTCTCTTTCTCTCCCTTTTTTAGGGTTCCGTACACCAAAGGTGAAATGGAACCCTATTGTTTTCGCTACGCTGTCCGTCTGTCCGTCACAGGGTATTTTCTCGAGAACCGTAAGAGCTACGGACCTGAAATTTGGACAGAGTGTGTAGACCCTTGGCCGCTACAACAACAAATACATGAGTGTTGGAAATTAAAGGGTGTGCCAAAACGAGCAACGAAAAATGTTAAAATCCCATGTAATATACATACAATTGTATGTATGTATATGCACTTGAAATTTGTAAAGTTAGTGTATTTTTATACAGACTACAACAATTAACACTAAAATTTAAAAACCGTAAGAGCAAACTTCTTGAAATTTTCAAAAACGGTAAAACAAAAAAATCTCAAAATTATACAATCGCCAAACCAAAAAAAAAATCGCCAAAATCAAAAAAAAATCGCCAAACGAAAAAAAAAAATTTCCAAATCGAAAATAAATCGCGGAAAACCGGAAAAATCGCCAAAATGAAAAAATCGTCAAAATGAAAAAAATCGCCAAAATGAAAAAATCGCCAAAAATTAAAAAAATCGCCAACATGAAAAAAAATTGCCAAAATTAAAAAAAAATCGCCAAAATTAAAAAAAATCGCCAAAACGAGAAAAAAGCGAAAAATAATCAAAGAAAAAAATTATTTTAGCTGAAAAAACGTAAAAAAACACTGTTTTAAAAAAATGCTCAAAGCCAACGTACGGAACCCTTCGTGCGCGAGTCAAAGTCGCACTTTACTGAATTTATTTTTATCATGTAAACAACATGGGAAAAAAGAATTTTTGCCTGTGCAATATTTCCATTGAAAAATGGAATGCAGCAAGTGTGTGTGTGTATGTATGTGGTAAAATTTTTTGTAAAGGTATTTGAATGTGTGTGTATGTGTGTATGTGTATGTACATGCATGACGCTTGTATACGCGCCCATGCGTAGAAAGAAGCAAGCATCACAAATTTTTCAGTCACGAAGTATTTTCTTCTTTTTTCCTATACTTGCAATAACTGAAACAAGTTCTTGCAAACAGTGTTGCTTAGCGTTTGTTTTAGAAGACTTCGCTGTAGTAAAGCATTTGAAAAATCCCTCATGTCTTGAAAGTTCTTATAAATGGTCTTGTGCAGGACTTTAATCCTTATTTAATTTATTTTAATTCAACATTTTACCGATTTCTCAAATTTTAACCCCAGTTTTCTTTGATATTTTCCCCAAATTATTGAAAGAGGAATCTAAGTGTGAAACTAACTTTGTTTTATATTATTTTTACCCTATACCAATATATTTATTTTGAATTCATATTCAAATAAATAAATAAATAAAATAAATTTATTTAAAAAATTTTTTTAACCCATTACCCCCGCCCAAGAACCTTTTTTCGTGTTTAAAATTTTATTTATACAATTTTCGCAAGTTTTCTCGCGGAAGCGGAAATTTATCGGTTTGATTCATCCCAAATAATTTTACGTGTACGTTTTTAAATAAACTCTTAAAATTTCCCAATACAATTTGAGATCAAAAATGGATATGACTACGTTGATCCGCAGTGCCGACCGTTTGGCAGAATTTGAAGTATATATTGCTTCTATACCACAAGCGGAACACAAACTCGGCTCTGTGAATAGTCATGAAAAGGATCGGTTATGGGAAGCTGTTCGGTCAACATACGACTCTTTATTGATTGAAGCCGCAAAGGTTAAAGACTCCCAAGTTAAAGAATTGAAAGCTAAGTATCTTAATTCTTATGGTACTTACACTCGGGGGATGTCTCTTATAACTGGTCTCCTAGAACAACTTAAAGTGGCGGTGCAGGTCGAGAGGTCTATAGCGCAATCCGCGCCTAATTTATCCCCTTGTGATACGCCCATATTCTATGGGGATTATAATAGTTGGCCCTCATTTCGGGATATGTTCTCCGCTTTGTATGGTTATAACCCGCGGTTGACCCCAGTACAGAAATTGTACTATCTATTGTAAAAAACCGCTAAAGATGCACATGATACCATACAAACGGTGCCACTGACCAACGATGGCTATGAAGTCGCATGGAAAAAGTTGGTTGACACATATGAAAATAAAGATGTCCTTATAAACGAACAGCTTCGAGCTTTATTAAATATTAAACCGATTTCGCAAGAATCTAGCGCGAAGATTAAAAACTTGCAACGAACGATAAATGATTGCATAACGAATCTTTCTCTCCTTGAGGTAACTCCTGAAATATTGTACCACGTGATGCTGGTATATATTTGTGCTACAAAGTTACCCGAAAACACTCTGAGTCTTTGGGAACAATCTAAAAAACTTAAAACATCCCCTAAATGGACTGATATAAGGCAGTCCCATTCAAACCCTGTTCAAAACCCGAACAAATACCCCACCACTGCCAATGTACGAAATAACCCCATTTTTAACGCTGCTAAAAATCATCTAATGATAATAGAAAAATTCAAAGTTTTGCGACAAAAACCAGTTCGACTCCAACGGTTTGTCGTTGTTTCCTGTGTCAAGGGTCTCACCCCATTAGACTTTGTCCCAGATTTTTGAGTCAGAGTGTTGACGAACGTATGTCAAGAGTGAAGCGTCTCAAGTGTTGCTCAAACTGTTTGGCAACATCACATGAGTTCAGAAATTGCTCACTTTGTAAGCAAAAGCATCACTCTTTACTTCATAGAGATGGAAAATCATATATATCTGTCAGTAATTCACCCCAGCTTCCTATAGCTTCTAGTACGACTGCAGTGTCTTCGCAACCCATAATTAACCCAATTGTAAACCCAGGTAGCAGTCATTCTCAGCCCCCTTCAACTTCTGCCGCGGCTCGTAATTTACATACTTATACCGCACATCTCAATTCCAACTTAAATCAAACTGTCATTTTAGGCTCAGCAGTTTGCATATTGCATATAAATGACATTAGATGTGCAGCCCGACCCCTAGTTGACCCTGGTTCACAAGGTACTTTTATTTCAAGAAGGTTACAAAGGAAGCTCGCTATTCCCACATTTTCTGTACCATTGACAAGTGTCACAGGAATGATGGACTGTTTAGCTGGTAAATCCTCTACCATGTGTAATCTAACAGTCAGTTCACCGATTGACCCCAACTTCCAACTGAAAGTGTCTGCGTATGTCGTAGAAAAAATCACCGGTCATATAATCAGCCCAATCATGAATATTCCCTCGGAAAATAATTTTCTCGAGAAAACATTCCTCCAATCATAAATTCCTTGGGAACAAAAAAAAGTAATACGTGGCATCACCGCATTACGAAGCTCGTTGTTTTGCTTGTTGTTGACATTTTGTTTCTCTTTTTTTTTTGAGTGAGAGAATATACAAAATTACTAAAATTCGTAAACTTGAAAAAATATGTGAAAAAAAGTTTATAAATGATTTATTTGAGCATTATTTGTGTTTTTTTATATACAAAAACTATAAAATACAAGTTTATGTATATAAATTGTGTTTTAATGGTGTATTCACTATGTTTTTATGTAAACTCCCTTCTGTTTTGCAAGGGAAAGATTTTTAGTAAAAAAAACAAGTTCAACGGCGTTCATAATACCTACTTTTTTCCCGGGGAGTTTTTTTTATTCCCGCATTTGGTAAAAAAGTGAAAACACAAGTTCATAATTGGAGAAAAGGGAAAAGTGAAAAAACTCGCACGGAATTGTTGTTCATAATTGGGCTGAATATCTCTGATATTGTAACTTCATCCTTCCCCGACATTACATTGACCGACGCACAGTGGTTCCTTTTTGGGGTTTGCGTAGCTAAAATCTGTAACTTTTGATTTAGAAAACATTTTTGAGTTTTGTAAAAAACCGATTGCAGACAAGAAATCAAGGATTACTACGACATATCAACATTGAAAATCGCACAGTGGGGTACATTGTAAACAAATTTCCAAAGTTGATTTTTTATTTTTTTTTTTGATTTCCAAGAAAACAGAAATTTAAATTTTTTTGTTTTTATGTTTTTTTGAGTGGTTTTGATGGAATTGTTCATAATGCACAAAAAAAATTTAATTTTTTTTGTCTTGCAAATATTAGCTTTTTTGAGATTTTTTTGAGATTAAAATTTAAAAATTCCAAGTAATACTTGTTTTATTTCTAATAATTCTTTATGATAACATTTGACATTTAAAACAAAAAATAAAAACAAATTTTGTTTAATTTTATTGGAAAAACTTAAAAAAAATCATATTCCGAAATGTAGTAGTTAAAGTATTTTGTAAATATTTTGCTGGCTAGCAGGTATTAGCAGCTAAAATTTTTAAGACAAATAAGTGAAACATATAGCAATATACCTGTGCTAATATCTAAGTGGAGGGGAGTGGCGGCAAAATTGTAGGTCCACCTTAAAATCTAATTCTTAAAATTTAAAGATAGATCTAAAAATTGGTTGAAATTTTTTTTTTATTAAACCACATTGATAAAAAATTAATAAAATTTTATTTGCAATAAAATCACCTTTTCAAAAATATATAATATGTAAGTGTGACTCTTATACTTTTAAAGTTATAGGTCTTCAAAACTTTAGTTGTTATAAGTCAACTTTTTTGATTACGCATATATAGCTACTTTATGCAAGAATATTTCCTAAAGAAAAATAAAATCTATTGATGAACGTAGTAAAATATGTACATTTGGACATATTTTTATTGAAAAAACAGAAAAAACATTACGTCTCAAACACTTAAAATTTTGAATTTATCTACGCTCTTACACTAGCAGGAACCATTGTGCGACGTCATGTGTACCCGTATGGATATACTTTTTGGAGGAAATGTGTATCCCAAAATTTTAACCACGGATGTTAAAATACATCCAAATGGCAGCTTGATCGCCCAGAGAACCGTGTTCGGGTGGATCTTCACAGGTGAAGTTTCTCAGCCTCAACCCTTACACTCCGTAGCATCGTTTTGCACCCATCTCGAGTTGAATACTCAACTCGCTCGATTTTGGGAACTTGAAGAAGTTCCCACAGCAACCAGCTTATCGGAAGATGATGAGTATTGTGAGAAACTTTACCAGGTTACGACTTATAAAAATCCCGATGGCCGGTATGTAGTCTCTCAAATGAATTGACATTAGGGGATTCTCGGAAAAGCGCATTTTCTCAGTTTGTGCGAAATGAGACACGTTTATTGAAAAATCCCGAATTAAAGTCACAACATGACAATGTAGTTCGCGAATATTTCACAATGGGACACATTAAAGCCGTCAAGCACCCCGATTCCACTGTAGATAAGTATTATTTACCTCATCATGCAGTGTTTAAACCCAACAGTGTAACCACGAAACTCCGAGTAGTATTTAATGCTTCAAACCCCTCCTCTAATGGCGTGAGCCTGAATAGTGTGTTGTACCCAGGTCCTGTCTTACAGACAGACCTTACCATTTTGCTGCTGCGGTGGCGTTTCTTCAGATATGTTTTTAATGCGGATATTGAACAAATGTATCGCCAGATACTAGTTCATCCCAATCAAACCCAATATCAGCGGATATTCGTGATAATCCGGAAGCTGAAGTTAAGGACTATGAGCTTAGCACGGTCACGTTCGGAGTGAACTGCGCGCCGTACTTAGCGATTCGTACTCTTTTGCAATTGGCTGACGATTGTAAACCCATAAGTCCTGCGGCGTCCGAAATTTTAAGAACTCAAATGTATGTTGATGATGTTCTTGCTGGATCACATGAACTAGAAGACGCTTTTAAGAGGCGTAATGAACTAACCCATGGTCTTGGTTCGGCTGGTTTTGTTTTACGAAAGTGGACTGCCAATCATTTACGACTCTTAGAAGACTTACTCCGGGAGAATCTGCTTGATGCAGACTTTTTTAAATTTTCGAATGCCAGTACTACAAAAACCCTAGGCTTGCGATGGGATGCTAATAAGGATAGTTTCTATTTTAAACTCAAATCGCAGCCACGCCAGGACATTGTCACGAAACGGTCTGTCTTGTCGGAGATAGCGAAATTGTTTGACCCTGCAGGATGGTTCTCACCTAAAATTATTGTAGCTAAAATCATAATGCAACAAATTTGGAAGGACAAGACAGACTGGGATGAAAGTTTGCACCCCCTAACCCTATCTCAATGGCGCACATTTTTAACCGATTACAGTAATGTTGAGAAAATTAATATTCCAAGATGGGTTAATTTTCTTCCAGAAAATGAATTTGAACTTCATGCGTTTTGCGACGCCTCTGAAAAGGCATACGGCGCTGCTCTTTATATTCGAAATATATCACCCCATTCAATTACGACGCATTTGCTCGCGTCAAAAACGAAGGTAGCTCCAGTAAAAGCTGAAACATTACCCCGTTTAGAGCTATGCGGAGCGGCTTTGATGGCAAAAATGGTAGAATCATTATGTACCCAATTAAATCTAGACAGGAGTAAGGTTTATCTATGAACTGATTCTACTATTGTTTTATCCTGTCTTAAAAAACCCCTGTGCCATTGGCCCACCTTTGTTAAAAATAGAGTAGCGTTAATCGTGAATAAAGTTGGTAATGAGAATTGGTCACATGTAGATTCCAAGGACAACCCCGCCGATTTGGCAAGTGCTGGAACTCTTGCACGATATCTAATTGAGAATTCCCTTTGGTGGCATGGCCCTTCATGGTTAAGACAACCGCGAGAGTGCTGGCCCCAATATACCCCTATTGAACACCAACACCTTGAAGTTCAGTCGTTTTCCGTTCAGCTTGAAACGTACATACTGGAACGTTTTTCAGATTTACCCCGTGCAATGCGAATTATTTCATATTTGTTCAGGTGCTTAAAATATTTGAAAACTCGAAATTGCTTATATGACACTTTTGATTTAACGCAGTCCGAAGTAAAATTCACTCGAAATCACTTGATTCTTATATGTCAGCGAAATTTTATACCCGAATATACCCCACTCTCCAAGGGTATACCACTGTCTACAAAGAGCAGTCTACTAACGTTTTAGTAGTTTTTGTTTGCTTTGCCACAAAGGCTATTCATTTGGAAGCAACTGGAGATATGTCGACGGAAACATTCCTTGAAGTCTTTGCTCGTTTTTTTCATGTCGTGGATGCCCTTTTCATTTATATTCTGACAACGGAACTGCATTTGTCGGTGCTGCAAATTTACTCGAGGTTGACCGAAAACAGTTTTTATCTGAAATTAAGCGGATGTACGGAACAGTTTTCAGCCTGTTGAATGGCATTTCATTCCCCCCGGTGCTCCTCATATGGGCGGCTTATGGGAAGCCGCCGTAAAGAGGGTCAAAATTCATTTACGTAAAATTTCTGGAGTTCAGAAGTTTACCTTTGAGGAATTTACAACTATGTTGACCTGTATAGAAGCTTGCCTGAATTCAAGACCGTTAACTGCCATGACTGATGATCCCTCTGACTTAGTTCCCCTAACGTCATTTCCTGATTGGTGCGCCTATTCTGTCACCCCCTGAGCCCGATCATGCTGATCTCTCCTTGAGTGTTGCCAATAGGTGGCAAAAGCTTAAAATTCATTGGAAGCTGAAGCAGTGCCCCATAAATGAATTCCGTAGCACCATAAAGGTTTCAAAAGTGACTTGTATATCAAAAGTTTGCAATGTAGACTGAGGGTTGAATTTCTACCAATCAGCCAATGTACCTGAGTTAATTTTAGTTTCATTTGGGTTAACTTAGAGTCAATGTGGTGTTTCCAAGTAAGCCGTCGATCAAGGTGTATACCAAGATATTTCACATGAGTATGTTGAGGGACAACTTGATTGTTAATCTGAATGGGTCAACAAGTATCTCTTCGTAATGTATATGTTACTTGAACACACTTTTGTTCGTTTACCTTAATTCTCCATAAGTTTAACCATAGTTCCAGCTGGGTAATATGCTATTGAAGATATCGGGATGCCTCGTAAGGATTTTCATGCATACTAAGGCAGGCTGTATCATCAGCAAATGTGGAAGTGTGGATATTGCTGCTCAGAGCCATATCACAAGTATAAATCAAATACAAAACTGGCCCCAGTATACTCCCCTGTGGCACACCGGATGAGATAGTTTCAGGCATGCTCATAAAGTCTCCTTCCATAACAGTGAACTTCCGGGCAGTAATGTAACTTTTCAAAAGACTTATAACGTTTATTGGCAGGTATGTTTTTAATTTTAAAATTAGGCCTTCATGCCACACTTTATCAAATGCCTGAGAAACGTCGATAAACAGCGCAGAACAATACTTCTTTTCTTCAAATGTTCTTCTTATAATTTGGACTAATCTATGAGTTTGATCAATGGTGCTATGCTGACTTCTAAAACCAAATTGATGGTCCGGTATGCACCCACTACTCACTACAATTGGGGACAATTTTGTCATGAGCAGTTTTTCGAAAAGCTTTGGCATTGTTGATAGGAGACTTATTGGTCTATATGAATCAGCCTTGGTAAGATCTTTGCCCGGCTTTGGGATCATTTTAACTTTGGCAAGTTTCCAGCTAATAATATAATACTCCAGTCGTAAAATGGCATTAAAAGTAAATAACAGTATTCTAATTGCAATACGAGGCAACTTCATCAGCATCTGGTTACTAATTCCATCAAAACCCGGAGCTTTCTTCGGGTTGAGTTCAGAAATTATTTATTGCACATCACGCGTCTTAAACTTTATTTGTTGAGGGGGTAGAGCGACTACATTTGGCAAATCAATTACACCAGTACATGTGTTTGGGTTAAATACGTATTTTAAATGATGAGCAAATATGTTACCTTTTTCAGTATCGCTTCTTGCCCAACCTCCGGTAGATGTGCGCAGATGTGGTTTAAACTCAACGGGTGTTTTAAGCCTTCTAGCAGCGCGCCATAAACAGTAATTAGATGCTGGTGTGACATCAAGATTTTCCAGATCGTTTTTAAGAGATGCAGTTTTTTCATGTGCAAGCAGCTCTTGGAGTCGTTTAGTGCACTCTTTAAATCTAATTTTATTCTGGGGTGATCTGTGCTGTTGCCATTCCCTTCTAGCTCTTCTTTTTTCACATACGAGACGTTCAATATCTGTAGAATATAGTCTATTAAACCCAGTCTGCGGATGGGAGGTAGTGGCATGTTTAGCAGCCTGCTTAATATTTTCGTTAAGATTGGCAATGTTAGATTCAACATCATCATGAGTTCTTAGTGTAATGTTTTCCGTGCAATGACTACTAAGATATTTTTTGAATCGCAGCCAATTAACACGACTGGCTATCTTCACATATGAGTAAGGTAGAGCACTTCTCAGTGGGCTACAGATCGTGGGAGAGTGATCGGACGAGAGATCTAGAGAAGCTTTAATTTAAATTAAATCCCATGACGCCAAAATCTATAACATCCCGAACTTTATGTATGTCAGTAGGCCAGTAAGTGGGCTCCCCACTCGAAATAACGTCCAAGCCCATTTTGGAAATTGTATTGAACAACACTCGACCTCTGGGTGTAATAAGACGCGAACCCCAGAACGTATGTTTAGCATTATAGTCGCCAGCTGCTACAAAACAAGGGCCGAGAGATTTGTAGAAATCCTCATATTGATCCTCAGTAATTGCGAACCTAGGAGGGGAGTAAATTGATGATATGACAAAATTTGTGCTAAAATTTTAGACACAAATATTCGTTGCTTGTAGATGTTCTTCACAAATGTTGTCAATAATAAAAATGCTTGAGTCTTGACTTTATTAAAATTGCAGATCCACCGCATGCTCTTCCTCTCGGGTCCTTTGAATCATATAAGGTGTATCCATAAATTTTAAAAAGGCTTCTCGAAGTCAAATGAGTCTCAGAGACCAACATTATGTCAATATTTTTTTCCGTGAGGAAGTGCTCAAGTTCATTTTTATGTTGGCGAATGCCGTTTGCGTTCCAGAAACATCGTTTTAACGTGTTCATGGCTTGTTAACTAATGCTTGAAGTAGAGTATTCTGCATTCTCAGCATTTCTTGCATCATGGTAGTCATATTTGTTGTAACTAATATGTCTGTGAATAATAAAAAAATAAAATAAAAGATTATAAGTAAAATGTACATATTTTATAAAATATATAAAACAAGTATATGTATCATTAAATTAAAGTGCAGTTTGAAATTTATTTGATTGTGGTTCAGCGATGTCAATATGCATTTCATTGTTGCTGTAACAAATCGTCAGTAGACTTCAACCACACATTCTGAACAGTCACAAACCTCTTATCTTATGTACAGACTTTCAAAAACTGTTTGAGAATTCACAAATAATAATATTTTTGAAAATCACAAAAGAAAAATAAGCATAGTAGGCTTAGAAACTTATACAAAACCCAACAAATAATTTATATCCGATATGAATCTATTCTATTTTTCTACACCTTTATACAATTAGAAATCCTTTGGATAACAATAAAAGTAATTATAAGGCAAAATAAAAAACAAAATGTAAATTTAACATTTAAGAAATTAATTATTCGTCGGTATCAAATTTCACTAGTTTCCAAGGATTTTAAAATTTTCAAATTTTAATTATACAAATTTCAAATTTTAATTGCCCCCGTAGCCCCAGTTCACTACTACTAGTACGCGAACGGAAAAATAGTAAAAATTAGTAAGATTAAAGAAACAGCTGACTCCAACTCCAAAAATATATAAACTTTTGAATATTCAAAATTATTGGTACTCAATACAATATTTTTACAACACGGAACAATTTAAGAATAAATTTTGTAAATGTAATATTTGCAATTAATTTCTTTTTGATTTCCTTGTGTTGTTGTTGGTTAAATTAATAAAAATTACATGACTATTTGTTAGTTACTGGGGTATTACTGTGTAATTCGATTCGAAAACTAAAATCATTCGAATGGCATATTCGATACGAAAATTAAATTGTACAGCCTAACACTTTCGAATAGCTTGCAGCAAAGTACTAATACGTATATGGGAAAAATATCACAATACTTGGGAGCACTTCATTACAAATGTCAAAATAACGAATAAAAACATAAAAACTTTATATCACTCTTTATGTCTAAAATGCAAAAAAATTTACGTACGTTCGGAAATAAATTTGCGATAATCGTTTTACACAGTTCCTTTTCTTCGAATTCGTAAATTTTTTTATAAATAAATTACAAAATATGTATGTATATTAACAGCTTTTATTATTATTATTCATAAATTAATTAATAATAATAAAACGTAGCTTAGTTTTGTGTTTTGTAGTCGAATAGCTTGCAGCATATAGTATATAGCATATATATAGTGTATAGCATATATATAGTACCAATACGTACATGGGAAAAATATCACAATACTTGGGATCACTTCATTACAAATGTCAAAATAACGAATAAAAACATAAAAACTTGATATCACTCTTTATGTCTATAATTTTAAATTGTTACTAAAATCTATATATATAAAAATAAGTCCGTATATGTAAGTCGCCGAACTAATCATAAACGCGTCGTGCGATTTCAACCAAACTTATACACTACGTAGGCAGTGGCCCAGATATGGTTTATGTGAAGTTTGGTTGAAATCCGATAACGCCGTCCGACAGATGGCGCCATATTTAATTTTTTGTGTTTTTGTACCGTAACTCAAGAACTACTGCACCGATTTAGACCAAACTTTATATACATGCTTTATGGGGCGTGAGAAGTGTTTCTGTGTAGTTTGAAGTTCGTCTGACAGATGGCGCAGTATTTATTATTTTTGTGTTTTTGCACCGTAACTCAAGAACTACTGCACCGATTTAGACCAAACCTAATATACATGCTCTATGGGGCGTAAGGAGTGTTTCTGTATAGTTTAAAGTTCGTCCGGCAGATGGCGCCATATTTATTTTTTTTGTGTTTTTGCACCGTAACTCAAGAACTACTGCAACGATGTTGACAAAACTTTATATACATGCTCTATGGGGTGTAAGGAGTGTTTCTGTGTAGTTTAAAGTTCGTCCGGCAGATGGCACAATATTTAGTTTATTCGTGGGCAAAATCCAATTTTCATATTGTACCACCAATGCCATATATGTACAACACTAATGTTTGCTTAGGGCCAGCAGCGCGGACCGGGGTCAGCTAGTTTTTTATAAAAAACTTTTCAGTTAAATAAAAAACGTTCGAGTTGAATATATTTTTACAATGGATTGTGTTTTACTGTGGATCGATGGTAATGACGACGATGCTCTACCAGAAAGAGTCCAAAGGAAATTAATAAAAGACAATTGCAACATATTGGCTCTTAATGAGAAAAAGTAAGTGCGCACATATATATGTATGTATCAATATTCAGGAACGTTAAATAAGTACATATACATATTTTAATGGAAATGTGTGTATATTTTTAGCTTTGTTAAAAATTTTAGATTAAATAATTATGAATTCTTGTATGTCTTTAATTCCATTAAGGACAACTTAAGTTCTCCTCAAATGTCCACAGCGATTCCACCCTTATTGAAACTAGCTGGCACACTAAAACTTTTAGGCCAAGGTGGATATCAGCATCAAATTGGCCAAGATCGTCTTTTGGGAATATCACAACAGTCGATTTCCTGTTGTATTACAGAAATGTGCCAAGCGATCGAAGATATTCTCTGTCCAAAACACATAATTTTTGAAATGACAGATGAAAAAAACGGGAAGCCAAAATACATTTCTATAATAAATGTAGAATACCAGGCATTATTGGTGCGGTTGATGGTACCCATTTACAAATCATTAAACCAAGTAATGATGAACATCTGTATTTAGGAAGAAAACTAAAGCACAGCATTAACGCAATGATTGTAAGTTTTTGTATACTAGTGTTCGCCCAGTGGTTGAAAATCAACCATTAACGCACAGAGGTGGAGAATAGAATGAAAATATTTAAAGTTTGATGAATTTAAAACACAATTTAAAAACTATATTCAAATATACATATGTATAGACTCCAGGGTAAACCACTCTCTTAAACCACTTTCTTAACTACTAAATACGAATTTAAAATTTCATTTATCGGCATAAATAAGAATAGATTTTAAGCAAACTATTTAAAAAAAGTTGTTCACTTTTTGAACTAAATGTAATTAGATATTTGCTCCTAGTGCTTTCACTTCATATTCATTATTATTGCCCAAAACAAAAATATTCGTTTATTTTTTCATTAAACGCTTTTTCTCTAAAATTTTAGACTCCCCATTAAAACATTTGTTACAAATAATGTTTCTATTCCCTATTCTTTGAGAAAGACCCCATATGTATGTAGGAATTTGCTAGACTAATAATATAAACATTCCATTATATTCCAACATTCCAGTATGTTCAGTAATTTAAAGCACAGAAAAAATAATGAAAACAATGAACAAAAACAAAACGCACACAAAATAAACCAACAATAAAAAACTTACTTTGTGCTGTAGGTGAATTTAACTTTAATCAAAGTTATTAATAATTAAAAAAATATATTATTTTTAAGCATCTAAAGAAAAAAAAGAATACAGTACCACTCGTTATTTAAATGTCCAAATTTTATTAGTTTCAGCAATAATCGTTTAAGTACATAGAAAGATGGAAATAAGAATAGAACATAGCCACTCAAAATTTCATTTGCAAGCCCATGGGCTTGCGCAGTCGACGTTTTGGTGACACACGTATACTTCGTACAAAGTATGTGTGATGTTGTGTGTTTGGCTGTTTCGTCAGCTACTTCGGACAAAGTGTGTGTGATGATGACGACTCGAACTGCAAAAAGAACAACAAACACACATAAAAAGTAGAAAGAACATACACATGCGCACAAAAGCGCTCAGTCACGTTTGGTGGGCTCTGGAATATAATGAATAAATAAAATACGTTTTTCCTTCTGAGTGTTTATGGAGTTTCCAAGCCAAGTTGTTGTAATTTTTTTTTAGCAAATTAAGAGAGAAAGAGAAATCATGGCTTTATGATTGGCTAATATTCTTAACTGTTTTTAACTATCTTAGACACAAAAATGTAGAAGAAAAAATACATTCTGCACTGCTCCTATTGACAATCTATCTAACAAAAAAAAAATCAAGCGAATAAGTTGAGTTTAAGTCAGTTAAAATGGTTCTTAACTTTTTTCACTTGCCTATTTATATATAGATTTATATACATACATACATATGTACATGAAATTATATATGTACATGAAACTATTTTCTGATTGACACAAATAGCTAATAATAATCTCAACATAACAACTATCGCTTCGATGATTTCATCATTTTCATTCTCTTGTAAAATAAAAAGAAATGTGGTTATGTACATACTTACATAGTTTTTAACTTAAGCTACCCATATGTATGTAAATTATTTTACATTTGTGATTATGAAATGTATATAAAGGCTGTCAACGGACGTTTTGGTGGTGCAAATCATGATTCCCATATTTAGAGCTTGAGTAATGAAAGACATTTTTAATAGTAAAGTATCAAAATGGTGATACAGAAACAAGAATTCTTGGTAAGATTAAGTTTTAGTTATTTGTGGTGTAAAATTTGATAACACAGGTATTTCCCACACAGGCGATTCAGGATATCCCGTTGAACCGTGATTTTAACTCCTTATAGAAATGTTTCGGAAAACTCAGCAGAATCATTATTTAACGAACAACATTCGAAAGGAAGATCGATTACTGAAACGACTTTTGGAATTTTAAAATCAAGATTTCTTTGTTTATTAGCAGCAAGAGAATTACATTACACACCAGGTAAGGCTGTTCAAATTCTCAACGTATGTAAAGTCAAGAATCCAAGTATTGAAAGAGATAATGAAGGTGAAAGCGCTCAATCATGCAACATAAATAATAATGAAGAGAATCTAAGCTACTCCAACTTAGCGAAAAGTATAAGAAATACAATAAGAAACAATTTGTATCAAAACCAATAATACATAATGAACTCCAAAATTTAATGTAAAACGAAAAGTTAAATTTATTTTATATAAGAAATAAAATTGAATTCAAAATAAATATAGGATGTACATTAGAGTTGGTCAATTTTTTTCTCGACCGAGCGGTTGTCAAAATCGTAATCTACATCAAATTCTAAGAATGCTTGCCCAAGAAACCATGCGTCTAAAATCAAAATCGAGCTTCCCATTTTTAACGAGAAACTTTTGTTTTCGTATATTAAAATTTTTTTTAATTTGCCTAAATTGTATTGAATATTAAATACTTAAAGAAAACTTCTCGTTAAATATGGGAAGCTCGATTTTGATTTTAGACCCATGGTTCCTTGGGCAAACCTTCATGGTATATTACGATTTTGACAACCGCATCGTGAATTTTTTTTAGCCCATACAAATTGACCCCCTCTAATATACATATACATACATATGTATACATATGTACATATGTATGTATGTACATTTAAACAAAAATAAATCGTTTTAATACATTATATTTTGCAGATTCTAGTTCAAACATTTGTTGAGTCAGTTCAATCTATACCATTTTCTTTTCAGCTTTTTCCAATTATATTTTCTTTTTAAATTCAAATTTTTCTTTTGCTAGCTTTAGTTTTCGTTCTTCAATATCACATTTTCGTTTTGAATATCTTTTTATATCGGCTGTGTCCAGTTTGATTTGTTACTATTTTTTTGGCTATTATCAATTTCTTTCAAAATTTTTTTTAACAAACAGTCATTATTATTTGCAGCTTCATTCCGCTTTGGTCTATAGAACGTACATATTTACATTGCAATTTTCTATGTTTTCCTCCGGAGAAAGTAAAATTGACTCATCCGTTATTTCAATGTTTTCTTAAACAAGTAGGCTTGTTGATGACCCGGTATTTGTTGGTGTCGGTGCTCCAAAATCTTTTCTTCCATTCATACCATGCACGGATACATTTATAGCAAGATCACAAACTTGCTGTTCAAGTGGTGTAAACGGGCAATAGTTACTAGGTCTTCGGCCGGTTCCTGAAATACCAATTTTGTTGCGCTTGCACTTGACTTTAATATGGTTTTTGTAGTCTGCCACACCTTTTTCCATGCATTTGTATCGCGTGTGGAAAAACATGCAGAGTTTACTACTAGCGTTAACCTTTCCACAAATGCCGTGATTTGCTTTTAGCTTCTGGGGAGTTAATATGCCCTTTAGCCAATTCGGGATGTTCCACCATAAACTCAACCATTAACTGAACTTGTTTGGATTTTGTATGGCAGTTTGTTTTTGGACATACCTTACAAATAATATATATATATATATATATATATATATATATATATATATATATATATATATATATATGTTCCCGTCGTTCCTACAAGGAGCATAGGGCCTCAATATAATCCCTGAACATATCCCTATTCTGCGCCAATGCCTTCACTTCTCCCCAACTTTTGCCACTGCGGTTTACTTCGGCCTCATGTCTTCTCCATGTGTGAGCTGGGCGTCCCCTTCTTCTATTCCCTTGAGGGTTCCAATCTGTGGCAATTCTAGTAATGTCGTTCGTGTGCCTTCTAATTGTGTAGCCAATTCATCGTCATTTCCGTCTCTTTATCTCAATTGATAGAGATTGCTGGGTTGTTCTTCTCCAAAGCATATGATTTGATATAGTTCTTGACCAGAATACACGTAGGATCTTGCGAAGACAGCGGTTTACGAAAACTTGCATTTTTTGCAGGTCCCGAGTGGGAGCATTCCATGTTTCACAACCGTACAAAAGGGTAGATTTCAAATTCGCCTTAAATACAGCAATTTTCGTGCACAAGGATAGAGATGGAGACTTCCAGCAGAATTGGCTAACGTCTTCTATTTCGTTTGCACCAAAGGCAAACAAATCATCGGAGTTTGCGTTAATGCGTAGGGTTTTTGTCTTCAAGACGTTAACTTTCAAACCTCCTGCTTCCACCGCCAGCGTTACGCTCTGCAAGTTTTCCGTAAGATCTGAGTAGTAGTGCGCCAAAAGACAAATATCGTCTGCGTAGTCAAGATCGTTTAGGCATCCCTGCAAGCTCCACGTTATACCCCTGCCATTATCCAGGGCTCTACAAAGGATTGTGTCCAAAACTATATTGAGTAGAAGTGGTGATAGAACACAGCCCTATCTGACACCGATCTCAACTCTAACCGCTCAAGTCAACGATTTTCAATGTTTTATCCTACAAGATGGGTTTCGGTATAGGGTGTTTATGATACGTATGAGTTTGAGAGGGATCCCCCTGCATACCAACGCACTCCAAATCTCATCGTGACTCAGTTTGTCAAAGGCCTTCTCGAAGTCTATGAAGCATAGATACAGTGGTGAGCGCCATTCTACAGATTGTTCCACAGTGACACGTAGACTGTTGATGTGGTCGATGTTGGCCTTATGGGGTCAGAATCCAGCTTGTTCCTGCCTTAAAGTTGGCGTTACCCTATCAGAAATTATTTTTGCAATTATCTGGGCTATTAACTTATTAATTACGCTTAGTAAAGTAATGCCGCGTCAGTTATTAGGGTCTGCGAGATCTCCGTTTTTCGGTATGTTTATTATGGTACCCTCCGTTAGTTTATTATCCAGATGTTCAACCTCCCAGAATTTCCGAATGATTGGCAGTATTATTTCAGCACTCGTATGCGGGTCAGACTTTAAGACCTCAGCAGGGATTCCGTCAGCACCTGGTGATTTGTTACTTTTAAGAAAACTAATTGAGTACTCGATCTTCTCCATGGTAGGACATGCAGAATTGATATTTGGTCATTCACATGAGACTCACATTCGCACTCAGTCCGTATGGAGCAAGGTTGGCAAACGGTATCGTAAAAATACCGATACCGATTCAAATACCGTTAAAATTGGATACCGGTATCGTTACCGATACCGAAATCCATTTCGGTTAGAAAATACCGGTATCCAGACTACCGTTTACGTCTATACCGGTACGTACCGGTATACCGATTCCGGCCAAAAAATAAATGATAGTTGAGTTGTAGTTGCCAAATTTTTATTATGTATTACAACTTTTTTCACCATGAGACAACTGCTTTTTATCAGTTGTATTTTGGTTTTTATTTCGACTATTGTGTTCGTTTTGCTTTACTATTCCAGACGCCAACCAATCCCATTTGTCAACCAATATTATGCCCATGTTCATAAAACATAGAATCTCAAGAAAAAATAGCAAGGCCAAAACTAAATATGTTTAAAATGTTTTGTAATGGATACTATGGTTTCAGAACATATAGCATAAATAAGAACCTTTGTTTTTCGTGCATTTTTGCGAAGTCAACTAAAATTAGTTGTTATTCAGAATACCAAAAAAAACAGTTGTTTAAAAGTTAAGTTGTTTTAGTTTCAATCCAACTTAGTTGGATTGCAAAAATATATTTCAATTACCTTTCTTTCTTTGGTGTTGGTCTTGTTTACACACTTCACAGTAATATATAAAGTTGGTAGAGAAAAAACTTCTAAACTTTTATATTTGAAGTTAAATATTCCTCTCTTGAGGTGAAGAAAAGTACTTTTAAAATGAAGGAAAAAATTTTATTTTATTTTTTTTTATATACATCTATTAAATTGTACTTTCATCATCCTGGAAGCTTAAATACACCGAAAGCGTATAAGTAGAACGGGAAATACTTCATTCAGGTAGTTTTTTAACAAAAAGTTTTCTAACAAAATATTTAAATCAGTCCTGTGAATTACTCTTATTCAATTATGTTTTATAAACAAAGTTATAAACAATATAGGTCCAGAACAAAAATATTGCCTAAGAACGTGTACAAAGTAGAAGTGTCAAAAACAACCGAAAAAATCATATTTGGTGAAAAAATAAAGACATATTTGAAATTTACTGAAACAAGATACAGTCAAATCCCAATAATTCGTAATCGCAAGGGACCGGCCATTTCTTACGAATTATAGGGGTTTTCGATTTAGCGGGATTTCGATTTAACGGGGTTAAAATAAAATAAATACGAATTAACGGCGGTTTTACTAAAACTATAAAAAATTAACATAAAAAACAATTGTCAAAAATAAAATACAAAATAAATAAAATAAATACATAAAGTAAAATAGCAAATTCATTTACTTAGCGTAAAATACGTGTAATTTTAATAGCAAACAAAAAACAATAAAATAAAAATAAAACTGACATATTCATTTCATCATTCTTTCCATGTTTTTGTTGTTTTTATTACGAATTATAAGTGGTAGTTAGCAAACAATTACGATTTATAAGAGATAAAGAAGATTTTATTTGAAAAAAAAATTACGAATTAGCGAGGGGACCAAAATGTATGGAAATTTTACGAATTAACGAGATTTTTTCAAGGGACCGACAGTTTATTACGAATTATGGGGAATTATGATTTATTGGGGTAAGAATTATCGGGATTTGACTGTATATCTATATGGTTCAAAAGGTCTTAGTCTCTTCTTTCTGTATCCGTTCATAAATTTAAAATCGGTTGATATTTAACTTAGTTGGAGGTTGATAAGTGTCTACGGGTACGAAAAACCGGTTTTTATCCGTAACTCAAGATTTTGGAGGTGTCTGGAAAATTTCAAATACAATTTGTATTGTTATACTCGACAATACCTAGCAGAAAAATAGTAACACGTCCCAGGTATTTCGGTTTCATCAAAATTTGTCACACAGTGTAATATATCAGTATAGACAAAACTTTTAATTTTACTATTTTGTTTAATTAACCAAAATGTATACTTTATATATGTAAAGTTTGAACTGCAGTCTCCTTGTTTCACTTCTTTAATAAATTATTTTTTAATAATAGTATAAAAACATATATAGAAACAAATAAGTTTATATGCTTTTATACGCGTACATATGTCAATGTAAAAATACTCCCTTTTTGAAGTAATTTAACAAAAAAAAGATTTTTTGTTATGTCCACTGCCTGAAATAATAAATTTATCAGTAATATCGGTATACCGGTATTATAAACTCGATAACGGTATGTACCGGTAATACCGATACCGAAATAAAAAAAATACCGATACCGCTACCGATACCGAAATTTAAAAAATAATTGTACCGGTATCAATACCGATACCGTTATTTTTTTCGGTTTCCAACCTTGGTATGGAGTGGTTATTCCCCGTCAACATACTACTATAGTGATCCGCCCATACTTCAACTTGTTACTCCGCTGTTGTTGCAAGTACACCGTTGGCACCTCTTACAGGCCTATTAGATGTTGTGTGTCCATTCATGAGTTTCCTCAGCGCCGTATGCATATTACCAGTACGATGCTTATCCGCCTCCTTGCTGATTCCGTCCAGCCATTTCCTTTTGTCACGACGAGCACTACGTTTCACTTGTCTGTCTAAATCATTATATCGTATCTGCAGATGTAGTTTAGCTCCACAAGTTCGCGTTCTATTAATTTCACATTTCGTGCTTTTCCGTAGTTCAATTGTACGCCAAGTTTCCTCTGAAAGCCACTCCTTCCTCACACGTTCCTTGTGACCAAGAAATCTAGTGGCAGGATCCATAAATATATACTTTACCCTATTCCATTCCAGTAGCTCACCTTCTTGACAGGCCCCTACAGCATTTCTCAATGCTTCGGTAAATGCAGTGGCAGTTACTATGTCCTTCAGCTTATGCACGTTGACAGATCGCATGCTGTCTCTATTGGTGGTATTGCGAATAGCTGCAAGCTTGGTGCGCATTTCTGCGACAAGATGGTGATCGCTTGCCATATCTGCACCCCTTTGACAGCGTACATCCAATAGAGATCCGCGCCATTTACAGTTTACCGCTTCGTGGTCAATTTGATTTTCAATTCTTTTGTCCGGAGAGATCCAAGTTGTTTTATGGATTCTTCTGTGGGGGAATAGCGAACCACCTACTACCAAATTGTTTGCCGCACAATTTGTGCATTAAAGTCTCCCATTATGATCATTATATCACATCGGTTGCTCTCGCTAATTGCTTTATCAAGGGTATTATAGAATTCGTCCTTGCTTTCGAGGTTGGAAGCTTCGGTTGGGGCATAACATTGGATGCAAGTAGTATTGCGTGCTCGAGTGCGAAACCTGGCAGATATAACAATATCCGAAAACGGTTTCCAAGTTATAAGAGCTTTTTTCGCGTTCCCTGCCAAAAGAAATCCAACACCACTCAACCTGGGGAGAGTATACGGCTTGCCTGAGTATAGAAGCGTGAGTTCATCATGTGTTGTGTGTTCACCCACGCCAGGACAACGTGTCTCGCTTATGCCTAGCAACAGTAGTCCGTATCTGTTAAATTCCTTACATAGTTGAGCCAGGCTAAGGGTCGGCAAAGTTACTGTATCCTATTCTGATGATGGGGCTGCCATCTAAGCCAACAGACTGGCTAAGTAAGTAACACATTTATATAGCGAACCGCTTATTATAGGAACAGACGCCCGCGTGCAGCCGCTCCAACTGGGAGAGCAGACGCTGCAATCGCCTCTCACGACTCCCCGATGCTTGACAGCTGTCAAGAACATCGCCCAGGGGCCACCACGAGGAGGTTCGTGAGTCGACTTGAAGTACAAGCAATAAGGATCACTCTGGGTCCACCAAATTGAACCGATCAGAAGTTTTGTCTTATCATTGTACCCCCTGGCCCCCAAATAGTAAAAGCACAATAAAATTTTAAGTTTTACTGACATATAAATAAATTCTTTTGTTTTTCTATTTTTTTATTTTATTTAATAAAAAATACTTACATTTTCCATTTTTGTAAATTTTCACTATCAAAATGTCTTTCGAATGAAATACGAACAGTTGTAACGTTTTTGGCATTTGTTTTCGTATTACACAGTTGCATTTTCGAAGGAGATTCATGAATAGGAAAAGGGCAAAAAAATGTACGTACGTTCGGAAATAAATTTGGGATAATCGTTTTACACAGTTCCTTTTGTTCGAATTCGTAAATTTTTTTAATTAACAGCTTTTATTATTATTATTCATAAATTAATTATTTTTCAATGATTTTCACAATTTTTATTTAAACTTTTCTCAAATTTTAAAAATGTTTTTTTGTTTACATTTTGAATCATATGTTTCTAACTTAGTCAATTTTACTACGACAAATTTCTGCAGTAAAAATTTGCAAAATACTCAGACAAGAACTGTCACTTTTCTCTCTCAATTTATGTTCTCTTTTACTGTATTTTTGGTAAACGAACGCAATTTAGTAAAATGCAGTAAAGATCAGTAAAATTTTTTAAAAACTTTTGAGTACGCGAACACAGAATACACAGAAGTGAAGAAAGTGACAGGTAAAAAAAGCTCCAATCAGGTTTTTATTTAAATTCGTGGAAAAAATAGAAAGGCATTGTGTATTTGATACTGTAGTGTATTACTACTTATTAATGAACACTACTAATAAAAAGCGTTGTCATTTTATTGCACTAGAAAGAAGAATGAAAACAAAAACGCCGACAAAATTTGAGTGAAAACGAGACAAACAGAAAAATACCCTTATCTTCGTCTCGTCACACTTCTGTATGTTTTGTGACGCGAACTCAATTAATATGTGTGATGCGAAAACGCAACGCCGGGCCTTAACGATATGCAAATTTATTATTTGGTGTGTTCTTTTAACTATTTTTAATTTTTCAGAACATTTATTAGCAAGAATGTTTTATGCATGGTATATTGATAATGTTTCACATCGGCATTAGCATAGCTAGAAACTTTTATCTGAGTGGGCTAAAGCCTAAATTAGTCTCTTGAGTATGCTTTCATTATCTACATTCAGAGAAAAAAATTACACAATACCTGCTCAAACTGATCAGATTTGTTATCAAAAGTGCGTCAACAAAAATGTTGTGTTAAAATAGTGTACACTGTTGTCAATACGACAACGAAGTATGCATTGACAATGAATGAGTGCAAGTTGACAACCAGCAATATAAATAACAAAAAGTTGACAATGTACCGTTGTCAGTTCGTACACGTCCGTTTACAAGTTGGCAACTTGCGTTGTTAGAAAAAGTGACAACGTAGGATGTTATATTGGCAAATGGCGTTGTTGATTTTGCAACTCGCAGTCTACACTAATAATATGGTGCATATATCGTATAGAACATTTTCTGACAGTGTAATATAATATAACAAAAATATTGCGTATATTTTCGAAAACTTTTTTCTCATGCCGCCGTTGTAACCATGAACTCCAATTATATTTCCTATCTATATATTTTAGTTGGTACAGTTGAAAAATATTTTAAGACCACAATCAGATATAATAAATTAAATTATTTATAAATATGTTCTTTAAAAAGTTTTTAAATTTGAGAGCAAAGCAATGCAATGTATTATAATAAGACAATGGGAGGAGTTGAAGTTTTTGACAACGCGATGAAGAATTATTGCATTCAAGTTAGAGGTAAGAAATGGTACTGGCCACTTCTTACCAATATCCTAGATACAGCTATTGTAAATACTTAGATACTTCATTGCTTTTGGAGAAAAGAGAAAAAACACCTCATATTTTGCATCTGGAACTAAGAATGTTTGTGATTGAGAACTTGTTGCAAACAAAAATTGTTGAGAGGAAAAGGTTCAAAAACATCAACATTTCATCGCCACTATCAACTGTTCGAAATGAGCTTGTTGATAATAAAACTGTTTGAAAAGATAGGAGATTGCACTGTCGAAAATGCAACAGTCAAACAGTTTATAAATGTGCAACATGCAATGCATCAGTGCATTCCAAGTGCTCTGATACTTCTCATAATTCAAGATATTTTACGTTATTGTTTTTTAATAAGTTTATGTTAACTACTCGTACTTTTATTTTAAGAAGTTTAATAAAATATTTTAATTTTGAAAAAAAGCTTATTCTTTATATCGTTAAGGCCCAGCGTTGTGTTTTCGCAACGTCAATTAACTCTGTTCCCACCGTTAAATTTTTTTCAAATTTTGTTATTATCATATTGAGACTAAAATTAACATGTTCTGAAAGTTTCATTTATGTAGTTCAACAGGAACGATGCTTGGGCCTTAATGGGTTAATTAAAACTGTGTAATTTTTGTTGAAATAAAAAGAAAGCATTATAAATTTTAATTGTGCATAATCAAAGTAAATTTGTATAAAGTATATGCAAGTACTCAGGTGATTAATTTTTTTTCTCGTGCAGTGTTAATGCGTGAATGTCAAAAGTTGTTTACAAGTTTCGTACGCCATTTTGATTTGTTTTGCCTTGTTATACACAATTGTGTGTACTGAAAACGCATGTGAAAAAGTTTAAATAAATTTTTACTTGAAAAAGGTGTTGCAAAGAATTTAAAAATCATTAATTAATTAATTTAATTAATTATTTAATTATTAAAATACATATGTATCTTTTATTATACTTATTTCACGTTTATCAATTAATAAATTTACTTTTGTTTTGTCTATCCATATGTTATATGCAGATCTGGGACTATTGCATTAAATAAGCAAATGCATTGACCATTTCCCACACTAAACCAAATCAATGCAAATGCAATTTTTTTTTTTGCATTAAACTAAAATATCTTTAAAGTAATGCATGAATATTGCATTACTTACTTTTAGTGCACTATTTTTTGCACTAAAGTAAATATCAAAGTAATGCATTAATATTGGACTAATTTTGCATTACTTGTACACTTGTGTCCAACACACAGAATTTTTTTTTAGTCCCATGTTGTCAACTTAGGCCCACTGTAACTCGTGTCCAGCTTAAGCCAGACGGCTGTCAAGTCATCTGTTATAAAGCCTGAGTCCTCCTCTACTGATGTTCGAAGTTTCATATAAATCCAATCAGTAGTTTAGAAGTTCCAGATTTATTACCATTTATTTTGCAAAAGTCCCCTCTGTGCAACAGTTCTTTTTGAACTAGTTTGAGAGCGTTTGAATCAGAAGTTGTTTCAAACCCATTTAATTTACATTGATTTGACCGAACTTGTGTCCAACTGAACTAGACTTGTGTCCAACAGTTCTTTTTGAACTAGTTCGTTCAGTTGGACACAAGTCAGGTCAAAAACATCAATGTAAAGTAAATGGGTTTGAAACAACTTTTGATTCAAACGCTCTCAAACTAGTTCAAAAAGAACTGTTGGACACAAGTCTAAACTGAACGAACTAGTTCAAAAAGAACTGTTGGTAGACTTGTGTCCAACAGTTCTTTTTGAACAAGTTTGAGAGCGTTTGAATCAAAAGTTGTTTCAAACCCATTTACTTTACATTGATGTTTTTGACCTGACTTGTGTCCAACTGAACGAACTAGTTCAAAAAGAACTGTTGGACACAAGTCTAACTGTTGGGCACAAGTCTAATTACTTGCAAAGATTATGAAGAGTATTACTGCATTATCACTGAAACATATAGTGCAAATATAACTTATATATGTACATACATAAAAACATACGTACATATGTATGTACATAAATATCTAAATTTTTTTCTATGTACATATCGTCGTCTAAAGTGGGGTACACATTATCGAACATGAGTGACAGTCAAAAATTCATCAGTTTTGAATAGACTTGTGTCCAACAGTTCTTTTTGAACTAGTTCGTTCAGTTGGACACAAGTTCGGCAAAAAACATCAATGTAAATTAAATGGGTTTGACACAACTTTTGATTCAAACGCTCTCAAACTAGTTCAAAAAGAACTGTTGGACACAAGTCTAGTTTTGAACAGTGTTCGAAAATAAACTGTACATTATTTAATGTATTATACAAAGGGTAAGATATGACAACTTTCTTCTTTGTGTATGTTTACATGTACACTACGCGATTAGAATCACAATGATTTTTCAACTCAAGTAAAATACTTTATAAAGCACTCTGCTTGACGGGCATAGCACTGAAATTAAAATTGTTGTTGTACATCTATGTGCAAATAAATTATATTTTAGTGTTCTTTGCCAAAATGTTAGTGCTTCATAAGCAAACCCTGTAAAGATATGTACATCCATTCTTGCATGCATGTATGAATGGATGTTCATATAAAAATGTGAAATTTAAAAAAAACAAGTAAGAGTGCTATATTCGTCTGTGCCGAATCTTATATACCCTTTACCAACGTACGTACATATATATAGTATACAGACACATACATACATATTTGTTTTGTGAAAAAATTTATCATTTTTTTAAAGTTTCCATGTTTGGAGCTGTAATTTTCATTTTTCAAATTTCATACGCCAAACTTTTCTTTCAGAAGCATAAAATATACTCAATTTATAAAGAAAAAGAAAAAAATTTTAGACCTATTTAATTTTACATAACACAAAAGTGTGAGTTTTCCAACCCTGGAGTCATAATTTTGGATTTTTCTAATTATTGATACCAATCTAGTTTTTTAAAAAATACATAAAATATGTTAAGTGAACAAAGCTAAAACGAAATAAGGAAAGTTTTCCGATGTCACTAGAAATCGTTCGATCGACAACTTGTATTGCAAACAACAATAACTTTAGAAAATTTGTTGTTGTTTGCAATACAAGTTGTCGATCGGCCAGGCCGTTAGTTTCATTTAATTCCTTTAATATTAAAAAATTTAGTAAAGTGCGACTTTGACTCGCGCACGAAAGGTAGGGTCTTTTGCTTTTTTGAAGTTTTTTTCAGTTTAAACGATTTTTTCAGTTTTGTCGCTTTTTTCTCGTTTTGGCGTTTTTTTCTGTTTTTGGAGGTTTTTTTTCTTTTTGGCGATTTTTTTTCTGTTGTTGGGCTTTTCTTCATTTTGGCGATTTTTCTCATTTTGACGATTTTTTTCCTTTTGGCGATTTTTTCTGTTTTTGGGTTTTTTTTTATTTAGGCAATTTTTTTCTTTTTTTTTTGTTTTTTTTCCATTTTGGCGATTTTTTTCTGTTTTTTGGGGTTTTTTTTTCGTTTTTGCGATTTTTTTCATTTTGGCGTTTTTTTTCATTTTGGCGATTTTTTCTGTTTTTTCTGTTTTTAGGTTTTTTTTCGTTTTCGCGATTTTTTTAATTTTGGCGATTTTTTTTCATTTTGGCGATTTTTTCTGTTTTTTAGGTTTTTTTTTCGTTTTGGCGATTTTTTTCATTTTGGCGATTTTTTTTTCATTTGGCGATTTTTTTTCCATTTTTTCTGTTTTTAGGTTTTTTTTTCGTTTTGGCGATTTTTTTCATTTTGGCGATTTTCTTTCATTTTGGCGATTTTTTTTTTCATTTTAGCAATTTTTCCGTTTTATGCGATTTATTTTAGTCTTAGAAATTTTTTTTGTAATTTGATGCTTTTTTCGTTTTGGCGATTTTTTTTTTGTTTTTGGCGATTTTTTTCGGTTTGGCGATTTTATAATTTTTTGTTTTTTAGTTTTACCGTTTTTGAAAATTTCAAGAGTTTTGCTCTTACAGTTTCCAAGATACAGCAAGTTGTCAAAATTGCATAGTCAAAATTGCATTAACTGATGGAACACCCTTTAATTTAAATTTTTGGAAATTTTAGTGTTAATTTTTGTAGTCTGTATAAAAATACACTAACCTTACAAATTTCAAGTGTATATACATACATACATACAATTGTATGTATATAACATGAGATTTTAAAATTTTTCGTTGCTCGTTTTGGAACACCCTTTAATTTCCAATTCTCATGTATTTGTTGTTGTAGAGGCCAAAGGTCCACACACTGTGTCCAAATTTCAGGTCTGTAGCTCTTACGGTTCTCGAGAAAATACTAATATAGTTTTAGACATCGTTAATTTTACATAACACAAAAAGTTAAAGTTTTCCAACCCTGGAAACGTCTTTTTAATTTTTTTATATTTTTTTAATTTAAAATACCAATTTTAGTCGTACTGAAGTGTAAAATAAGTTCATTTATTAAAAAAAAAATAAAAATTTGTTTTCGGTAGTTACTTTTATATGGCAAAATGAAGTTTACGTTTTCCAGCTCTGCAATCGTCTGCTCGATTTTGCTGAATTTCAATACCAATCTATTTTGGAAAATTTCTGACACACCAGTCCAAGAACGAAGTCTCTAGCTTTTCTGGGAGCTTCGGAAAACCGATTTCACGTACAGACAGACGGACAGACGGACAGACGGACAGACGGACATCGCTTATTCGTCTTCCCTATACATAAGGATCCAGAATATATATATTTTATGGGTCGCTTATTGATATTATAGAAATTACAAACGGAATGACAAACCTATATATACCCTTTTACCATTTTTGTTGGTAAAGGGTATAAAAATTGGTTTTCGGTGGGAGGAAAGTAACTAAGAGAGAAAATTATTGAGAGTATAAAGCAACACATCGTCGGTTGGTTTCTGGTTTGCTGCAAATATATTGTATTTTGAATATACCGTGCCGCAAACCAATAGCCAACCGACGACAAAACATCAGTGTTGCCGAATTCTGCGATATTAACTATACATGGAACAAACCAATTTTTCCACAACTATATTTGAATTACAAAATATATATGTAATTTTAATATAATTTTGCTAGAATTATTCAGTGGAAGGAATATTATAGTTTACACTTTTGATAATCACGTTGCATACATAAATATTTTGACACATTTCGTGTTATATTAAAAAATTATATATAAAGTATTTTGTTTGTCATTTATATATCGCACACTAAATCATAAAGAGTCAGATGCTGAGTAGTTGCAAACAACTGTTGATACTGTACAAATGACGCAAGCATGTGACATAAAAACAAGCATAACGATATTTTATATTCTTCAAGAAGACTGTATTGCAAAAGAAATTGTTGAGGTCGTTATAGATTTCTTCAATTAACTGGTTTATAAAAAAGAAAAGGCACTTCTATAATTTTGAGTTGTGACTCTTTATGATTTAGTGTGCGATATATTAAATACATGTAAACACTTAAGTATGGAACTAAACGTGTGGCAAACCTTTAACTGATGGCATAAATCTTCCACAGGCTCATCAAAATTTCATAAATGACACTTTGTAAGATATGACATTTTAATGCCTTTCGATAGAGAAAAACATACCGCATCGATTGCCCTAAATATTTGTTTTAATTAGAAACTCTACATGTCGAAAAAACTTGACGTATTAGGTTAATTTCTTAACCAATGTATAGAAAATGTTAACAGTATTTTGTCTCTCCTGTAAAATTTTATTGAAATGAGTTAGCAGGTTTGCACTCTAAGACAACGATATCTTACGATAATCGTTTATTGTAACCATTATTTGAATTAATCAATTTTAAAGTTAAATATAACCTTTTTGTCGTTTCTCCTATAATTGTTATGTCCCTGGTTATAACTTTTTATTTTTATTACTAAAATAATATAGCCCGCAAGCAAAGACTATAAATCAGTGTCCCGCAAAATAAAATATGTTTGTAGTGGTGAGAAAAATGAGAGTAAAATATATCTACACTTGAAGAAAACCTTTTTATAATTCAAGATACATGCTGTGGTTATTCATTGTTTGAATATTTTTTGTAAATAAGCAATTTAATAAAAACTTAAGTAAAAAGTAAAAAATAATAATCCATTCAACAATGTAGTCTACAAATTCCAAATTAAATTTATTCGCAGCGCTGTGAAAGCTATTAAAATGCCATTTTAAACTATCTTCCCTATTATTTTTAATGGCGTTTTCGTTTCTGGAAAAAGGGTAACATTTTATAACTTTTTATTAACAAAAATACAATTTAGCGTTCGTTTAAAGAAAAAATTTAAGCTGGCAAGGGATGATATAATAATTTCTAATAAAATGTGTAATTCAGAAAATTATATTATTGCGAATTTTCATTGAAAAGTGTAAGAAATGTAACATTTTTTCCAGAAACGAAAACGCCATAAGTGTTTCATAGCATAAAATGCATTGTATATTGCTAAAAGCATTTTTTATCACAAAATATTTCTTAGCTTACATAATTATTTTTTGCTGTAGAAATTTATTCAATTTGAACTCAAATTTCGTTCCGTGTGCTCAAAAAAACTAAACAAAAAACCAGGAAAAAATTAATACATGCGTGCACAACTTCATTCGTCGCTTGCTCAGTCACAAAACATACAGAAGTGACACGAGACGGAAGATTTTTGTGTTTTTATACCTATCTCGCTCTCCCCGGAATTTTGGCGTTGATTTTGCTTTGATTTTGCTTCTAGCGCAACAAAATTTTAGCTTGTTTTGTGATTATGCTTTGTGCTTTTATTCATGTGTTAATTGGTAAGTAAAAGGGTGAAAAATTTTTTAATTTTATTAATTTGTGTTTAATGTTGGATATATTTTCAGTTTATTTTCAGGAAACCATTCTTTGGCTCAATATTTAATGTAAGTATAATTCCCAGTTGGAAGATTACAAGAAATATATGTATTTATTAATATTTTGCTTTCAGAAATTTGGCAAACTTTTTTCTGGGAAATTGGCAAACCTTTTGGCTTTCAATCCCGAAAATGTCAAGGACTTGAATCAGGAAAAACTGTTCAGTCAACACTTCTTAGTGTGTGCATTGCAAGAACTGGGCTCTATGGTATTAGGATTAGGCACAACACCTCAAAACCTTCTGGCTGATCAATCTCTGCGTGCCATTGATACGACTTGTGCTGTATTGGTGCATCCAAGTGCAGCAGCCCAAGACTGTGCCAAGTCTAATAACACCACTTATCGATAGCTTTGTTGATACCCTCGAGCAAATGCGGTCTTCACCGGAGTTCATATCAGGTTACAGTTGCGCTTTGGCGGCAACATATCAAGGGTAAAATTGTATTTAATGCGACACGAGTAGCATGTCGCTAAATCGTACCCAAGCTGGTTGGTTGTTAATTGGATCCATAATGACTGGGATCTCCCATAAGTGAAGGGACTATTACCCAAATTGTTGCTGTTGTGGCGCCACTCTTTTCCTTGTTCCAGCAAAGAATTGGAGTCAGAAAAGGCTCACGGCGCCTCATTTACATGGCAAGTTACGAATGCCGAGCAGGGACCGGATTCCACAACGATGAATTTTGAAGTGTTCACCAATTCCAGTGTACACTTGTTGCTTTGTGCATCCTCAACGGTGAGAATGAATAATTTTGATAGTTATAGTGAACACTAGCGTCAAAATTTATCACTGCAAAAAGTATGCTGAATTGTGAACACTGAAATTGGTGAACATTTCAAAACTCATCGTTGCGGAATCTGGCCCTAGGAGTCTAGGAACAAAATATTGTAACCACACGTTATTAAGTAAATTAAAGATTTTGTTGAATTCGTTTTAAATAATCGATTTGTTTTTTTATTTTTGTAACAACTTAATATAAAATTTAGTTAATATAAAATTGGGGTTGTTTTCCCTCTATACTTGTTCCATTAAGTTACAGTTTGTAAGGCGGGCAATTGCTCCACATATATTATCGAGAGTGGCAGGTTCCTATTCATTGGCAATGTCCTGAGACAATGCCATCAAAATATAGATATATGCTCTGCAATTGAAAAATATAAATTTTTTTTTAGTTATTGTGTGTAAATTTATTTAATAAAAAAATTAATACTTACTCGAATGATTTTCCCTCGGAACAAAAAACCAATTCACCCAATACGAAAACAGTATTTTGACGAGCAGAATGTATCCAAATAGTTTCCGGTGAACATTCGGCCAAAGCTCTATATACAAAGACCCTTTGTAAATCCAGTTTCTCATCCTTCTTAGTTTTTTGCTGCAAATATATTTAAAACCCGCAAGTGCTAATTATTATAAATATAAATTTACATGAATTTTTGCTTAATTACCTGTCTTAATAATCGCAGCAAATTACCAGCACCTTCGTATTCACTTTCGTCGTCATTGCCGCCAGCAGGTTCATCAAAATTGCAATCATTCAATTTTCACCCGGCAGGGAATTGTGTTTCAAAATATAGGAGAAACTTTCAAGTGCAGCAAGCACAAGGGAAACCTTTTTATCGTCACGCACAATTTGATCCAATTTAGGAATTAGTATGGTAATGGCATTTCCAACACCTTGTACATATGTATATATTGTATTGTATTCCATTCTCCTTGTACAAGGCAATGAATGTTTTGTGGCACTGATGAATGTCAACAAGGCATCGATATAAACTTTACAAACATCTTCCTGAGGATAATCAATCATTTGTAGACAATATTGTAAGACTCCCCAATATATGGAACAAATGCAACTCCGGCACGTTGAGCGAATTCCTTAATGGCCAATACAGACTCCTCGTTCTCACCCAGATGAAGTTTTCTGCACTATAGCCAGCAATATTGCCATTGAAAGATGCCGGAAACACTTAATGAACACTCGCAACCTTTTATTTCACCTTTTTTTATACCCTTTACCAACAAAAATGGTAAAAGGGTATATATAGGTTTGTCATTCCGTTTGTAATTTCTATAATATCAATAAGCGACCCATAAAATATATATATTCTGGATCCTTATGTATAGGGAAGACGAATAAGCGATGTCCGTCTGTCCGTCTGTCCGTCTGTCTGTACGTGAAATCGGTTTTCCGAAGCTCCCAGAAAAGCTAGAGACTTCGTTCTTGGACTGGTGTGTCAGAAATTTTCCAAAATAGATTGGTATTGAAATTCAGCAAAATCGAGCAGACGATTGCAGAGCTGGAAAACGTAAACTTCATTTTGCCATATAAAAGTAACTACCGAAAACAAATTTTTATTTTTTTTTTAATAAATGAACTTATTTTACACTTCAGTACGACTAAAATTGGTATTTTAAATTAAAAAAATATAAAAAAATTAAAAAGACGTTTCCAGGGTTGGAAAACTTTAACTTTTTGTGTTATGTAAAATTAACGATGTCTAAAACTATATTAGTATTTTCTCGAGAACCGTAAGAGCTACAGACCTGAAATTTGGACACAGTGTGTAGACCTTTGGCCTCTACAACAACAAATACATGAGAATTGGAAATTAAAGGGTGTTCCAAAACGAGCAACGAAAAATTTTAAAATCTCATGTTATATACATACAATTGTATGTATGTATGTATATACACTTGAAATTTGTAAGGTTAGTGTATTTTTATACAGACTACAAAAATTAACACTAAAATTTCCAAAAATTTAAATTAAAGGGTGTTCCATCAGTTAATGCAATTTTGACTATGCAATTTTGACAACTTGCTGTATCTTGGAAACCGTAAGAGCAAAACTCTTGAAATTTTCAAAAACGGTAAAACTAAAAAACAAAAAATTATAAAATCGCCAAACCGAAAAAAATCGCCAAAAACAAAAAAAAAATCGCCAAAACGAAAAAAGCATCAAATTACAAAAAAAATTTCTAAGACTAAAATAAATCGCATAAAACGGAAAAATTGCTAAAATGAAAAAAAAAATCGCCAAAATGAAAGAAAATCGCCAAAATGAAAAAAATCGCCAAAACGAAAAAAAAACCTAAAAACAGAAAAAATGGAAAAAAAATCGCCAAAATGAAAAAATCGCCAAAATGAAAAAAAAATCGCCAAAATTAAAAAAATCGCGAAAACGAAAAAAAACCTAAAAACAGAAAAAACAGAAAAAATCGCCAAAATGAAAAAAAAACGCCAAAATGAAAAAAATCGCCAAAACGAAAAAAAAACCCCAAAAAACAGAAAAAAATCGCCAAAATGGAAAAAAAAACAAAAAAAAAAGAAAAAAATTGCCTAAATAAAAAAAAACCCAAAAACAGAAAAAATCGCCAAAAGGAAAAAAATCGTCAAAATGAGAAAAATCGCCAAAATGAAGAAAAGCCCAACAACAGAAAATAAATCGCCAAAAAGAAAAAAAACCTCAAAAACAGAAAAAAACGCCAAAACGAGAAAAAAGCGACAAAACTGAAAAAATCGTTTAAACTGAAAAAAACTTCAAAAAAGCAAAAGACCCTACCTTTCGTGCGCGAGTCAAAGTCGCACTTTACTAAATTTTTTAATATTAAAGGAATTAAATGAAACTAACGGCCTGGCCGATCGACAACTTGTATTGCAAACAACAACAAATTTTCTAAAGTTATTGTTGTTTGCAATACAAGTTGTCGATCGAACGATTTCTAGTGACATCGGAAAACTTTCCTTATTTCGTTTTAGCTTTGTTCACTTAACATATTTTATGTATTTTTTAAAAACTAGATTGGTATCAATAATTAGAAAAATCCAAAATTATGACTCCAGGGTTGGAAAACTCACACTTTTGTGTTATGTAAAATTAAATAGGTCTAAAATTTTTTTCTTTTTCTTTATAAATTGAGTATATTTTATGCTTCTGAAAGAAAAGTTTGGCGTATGAAATTTGAAAAATGAAAATTACAGCTCCAAACATGGAAACTTTAAAAAAATGATAAATTTTTTCACAAAACAAATATGTATGTATGTGTCTGTATACTATATATATGTACGTACGTTGGTAAAGGGTATATAAGATTCGGCACAGACGAATATAGCACTCTTACTTGTTTTTTGCTTAAACACATAAAAATGATTAAATTTAAATTTTTTAAAACTTTTCTAATCATTTTTGCTTTTTCACATTCTTATAATTTTCGTTTTCAGTTTGTTTATTTCCATACTTTCTTAATAACAAATGCACTATAGTTGTCTCTTTTTCCCACGAATTTTAAAAACCTGATCCTAGCTTTTTTGACCTGTCACTTTCTTCACTTCTGTGTATTCTGTGGCTCAGTGACGACTAAATGAAAGAGCATAAGCATGTATGTGATTTTCATCTTCACAATTGTGCTATGGCTTGCGGGTTACTGCTATAAATATATAAAGATGTTCCACGTAGAACATTAAATGAAAACTAAAATTTTTTGTGTTTATAGATGCTGTGGGGGAAGTAACAAGGGAAAAATAAATTGTTTGTTATTTGAACGAAACCACAAAGAGAGCACAAAATTTTTGAGCATTCACACTTATATAAATATGTATGTAGTAATGTTGTATGGCATACAATGTATGCACACACATAATTGAAGCTTATAGAGAAATTTAGTTGTGTGTGTGTTATATTTCTTGTTTAAAGCGCAGTCAAGTAGGAGCAAAAATATGAAATAACTAAAAGAAGTTTCTTGTTTTGATACATTCATGTGCAAATAAATCATGAAAATCAAATGCGACCGATTGTGTTATTGTAGGGTAAAAATACGTGTTTTATTGTTGTAAAATTAAAAATAAGTTGATTCGCACCGAACTATAATTATTTTATTTAGAAATTTCAATTATATGTATATCAATTATATATTTCAATTACAGTGGAATCTCTCTTGAGCGGACACTGAAGGGACCATTGAAATGTGTCCGTACAAGGGAACTGTCCGGTCAAGAGAAAACTAAACATTTAAATGGAGCGCTGCTGGGACCTGTCAAAAGTGTCCGTCTACAGGGGGTGTCCGCCTATAGGAAGTGTCCGTTAAGGGAGATTCTACTGTATTATCTGTTTCTTTATCATAATTTTTAGCGTGAACAAACATTTCTGAAGGATATGACAAAACTTGTGCTGGTTTAATTATATCCACACGACATTTAGCGCAAGTAATTCGTTGAGCTACATATATAACCAACAAAATATCGGCTTGATGTTAACTCTATTGGAACATTATTAGAGTTAAAACAATCTGCATCTTCATTAAAATAATCTTCATTTTCATCGAATATGTTTGTTACATTAACGTCAGGTGTGCGACTACTTTCTGCTGTACTTCGACTTCTTTGAGTATCTTCTAAAATTGTTTGGAACTCAATAGGTAAAAATATCGCATCGTCGTTTGCACAATTTGAAGAGGTACTAAATTGCGTTATTTTAAGAGATAGCAGTTTAGCTACTGCGACATTTAATTCATAGACCGAAGGATTTTTGCAGTGTCCGCCCTTGGGACGTAGGTATATATGAAAACAAGTTTTCCAATGGATCTTGATTAAAATGGCTCGTTAAAATGCATATCAAATTTGAGTTTTCCGCAAACAATTCACGATAACGATAAAATAGCTCTCGTAGTTTGAATTAGGCCATCAACTGAAAATATTTTATTTCCTGCGTATTCAACCTGTTTCATATAGGTAATTAGCTCTTCGAGTAATTACCAAGTTGTGCTTTTCGGCTTCAGGCCACGCTTCAGGGGCTTTGCATCGTTAAAATACATGCTGTTTAAGCAATCAAAATAGCTATCGAGTTTTTTTATAAAAGAGCACGTTGAAGTGGCTATTGTTGCGGAACTTCGTGTAAACTGGTGATTTTCATTTACAGATTGGATTGCAGCAGCAACTGAATTGCTTAAAGTTTGGACAGCTAGGCCAACACGCATCTTCTGAAAATTATTTGGGTTTATGTGCACCGTTGTTAATTTTGTCATTTTGGTTACTTTTCCATACTCCAACTCGAATATTTCTCTAACAACGTCGAATCGCGCTACGCCATGCAGTGTTTTAAAATCGGCTTTGATGAAAGCATTTGTTATGGATTTGAAAATATGGGGTACGTCGTACATCAGGTAAATTTTTGCATTTTTATAAATAAAATAAGGTTTTTCACAAGATCCGCCTAGCATATCATAGCATTTTCTATTATTGGGTCCTTGATCACACGTAAGCCCACGCACATTTAGTCCCATTTCTCTTAAAATGTCAAAGTTTGACTCCACAAGTTTTTTTAGTACATCACCTTTTATTGAACTGGAAGTAACAAAATAGTTTAAAACGAACTTCCAACTTTTTACAACTCCTCTTATCATAAAAACGCAAACTTGGGACCCCATTTGATTCACTCATTCATATCCTAAATCGACAACTCCATCTATAACATCTGCACATTTATTATAAGTAAATTTTTTTCTTTCATCAAAAATTAAAATGCATTCTTTTTCAAAAGGTTGCATCTTTTTCACAGTTTCTGTGAGCGCATTGTATATACATGAATTGTTACCTGGCTGCAAATTTTTAATGCTACTCCATCCACTAAAGGATGAAGGACTCTGAAGGTTCAATTTCAATATATTTCTTAAGAACAAGTATGTGGAGGTTGATCTTTAAAATATACTTTGAGAAAAGCTTATCTCATGCTCTTCCCAACGCGCATTTGTCCCTCTATTTATCTTTAGGAGCATTTTGCAAAATGTTTTTCGTTTGGACTTATATTTAAATTAAATAAGTAAATTTATATTCGGTGCGAATCCATGTATTTGCAAAAGTACAACAATAAAATACATATTTTTGCCATATAAATAGACAATCGGTAACATTAAATTTTATGTAGCTTATGTCCATACACTTATGCATATGTGCGAAAACACAAGTTCTTTTTTAACCGACTTCAAAAAAAGAAGTTGGTTAACAATTCGTCACTATTTTTTTTTTTTTTTTTTTTAGGTGTGTAGGTCCATAACTCGGTGCATTTTAGACCGATTGTAAAAATTTTTTTGTTGTCTGAGAGGGTATAGCTTCCCATTGGTCCCATTTGAAAAAAGTGGGCGGAGTCACGCCCACAATTTTTTAAATTTGATTTATTGATCTTCTACTTATTTGATTGCTGCGAAACCTAGCAAACATCTTTGGTTCTTGTAATTAGAAAATTTTTGAGTTGAAAAAATGGGCGGGGCTACGCCCATTCAAATGTATTATAACATTACACGTGGTTCTACTTAACCGATTTTTACAAAACTTAGCACACACCTTGAACTCTAAAATAGACAAAATTTTCTTTTAAAAAAATGGGCGGGGTTACGCCCATAAAAATTTTATATTATATTTCACAGGGTTCTATTTCACCAATTTTTACGAAACTTGGCACACACCTTAAGCTTTAATCAAGGCACAAAATTGCGTTAAAAAAGTGGGCGGGGCACGCCTATTAAACTTTAGTATAATATTTCATGTGCTTGTATTTAACCAATATTGACGAAACTTGGCACACACCCTAAGCTTTAATAAAGCCGAAAAATTGCGTTAAAAAAGGTGGGCGGCGTCACGCCTACAATTTTTTAAATTTGATTTTGTAATCTTCTACTCATTTGATTGCTGGGAAACCTAGCAAACATCTTTGGTTTTTGTAATTACAAAATTTTTAAGTTGAAAAAATGGGTGGGGCTACGCCCATTAAAATGTATTATAACATTACACGTGGTTCTACTTAACCGATTTTTACGAAACTTAGCACACACCTTGAACTCTTAAAAATACACAATCTTGTTTTAAAAAAAGGGGCGTAGCCACGCCCCATAAAATTTAACACTTAATTTCACGTGCTTTTACTTCATCGATTTTTACGAAACTGGACCATATTTCCAAATAAAGAAAGATACTTACAAATAAATTTTTTTTGAATTGACCAGAGTTTAAAAGTATTCACTAAAAAGGTAAAAATAAAACTTTTAAAAAAAAAATTAAACCGACTTCAAAAATAAGCACTAAAAAGCAACAAATAATATAGATCTAGTTAAATAAAAGATTTTTATATATGTTACCTACAGTGCCGTTTGAAGTTGGTGCCAGTAATACTGGTACTAAGCACATAGGAACATGCCCGGTAAAAAAACTGTACATATGTATGTATGTGCTTAGTTACCAATGTTGCTGGCACCAACTTCAAACGGCACTGTAGGTAACATATATAAAAATCTTTTATTTAACTAGATCTATATTATTTGTTGCTTTTTAGTGCTTATTTTTGAAGTCGGTTTAATTTTTTTTTTTAAAGTTTTATGTTTGTGTAAATTTTTTCTTTGCTTTAAATTACCCTGAAGGAAATGTCGATGGTGAAAATGTACTGAGTCGTTTTTGACTTTGTCACCAGTACTACTCTCTAATTAATCCCCATATAATACTTTGTGCTATAGACATTTAGTATGGGCTTGTCATTGAAAATCTACTAGTAACACTAAAACAATTGACTAGGTAGTGACTACATAGTTCTTATGGGAACATGGACACATACCAACCAGACATTTAGTGGTACATTTCTATACCTTACGTACATACAATTATATGAATATTGACAAGTTGTTGCAAAAGCCACCAGAAATACACCACATTTGTTTTCTATCTTTCTTTTATACTGACGAATAGAAAAGAAATTGTAGACAATGTACCTACTACTAGAATTTTAGTGTTGACATAGAGACATTTGGCCCCAGTCTGACTGCAGGGTAAATACACACATCCATTCATACTTACGCATGCAAAGGCAAACACACATGCATGCGTATTCAGATGAATAGCGAAGACTTGAGAATAATAAGTGCTCTAGAAAATAAATTACTCTCTTTGAAACAAATGGATTTAGTAGTAAGTCCACCAGCAAATTAAGCACTGGCAGTACAATGTATGGACGTAGAACATCTTATATTTAAAGTCTTTGCCGCAAGATAGATCATTGGGAGAATTACGTCCAAATAAAGTTATATGTACATGTATGGAAGCATTTATGTATTTAAATAATTGTTTGTCTTATACGTATATGTAGAATTGGATTTCAAAACTCGCTACATGCAAGGTTAAAAAACGTTTAGTCCTTATTTACACTAAGCAAGTATTATTGCTAATGTGATTAGTTTGTCGGTGAGAGATACGAGGGGAACATATAAGTTTCTTTTCCCCTCGTCTCTCTTTCCTAAAAAACTAATCAGCTTAGCAATAAGACTTGCTGAGTGTAAATTAGGACTTAATAAAGCAAGTCTGTCATTTACAGTTATGTATATTCGTTATTTTGTTGAATAGGCACATACATACATAGTAAATTTTGCAAAAAAATATTTTACTTAAACCATATACATACATACATATGTATAGCAGCACTACTTGGCAACGGAAAGTACGACAACTACACAAAGCAAAAACAAGAGTTACACATTAGGCTGGTTATGGTGCAAGGGACGAGTTTTGTTCTGTTCCACGTAAGCAAGAAGTTTTTTTCTCACTAGACAATACAAAAAAAGAGTTTTGGAAGTCCTTCCAAAGTTTAATGTAATTTTCAGTAATCATTGAGCAATTTGCTTGTTATTTGTCAGAAGTTACTGCTATGGTGATTTATTTATATACATGCAAGTAATGTACATACTTATGTACATACATATGTATTTAGGAATAGAGCGCCGTAAATAAAATTACAAAAAATTTTGTTTGCGTAATATCTAAAATTTGGATTAGTTTTATCCCTGTAAAATGAATTACTATACCGGCAACACTGAATAGAATACAAGATTAAACCAACACAAGAACATTGCAGACGGACGACGCCATGCACTCTTTATACTTATCTATTGACAATTTTAAGCTAGGATTGCCAACTTTTACAAATGTAATGTAAAACCGTTCTTCTTGTACTAAGTTTGGCAATAAAGTGTGGAAAAAAATTTCTACAATTTTTTAACCTGTTTACATATGTATGTACATATGTACGTAGAAAATAAAAGAATATTGTTTTTGTTGTATTTATCCTTTCTTGAATTTAAGCGGTAATTGCGGAATTTAATGTTATGGATTTGCAAATTGTAGCCAATGTATTCTAACGAGCTTTATTTTACTACATTTTATAGTTAGGAAGTAAAGAAAACTACTCGTAACCAATTTTGCCATTGAAAATGTCAAATTACACACACACACAAATGCGATAAGCAAGGTATTTTTAAGCAATTTGACGTTAAAAATCAGACAATATTATGGTTTCTAGAGTATTTATATCAAAATTGAATTTCATTTTTATTCGGCAGTCTTAGAAGTTAATAAATCACAATGTTATAATATTTTACTTAAAAGTATTGCAATATTTAACCTAATAATAAAATAAAAATACCACAGACTTCAGTTAAAATTTACACGAAAATCTCTTACATATAAATATTAAAATTCATTGAAATGCGTTTATTTAATTTGGTAAAAGTTTAAAAAAAAAATAAAAAATATTTCATTCATAAGAATTGAAATTACTGAACTCAAGCCTGATTAAGAAATTATTTCTGATTAAAAATTCTCTATAGTTCAATTAAATCTAATAATGTCTCATTTAATTCATCATGGGCACGTGACAAAAATATGTTCACTTGGCGATCACTGTTCACTTGGCCAGAACTGCTTCAGAATGCTGGAAAGCTAAGTCAACTGTAGAAAGCAAAAACAAAGTAACATAAAGCCACTACAATAATACTTATATGTATGTACCGATGGTGCATCGAATAAGTAAAAATAATTAATGTGATGATCGTAAAAGATAAGTAAGAATAGTTAAACATACATAGGTAGAGTGATATAACTTCGTGCTAACCTAAATAGAAAATGGAAAAACAGAAAATGAATAGTGATACTTACAAATGTGTTTGCCAAAGGCAAATCAATAATTGTATACACAATCAATTCTCATATTCCATTTCATAGAAATTTAAGTTTAATAGCTGATGTTAATAATAATCTCTACCCCAGTAGATAGACATGGGTGCTGATGAAGTGCGTGGCTGCACAGAAAAATATCGGTAATTCCCCCAGCTATTAGTGTCTAGTTTAATTTTTATTCTATTCTTTAGATACTCACATTAATTAAAGTTCTCGTGGTACCTTCATAGCGAACAGTCGAATAGCGGAATTTTACTTACTTACCAAACAAACAAAAATTACATATACAAAAAAAAAATATTAGTAGTACATATTATTCGTAATAGGTACATACATACTGTCTTTAATAAATAAGCTTTCTGCTTTGCTAATATTTTTTACATTGTAAAAATAACAAAAACAAAAAAACCGCAAAAAAAAAACTTAAACAAGTGATATTGAGGAATACCTCAAAGTCAAACAAACAATCATAAATAACAAAAACAAAAAATACCGAAAATAAAAAAAAAACATAAACGAATAACCCTTGAGGAATTCTTTGTATGAATTCCTCAAATACAGAAAAACTTGAAGTGAGTTCTAACGGCAGAAATGCTTATTTTACTGTGAGTTCTGAAACTCTGAATGAAAAAAATATAAAAAATAAATCTGATGAAAATCTTTTGTTAACGGCAACGCCAATTTTTCGTCAGCGATCAACTTCGCTTTGTCCAATGCCAAATAGTAATGATGCATTAACATTACAGTTGCCCAGTACTTCTTCATTTAAGTCAGTAATATCATCCCCTTCAGGCTCGTGTTTATCACTTAACAAAGTTATCACTACAGATAACAGCGGCTCGAAACTCAAGGTACAAGTTGGAATGGACAGATACATTACAATTTTAAAGCGCGGGCGAAGCCCGAATTCTTCAAAAATCTCATCTGCTCCAAAAGTGTCTAGGGATAACAGCGCAGCCTCAACTAATCGCCAAAACCGCTTTAAAATTTTTCAAGATGACAACGACAAACCCGAGGTATCCTCGAACAAAACATCCAAGCCGCCACCAATCTATTTGAGACAAAAAAATTCAAATGCCCTTATTAAAAAATTAATTTCGGTCATTGGTGAGAATAAATTTCACATTGTTCCAATAAAACGTGGTAATATTGATGAAACGAAAATTCAAATTTATGAAGAAAAAGATTTTCGCACAATGGTTTCTGAACTTGAAAAAAGTAAAACAAATTTCTACACATATCAGCTCAAGAGTGCTAAAGGTATGCAGATTGTGTTGAAGGGCATAGATTCCTATGTTGCTCCCGAAGAAGTAAAAGATGCTCTCGTCCTCCAGGGCTTTAAAGTAAAAAATGTATCGAACATAATAAATAGGGAAAAGATCCCTCAACCTCTATTTCGCGTTGAACTTGAGCCAAATGATATAAAATTGAAAAAGAGTGAGACCCATCCAATATATAATTTAAGATATCTTTTATATCGAAAAATAACCGTTGAAGAACCACACAAGCGTTCAGGACCCGTACAGTGCCATAATTGTCAAGAATATGGCCATACTAAAACTTACTGCAAATTACCTACTGTTTGTGTCGTGTGCGGCGAGTTGCACGGCACTGCTAGTTGCAATAAACCGAAAGATCAAAGTAACAAAAAATGCAGTAATTGTGGAGAAAATCACACTGCTAACTACAGAGGTTGTCGTGTGTACTCTTTGGTAAAGAAGACTATGGTGCAAAAACCTAAATTAGCTCCAGCTCAATCAGCAAACGTTTACTCTGCCACTTTTCAGCAAATGAGCCAACCAGTTACTTCCCGTGTATCGTATGCAGATGCTGCTAAGGCTAGTTCTATTCCGACACAAAATGTTTCACCGCAAAATAATTCTACAAATACACACTCAAACTTTAATTATAATCGCCTTGAAGCCACTATTGAAAATCTTGTGCAAACTATAAACAATTTTACAACAAATATGACTACCATGATGCAAGAAATGTTGCGAATGCAGAATACTCTGCTTCAAGCAATACTTAATAAGCCATGAACACGTTAACAATATGTTTCTGGAACGCAAACGGCATTCGCCAACATAAAAATGAACTTGAGCACTTCCTCACGGAAAAAAATATTGATATAATGTTAGTATCTGAGACTCATTTGACTTCGAGAAGTCTTTTTAAAATTTATGTCTACACTATATATGATACAAAGGACCCTAGAGGAAGGGCTTGCGGTGGATCAGCAATTCTAATAAAGTCAAGACTCAAGCACTATGTTCTTGATAACATTTGTGAAGAATACCTACAAGCAACAAATATTGGCATTGAAAGTTTTTGTTCAAATTTCGTTATATCATCAATTTACTCCCCTCCCAGATTTTCAATCACTGAGAATCAATATGAGGATTTCTACAAATCTCTTGGACCTTGTTTTGTAGCAGCTGGAGACTACAATGCGAAACATACGTTCTGGGGTTCGCGCCTTGTTACACCCAGACGTCGAGCATTGTTCAACACTATTTCAAAAATGGGCTTGGATGTCATTTCGAGTGGGGAGCCCACTTATTGGCCTACTGACATACAAAAAATTCCGGACGTTATAGATTTTGGCGTCATAAAAAATATCTCTAGGGATTTAATTCAAGTTCAAGCTTCTCTTGATCTCTCGTCCGATCACTCCCCGACGATCATCACAATTTGTAGCCCATTAAGAAGTAACTTACCTGACCCATATGTGAAGATGATCAATCGTGTAAATTGGCTGGTGTTCAAAAAATATCTCAGCAGTCATTGTACGGAAAACATTACGCTTAGAACACCCGATGATATTGAATCGAACATTGCCAATCTCAGCGAGAATATTAAACAGGCTGCTGAACATGCCACTATCTCCCATCCGCAGATTGGGTTTAATAAAATTTATTCTACAGACATTGAACGTCTCGTACGTGAAAAAAGAAGGGCTAGAAGGGAATGGCAACAGCACAGATCACCACAAAATAAAATCAGATTTAAAGAGTGCACTAAACGACTCCAAGAGTTGCTTGCATCTGAAAAAATTGCATCTCTTAAAAATTATCTGGAGGGTCTTGATGTTACACCGGCGTCTAATTACTCCTTGTGGTGCGCTGCCAGAAAGCTTAAAACACCCGTTGAGTATAAGCCACCTCTACGCACATCTACCGGAGGTTGGGCAAGAAGCGATACTGAAAAAGGTAAAATATTTGCTGAGCACTTAAAATCCGTTTTTACGCCAAATATATGTACTGGTGTTGCTGATTTGCCGAATATAGTCGCTCTACCCCCTCAACACATAAAGTTTAAGACGCGTGATTTACAAAAATTAATTGCCGAACTCAACCCGAAGAAAGCTCCGGGTATTGATGGAATTAGTAATCAGATGCTGATGAACTTGCCTCGTATTGCAATGAGAAACCTGTTATTCATATTTAATGCTATCTTGCGACTGGAGTATTATCCACACAACTGGAAATTTGCCAAGGTTAAAATGATTCCAAAGCCGGGCAAAGATATAACAAAGGCTGAGTCATATAGGCCAATAAGTCTACTATCTACAATGTCAAAGCTTTTCGAAAAACTGCTCAAAACAAAATTGTCCCCAATTCTAATTAGTAGTGGGTGCATACCAGACCATCAATTTGGTTTTAGAAGTCAGCATAGCACCATTGAACAAACTCACAGATTAGTTCAATTTATAAGAAGAACTTTTGAGGGAAAAAAGTATTGTTCTGCGCTGTTTATTGACGTTTCCCAGGCATTTGATAAAGTGTGGCATGAAGGCCTTATTTTAAAATTGAAGACTTACCAATAAACATTTTAAATCTTTTGGAAAGTTACATTATTTCCCGTAAGTTCACTGTTGCGGAAGGAGACTTTACAAGTAGGCCTGAAACAATTTCATCTGGTGTGCCACAGGGGAGTATACTGGGACCAGTTTTATATTTAATTTATACTTGTGATATGCCTGTGAGCAGTAGTATCCATACTTCCACATTTGCCGACGATACAGCCTGCCTTAGTATGCATGAAAACCCTGATGAGGCATCCCGCAAACTCCAGGAACACATTAGCCAGATGGAGCTTTGGTTAAACTTATGGAGAATCAAGGTAAATGAACAAAAGTGTGTTCAAGTAACATTTACTTTACGAAGAGATACTTGTTCCCCCATTCGGATTAACAATCAAGTTGTTTCTCAACATTCACATGTGAAATATCTTGGTATACACCTTGATCGACGACTTACATGGAAACACCACATTGATTCTAAGTTAACTCAAATGAAACTTAAACTAACTCAGGTACATTGGCTGATTGGTCGAAATTCAACACTTAGCCTAGACTGTAAACTTTTAATATACAAGTCGCTTTTAAAGCCAATATGGTGCTACGGAATTCAACTATGGGGCACTGCTTCAGCTTCAAATGTAGAGAAAATTCAACGCAGGCAAAATAAAATTTTACGCATGATAACATCGGCTCCATGGTACATCAAAAATTCAAATATACATCGTGATTTGAATATGCCACTAGTGACTGAAGAAATTGCAAAATACGCTGGCAAATATTTAACAAAGCTCGAGTCACATCCTAATCCGCTTGCCCGTAATATTTTGAACTTTACTGGACACATCCGCCTAAAAAAGAGGGACACAATGGCTCTTATTCACAGCACTCCAGATGGGACTTCTTGAAAATACTTTTATTTTTTTTTCCTTTTGATTATCACTACTTACATATGTATTATATATAACTACTACTAAGCTTATGTCCGACATTGGTCGGGCCTAATTATATTTTTTAGATTTAAGATTTGAATACTTATTGTTAGTTCATATATGAAGATACAATAAATAAAAATTCATGCATTAAAAAAAAAAAAAAAAAAATAAGAATTGAAATTACTGAACTCAAGCCTGATTAAGAAATTATTTCTGATTAAAAATTCACTATAGTTCAATTAAATCTAATAATGTTTAATAAAAAAGTTAAAATGATATTTTTGCTTGTTTTGTTGACTAAACAATGCATTTTTTAGCTTATTTTATATATTAAAAGTTATGTGTTTTACACAAATACATACATTTGTATATATACATACATATATGTAAACATATGTAAATTAAAGCTAGATAATCAATAAATGAAAATATTTTATTACCCCTCTGAAACTAAAGATTGATATTTTTAAAGAGGATTGTCAAAACAATTAAGGGATCTAGAGATAACCGTTCACGTATAGGACCGTGTCTAAAATAGGTAAATTTTTATATTTTTTTTTTGGAATATTTACGTATTTTTTCGCAAGGCAATTAATTAAAAAGAGATACTTCATCTGATTGATTTTTCAAGCCGCGTCCAATGGTGCATTCAACTTTACTGTTCGTGCCATCAGCAATGTATTATTCCATTAAAACTACGATTTTTAAGCATCGTTGTAGCCTGTGCTACTTATATTAAAATAAATTCTATAATTTCTTTAACTATTATTTGATTCATTTGAGTCATTGTTAACTTATTTCTGTTAAAAGTTTTCCCAAAAAATTCCCTCAAGACCTTCCAACAGAAATAAGTTAACAATGACTCAAGTAGTTTGGCGTTTGTTAATATTTTTTTATAACGATGTGCGCTAGGCCGTGAAAAATTTCATTTTTGCAAAATTACTAAAAAAAAGATGTAACCCTAATATACATACATATTTCAATATTTGGAACTTAAATGCATTGTTTTTTGTTGTAATAAAGTACTAAAACACTCTAAGGCACATAGTTATATGTATATGTAAATATACATATACTATATACATACACAAAAACATGGCTTTAAGGTATAGCTTTCAATTATTGATGTATTTAAAATAAACATTTTCAAATTGTCGATGGAAAAAGTGGTTACAAATCCTGTTCGTTACCTGCTAACAACACACACGCATTATTATAAAAAAGAAACCATAAAACGTTGGAAAATCCCACAGCCCATTGTAAATGCATAAAATTTAAGTACCCAATTACTCTTAAAATCAAAGAGTATAATGGTAAAGAAAACATTCGACTTACAATTTATATTGAAAAAACAAAAACAAATTTTCATATATCATTGTTGTTTTCAATACAAATTGTAAGTCGAAAGTTTTATTTCGCAGTTCGGAAATAGGCCATATATACAAAAAAGTAGGATTAATTCTTGTCTTCCCTTTTTGTACCAACTTGGCAAGAACAAGTAAGAGTGCTATATTCGGCTGTGCCGAATCTTATATACCCTTTACTAACGTATGTACATATGTATATATAGTATACAGACACATACATACATATTTGTTTTGTGAAAAAATTTATCATTTTTTTAAAGTTTCCATCTTTGGAACTGTAATTTTTTTTCAGAAGCATAAAATATATTCAATTTATAAAGAAAAAGAAAAAAAATTTTAGACCTATTTAATTTTACATAACACAAAAAGTGTGAGTTTTCCAACCCTGGAATCATAATTTTGGATTTTTTTTGATTATTGATACCAATCTAGTTCTTTAAAAAATACATAAAATATGTTAAGTGAAAAAAGCAAAAACGAAATAAGGAAAAACTTAAGGTCAGATTTTGTAAATTCAAACGATTTTTTCGTTTTGAAATTTGTATGGAAAAAATATTTTTTGAAAAGAATTTTCGTTATTTTTCATACAAATTTGAAACGTTTAGAAACAAAATTTTTTACAAAATCTGCTTATTAGTTTCATTTAATTCCTTTAATATTAAAAACTTCAGTAAAGTGCGACTTTGAATCGCGCACGAAAGGTAGTTTTTTTTCAGTTTAAACGATTTTTTCAGTTTTGTCGCTTTTTTCTAGTTTTGGCGATTTTTTTCTGTTTTTGGAGGTTTTTTTTTATTTTGGTGATTTTTTTCTGTTATTGGGATTTTTTTCATTTTGTAGATTTTTCTCATTTTGACGATTTTTTTTTTTCATTTTTGCGATTTTTTTCTGTTTTTGAGTTTTTTTATTTAGTTTTTTTTCTTTTTTTTCATTTTGGCGACTTTTTTCTGTTTTTTTGGTTTTTTTTTCGTTATGGCGATTTTTTCCATTTTGGCGATTTTTTTTCATTTTGGCGATTTTCTTTCATTTTGGCGATTTTTTTTATTTAAGCAATTTTTCCGGTTTTTCGCGATTTATTTTAGTCCTAGAAATTTTTTTTAATATGGCGATTTTTTTCTGTTTTTTGGGTTTTTTTCATTATGGCGTTTTTCCTGCTTTGGGGTTTTTTTTATTTAGGCGATTTTTTTCTCTTTTTTATGGTTTTTTTCATTTTTGGGTTTATTTTCATTTTGTCGTTTTTTTCCTGCTTAGGGTTTTTTTTCATTTTGGCGATTTTTTCATGTTTTTTTGGGTTATTTTTGTTTTGGCGATTTTTTTTTTGTTTTTCGCGATTTTTTTCGGTTTGGCGATTTTATAATTCTTTGATTTTTCAGTTTTACCGTTTTTGAAAATTTCAAGAGTTTTGCTTTTACGGTTTCCAAGATACAGCAAGTTGTCAAAATTGCATAGTCAAAATTGCATTAACTGATGGAACACCCTTTAATTTAAATTTTTTGAAATTTTAGTGTTAATTTTTGTAGTCTGTATAAAAATACACTAACCTTACAAATTTCAAGTGTATATACATATAATTGTATGTATATAACATAATATTTTAGAATTTTTCGTTGCTCGTTTTGAAACACCCTTTAATTTCCAATTCTCATGTATTTGTTGTTGTAGCGGCCAAAGGTCTACACACTGTGTCCAAATTTCAGGTCTGTAGCTCTTACGGTTCTCGAAAAAATACTAATATAGTTTTATACATAGTTAATTTTACATAACACAAAAAGTTAAAGTTTTCCAACCCTGGAAACGTCTTTTTAATTTTTTATTATATTTTTTAATTTAAAATACCAATTTTAGTCGTACTGAAGTGTAAAATAAATTTCTTTATTAAAAAAAATAAAAATTTGTTTTCGGTAGTTACTTTTATATTGGCAAAATATAGTTTACGTTTTCCAGCTCTGCAATCCTCTGCCCGATTTTGCTGAATTTCAATACTAATCTAAGTTGGACCATTTCTGATACATCAGTCCAAGAACGAAGTCTCTAGCTTTTCTGGGAGCTTCGGAAAACCGATTTCACGTACACCGGACGGACGGACGGACAGACGGACATCGCTTATTCGTCATCGCTATTCATAAGGACCCAGAATATATACATATATTTTTTTGGTCGCAAACTAAAATTATGGAAATTACACACGGAATGACAAACCTACATATATATACCCTTTTCCATTTTTGGTAAAGGGTATAAAAAGGTTGGCAGTCCTGTAGAAAAAAAAATCTATATATGAAGTGCACAGTGGGCAGTTAAAAGCAAAAAATAAGAGCGAAATTGCACGGATAACTAAGACTTTTCGTTTTTTTTTTTAATAAATACATACATACATATGTACATACGCACATATTTTTGGAAATTGGAAATTGTTGCAATCAAAGATATGCCGTAGATTCTTAAAATTAGAGAATTTGTTTTCAAAAGGCAGATATTGAAAATAAAATAAAATCAGAAAGTTGAAACTAATGACATTTTGGGGTTTCAAGTTCTAATTCAAAAGTAGAAATTGATAATATGTTAATAATTCGTATAGCCGACACATGTAAGCAAACGATTTTACACAATACTGTGTTTAATATCAGTTGTGGCTATCTTGGTAATATATGTACATATGTATGTAGTATGTTTGTATCTACTTAAAAGTATTAATAGCATTGACGATATGCTTCAAAATATATATATAGGCAACGAGTTAGAAGATTTGCAGTATGAAGGTGTGTAGAATTCAGTCGGCTATTGTTGTTATAAATTAAAAATATTTATTAATCATATGAGTGAAGGTGGATTAATAAGCAAACCGTAAAATTCGTTAAAATTAAAGGTCTTATATATTTTTATATTTTATATTTTTTTATATTTTCATTAGCATTCACAAATTTATACAATAATTAAAAAAATTTAATTTTTCGCTTTCAAAATTTATGGAGAAAAATTATAATTTGTTCCACTGTGATGTTTTCCCAGTTTTTTTGCTTGTTTTTTTTCCTTATATTTTACAGCCAATAGCAATGCAATTATGCGTCAACAAGTACCGTAATCCTTTAATAGATGCATTCATACATATCTGTACCATACCTGATCCATGCTAGCCAGTGCTGTCAGATTGATTTTTAGCCACAGCGCTGACACATTTGTCGTTTATCGTCAATATTATACAACATTAAATATTAGCTACACAACATTTTTTATTTAAAACATAATTTTATATATTTTTAGGTTTTTAGAAAAATGTGGTTAATTTTAGGAAATATTCGTTGATTTTAGGGTACGAAATGCTTCGTAGATATGTAGTAGATGTGATATTTCTTTATTTTACGAAATATTTGTTGTCTGCAAACAAAATTTTGTATATCAAATTTTTTTTCGTAAATATAAGAAACACAATGTTAATAATACAAAATAAATTAGTGAATCATGAAAAGCAAGTTTGTGTTATACCTATGCGAAATTTTGTATAAAATTAAAATCGTGGAATATAAAAATCTTCAAAAAATGTATATATTCTTGGAAAATAGTTTATTAATCTTTAATTCCTAGAATTGAAGGTTGTAATAATTATGAAAATAAAAAGATAACTTAAGGGAAGTTGTTACAGCCTCTGCATTCCTCACACATCACATACATACATGAATATTTTGCAATGAAACTCACGAATCAAACTGGGAACACAATTGGGACGAAGACGAAGTTTTCGTTGCGAACTTTTGTCATGGAAAATAAAATATATTTGTTCATATTAAAATTAACACAACGCCTCCATAAAACGAAATTTGTAGAGCGTGACGAGCTCTGCGATAGATTTATTACTATTTTGTACACCGACGAACTATGAAATACAAATTTTCTCTCTCTCTGGCTTTGTAAATGCTTCAAACAACTTTATAAATTATAACAGCTGAATTCGTTGAGTAAATTCGTCGTTGTTGTGTTTCACACGACGAATTTACGCAGCAAACTCTGCGTGGACGAAATTCGTCGTTCGTACCAGTTGTGTTCTAGCATGAACTAAAAACAAATTGTTTATACAATAATTTTTTATACAATAACAGGAAAATAAATGGGGCATATAACAAGAAGTAAAACAAACCAACAGTTTTTATTATATGTTTAAATTGGTTTTTGTAAAATTCACGAAACTTGTGTAGGTTTAAGAATAATTTTGTACTGTAAACAAAATGATAACAAAACAAAATTTATTTATTTCACGAAATTTCCAATTTTGTGAGAATGTTTTATTTCTTCCTAAATTCAATGAAATAAACGAAAAATGTGGTACTATATACGAAAATAATTGTAGGAAATCGTTTTTGTAACTTAACGACATTCGTAAAATTATGAAACTTGTTAAGGCCGTGATACACTATCATACAAAGTCGTGCGATCTACGAATAAATACAACCCTGATATGATGGAGCTTATAAAATATTTCAAAAGACAAGAATTCATCACACAAGGGTTGTACTTTTTTCGTAGATCGCATGACTTTGTATGATAGTGAGAAATGGCCTTTATCCTGCAAAGCTACAAATATTTTAGTAAAATTTAAAAATTTTTAGTTTATTGTACAAAAATTAAATTACGAAAAAGTGTTTCGTATTTTTAAGCATGGAATATTTTGGAGTGTATTTCATTTATAAAACAGACATACATACAAACATACTGGAGTATAAAACATACTAAAAATTAATTACATCAATATGAATCTTATTTTCAGTTATTTATATCCTTATCATGATGCATAAGGCTATTGATGCATCATTATCCAAAATGCTAGTTCCAAATTAATAAAAGGAAGTTTTCCCCGCTATATAAAAACCACACTTTAGATATAGAAAACAAATCTCTTTTCATTAATTATTTTATGTTGTAGAAAACCTTCCTTGTGTAAAATTTGCCATGTGTGTTTAGCTAAAATAATCGCAAATGAGTTGAAATATATAAATGAACAAAAGCTTTTGGCGATTTTAGAGACAAATCGTTACATCCGACAGCACTGGCGGTTGTCATACTCTCAATTTTCTATAATTGGGACAGTGTTATCAACTTTTAAATTTCGAAAAGCACTGCAACTATGAAAAGCACTTAATTTATATAAACAGATGTACTCAATGTAATTGGGCCTTATATCGAGTGTCGTATTACGACTTCGGCTACGACGATTTTGTAGTAGACTAAGGAAAATTTGCTAGATTTTTTCTTCAATCTATTACGAAATCTTCGTAGTCGTAGTCGAAATACTATACTCGTTATCAGGCCCAATATGTTTAACTTTTATGAAACCCACTCATATATTAAAAAAATCAAATATTAAGGAACATGTATATAGCAAAGACAAAAAAGACCGAACATAAAAAGGTTTCTATATTCTTATGAATTGAATAGGCTAAAGTTCGTAACGCTTTTTAAGCCAAATTACATGTGATAATTATTAATGAACAAATAACATCAAAGTTAGTTGTAAATATTCTGACAACAACACATAGTTGAACGGAACAGCCAGCCGTTTTCGAAGGCCACTAAACCTTCCTCATCAGCGTTCTTCTGTGTTTTGGTCAACTATGTGTTGTTGTCAGAATATTTACAACTAACTTTGATGTTATTTGTTCATTAATAATTATCACATGTAATTTGGCTTAAAAAGCGTTACGAACTTTAGCCTATTCAATTCATAAGAATATAGAAACAAATACAGTTCGAAAAATAATAATTAAATTAACTAATTAATAGTCATTGGCTTGTGGCAAAAATTAAAAATAAAAATATACTTAATAGTAACAAACCAAAAAAGTTTGTCTTAAGTAGAACAAAAATAAGCAAATTAACAAACATGTGTATAGTTAGTAAGGAACAAAACGACAATGGTAAGAATGTTGTAATATATATAGAAGATGGTAATATATATAGAAGATGGTATATATATATAGATGGTAACTTGCGTATACATTACGAAACACATTAGCAAATTGAAATGCAATGAATCAAACTATTTCACATATTCCATTTGCAATAAAGTTACGTATATAAGGCAGACATCTACATCAACTGACACCACACACAGTGGACCAAAACACAGAAGAACGCTGATGAGGAAGGTTTAGTGGCCTTCGAAAACGGCTGGCTGTTCCGTTCAACTATGTGTTGTCAGAATATCTACAACTAACTTTGATGTTATTTGTTCATTAATAATTATCACATGTAATTTGGCTTAAAAAGCGTTACGAACTTTAGCCTATTCAATTCATAAGAATATAGAAACAAATACAGTTCGAAAAATAATAATTAAATTAAATAAAAAGGTTTCATTTCATAAAAATATCACAGTCCCTATTTGAAAAAAGAACTTATTTAATAAAAAAATTATAAAAAATAGAAAAATGTCTATTACAATAAGTAAAAAATAAGTTTAAAGTACTAAAGAGATATAGATATCATCGTTTCTCCGACAAAATCAGGTTTGTTTTCAGGAGAGCAAAAAAAACTGTGTTATTTTGAAACCTGTAAATGGGTGAATGTATGACACATCAAGTTTTATAATAATGAAATAAACACTTTTTCTGTCAAAGATTTAGAGCCGGACATTTTAAATGCGTACTTTTGTTTAAAATGTGACTTGTTTTATTAACAACTGACTTTAACATTCAAATATTTTATTCAAATTAATTTCGAATGTCACCATTTCGAGTAATTTGTAAAGCACCAAATAAACATTTACTCGTTTTTGAAAATTTTTCGTTTTGAAAACGATTCGGTTTACAGAACATACCCGATCACCTGAGCATAACATAGTTTTTTTTTAACTTTAAAGTTATATGCATTACATTGCTATTTATATAAAAATCGTTATTATTTGTTATTTCATTGATTTCACAACAAAAATTTTATCGTTTCAGACCTTTGTTATATGAAAGCGTTAAACGTGTGCAAAAATATTGTGGTAAACCTTAAAAAATTTATAGACCTTAAAACCCATTCTATTTCTACATGTTAATATGGATGTGACAGAACTTGTATGGCAATTTTTACTAATTTCTCAAATAGGTTTATATCAACTGAATTCATAAAGACTCAATGTTTCTCAATATAATTGTATTAATTGAATCATATTTCGTATATTGTCTATAACAGACCAAATGTCGCTATTCGACTCTATTTGGAATGCTGATGACATTATAATTATCTCTTGTTAGACAAAACACTTTTTACATTAATTAAATTAAATATTAAAGTCAGAGTTTGATATAGCGCGTATTCCTTGAATCAATTTTCTAACAATACAAAAAACATCTTGAAATGCACAATTTAAATTTTTAAATGACAAGCATGCTCAAAACATATTTGATTTGAAATTTTGAGTTTAGAGCTCTTAAGCAAAAAAAAATTAAAAACTAATTTAAAAACCACTGAGCACTAGAAGTATCTTCATATTTTTTCGCGTTTAAAATTTTAAAAGCTGACAACATTGCAAAGCGAGTATAATGAGTGATGCTCACAGCCTATCCATATAGCCGCGAAGCACATATACTAACAAAGAATAACATAGTGTATGTGTGGACACAACAGCTCTTGATACATTTTACACTCAAAATATGCTGTTAGTAAACTCAAATTAAACATAATTTCAAACAATATTATTTTGATTTAAAAACCGCTCTACTAACCCTATAGTACACGTAGAAAGACACTTATGACGCCAGGAGAATTTCCAACACATTGGTTGCATTATCGGCGTAAAATTTTAATAGTATTTTTGTGTCAAAATCCAAATGTAGGCAGCACTTGTGTGTAAATAGTACATGTGAAGATCTGCTCAAACAAAAAAGTCATTAAATAATAATAGATTCTCAGCTATGTTTATTATTTTGACATAACTACGTGGTATGTAACATATGCAGCTTCATAGTGACGTCAATATTACGGCCAAGCTACATGCGCACGTGTTCTTTTATTTGCCGATTACAACAGGCTTTTTTCATGCGAACCGAATGATTTTCAATTTATTTTAATTTCAAATTTCAGTAAAAAAGATTTTTTCTTTTATTTTCAATAGCTAAAAACAACCTGCACATAATTAAAAGTATTGATTTTAAATCGTCTGTTTCAAAATATTTTTCTTCTAATTTGGGACACAAGTATTAATTTGTGTATTCAAAATTTCAACTTAAGCAGGTGTGGCATGTCTACTACTGTTTTTATAAATAATTTATTATATTGAGTGCACAGAAAATCATCAATATATTGTGGTTTGCTTATTAAACAATAAACAAAAAAGATTTTACATACAAATACCTTGGTAAAAATTTACCTACCTGTAAGATTTACTTTAATTTTAGTTAACAGAAACTTCTTGTATATTCAGTTATTGTAAAACTTTTTTGAGTGTAACCTGCATGCATTAAATGTACATTAAAGTCCTGCACAAGCCCATTTATAAGAACTTTCAAGACATGAGGGAGTTTTCAAATGCTTTACTACAGACAAATCTTCTAAAACAAACGCTAAACAACACTGTTTGCAATAATTTGTTTCAGCTATTGCAAGTATAGGAGTAAAGAAGAAAGTACTTCGTGACTGAAAAATTTGTGATGCTTGCTTCTTTCTACGCATGGGCGCGTATACAAGTGTCATGTATGTACATACACACACGTTGTGTGTACCCAGGTAGCATTTTGTATCATAATCCAATCGTTTCCGAATCAGCTTGACGGGAAAAATAACCGTATATGAGCTCATTTTTCGATCATAAATGATACTCCCGTTGTGAGAAAATGGTACCCTACAGATGAATCATACCAAAGAATCAGTTATGATACGATTTGCTGATTATTTTTGAGCAATTTTCATATTAAATCATTTAAATCACCTTTTTGCGGTTTGCGTGATGTTCCTCTATTTTCAAGAAATCATTATTTGATCATATAGATGAATCATAAGTGAATCCTCTTTCAATCGCCCAAGTGATAAATCACTTTTTAATCATCAAAAGCGATCTGTAGAGAATCATATAAGATATTTCTGCCAAAAATGATCACCCAAATGCTAGCTGGGGACATTGCTTGTTAGCACTCATATACACATACACCAATGCATCTATCGTGCTTTGCTTATAATGCGACAGCATTTATTATTGGTTTAGCATCCCTGCAGTCAGACTGGGGCCAAATGTCTCTATGTCAACACTAAATTTCTAGTAGTAGGTACATTGTCTACAATTTCTTTTCTATTCGTCAGTATAAAAGAAAGAGAGAACAAATGTGGTCTATTTCTGGTGGCTTTTGCAACAACTTGTCAATATTCATATAATTGTATGTACGTAAGGTATAGAAATGTACCACTAAATGTCTGGTTGGTATGTCTCCATGTTCCCATAAGAACTATGTATTCACTACCTAGTCAATTGTTTTAGTGTTACTAGTAGATTTTCAATGACAAGCACATGCTAAATGTCTATAGCACAAAGTATTGTATGGGGATTAATTAGAGAGTAGTACTGGTGACAAAGTCAAAAGCGACTCAGTACATTTTCACCATCGACATTTCCTTCAGGGATTCTACAGCCACGAGAATACATTTAAAAACCAAGACGTATTTACATCTCAAGACAATTTACGCAGGTCTCTAATGTACATTAATAATAATGTCTTTAACATTACAAAACGTAGTGTTGATCATCATCATTTTGATTAGGTTAAATAACGATTCTCGTTGGGCACAAGTTAACTAAGATTGTAAGTACTTATAATTTTAATGTACTCGGTATACGTACATTATTAGCGCTTGTGCGTGTGAGGTTGTACCTTACAGAACATTAAAGTACATTAAATAATGTTTATTTTCGAACACTGGTTTTGAATGATAGTGTTGGCTGTTCAGACTATCGATCATGTTCGACATTCGAACCTTCATTCAAGAAAAAAATTAGACACAAAAACACAAAAATTGGATGCGCATTGTTGCTAACAACATTTTTTATAATGAATTATTTTAATGTTTTTTATCTTTAACAACTCCTAGTAAGGTGTTGTCTTAATACTTTATCTTTAACATCATACAAAGCCTTGCTTTTAATAAAAATATGTAAATTCCTTAAAAAAATAATTTTCAGCGTCCATCTTGTGTTTTTTCTGCTACAAAAATATCTCTTGACTGACGCTTTTTGGTACACACTATCAGTCAAAAAGAAGTATGGCCGCTGACTGTCACTCAACCACAAAATATTCTGTGGTTGACTGTTGACTGACGAAATTCGTATTCACACTATCGATCAATGTAAAATTTGAGCAAAACTGTCACTCATGTTCGATAGGGTGTACCCCACTTAAGACGAAAAATCATATCACTATGTGTTTTATAATTTTTCAACAGAAAAACAAAACTTGATGAAATTGTTCCAAGCGGTAGTATTTTTAACCCCCGACCAAAAAAAGGGGTGTTATAAGTTTGTAGTGTGTGTCTGTGTATATGTGTGTCTGTCCGTGTCCACGTACAGCCCAAACGGCTAGACCGATTTTGATTTAGTTTTCTTTGTTTGGTAACTGACTTGATCGAGATGGTTCTTAGCTTTGTTTGAGGAAACTCGGTCCAGCCGTTTAAGAGATATAACATCGTCTCTAGATATATCGAAAGTTTTAAAATTTTTAATTTTTGTTATTGTTATATTATTATTATTTAGTTTAAAAACATCACATTTTTTAAGATATAAATTTACAATAAAATGAACGAAACCCTAAATCCTGATCTTTTGTCGATTGCACGGTTTTTCATATAAGCTCGAGATGCAACGTACTTGAAGTATGCAACTTATTAATTTTTTTCCATTGGTTCTGAAATGTAGTTTGTATTTATATTAAAAATTTTTCTTTTCTTTCATTAGTATGGACGTACTTCAGTGCTTATGCAAAAGTAATGCAAGTTGCCCACGTCTGGTTGCATTCATCTATTTTTGACATTCATCCATTATTTTTACACAAACAAAGCGCCTGTGGTTTTTGTATATTCTTAGTTGTTGTAGACCTGCATATATTTTATATAAATATAATTTGTGCATAGTTTTATTTTCTCTTTAAAGTTTAGTTTAAGCAGATTCAAGCAGTTCGCTTCAGTATACACATGCGATTTGAAATCGCAATTTTCAGGCGATGTGCGTTGGCCAGAACATTCATTTGAGATAAATGCGTTTTAAGTGTTCAATTGACTATAGCTCTGAAGAAAAATTACTAAATGTAAATATTTTGATATCATCTTGTAAATCATTTTATATTTAATATATCCGTATAGAAAAAAGTAGAGTAAAAAGTTTTAATAATTGTTTTTAGATGGAAAATTGTTTGTACTTTGAGTTATGACGTTATTGCTGCTAAAGTTCATTGATAGTTGTGTAGTAAATTAAAATGTGTCGTTCTTATTGTGTTACAGCTAGTTATAATCCGATGATTTTTTTCAACAAAACAGTCAGAACACAAAATTTGCCAGTATAAAAGAATTTTTACTACATAAAACACATTTTACCTTTTCACTTATAAAGGCACAACGCAAAATATGTCGCTCTTTCCGAAAACAAAACGATGTTCACACGTTAACGATTGTGGCGTAACTAACGATGTGTCGTTGTTGTGAGTAAAAGAAGAGCCAAACATAGTAATAGAAATAACGGCATTCACTCGTCTCAAACGTTCTGTATACAAGATATTAAAATGAGTATTTTACACAAGATAGAACATGATATTGCCAATATTTCTGTATTATTAACTCAAAAATCGCAATTTTTTAGTTATGCCGTTCTTGCAGCAAATGAGCGATATGTATGTAACAATGTTTTTTTCAGCTGCCAAATGATAATTGAGTCAGGTAAATTGAATATGTGTGAATACTAGATTTAATTGCTCAATTAACATTAATTAATTAATTAATTGCCCCTATCACATTTTTCAACTAAACTCAGTTTGATCGCCTAAGAGTAGACCAAACTTACACACGACCAAACTGTTTTTTGGTATTATGAACCACAACTGTTTTTTAGTTGAAATTGTCATCGCGTTGCGAACTTAAAATATCAAGTTTGACAGAAAGCAACTAATTTGTGTGAAAATTTAAAATACAAAGTTTTAGAAAAAATATTGTTTTGTGTGATTTAGTTCAAAGAAATCATACTAAATGGATACAAATATATGAGGGGTATAGAATCAAAGGCGGTTATCTCCACTTTTTTCACAAACGCAACTATTAATGCAATCTTGTTGTATTTAATAAATGCTATCGATTAGTAAATATGGCAATACCAGATGCACAGTAATCACTCAGAAATGTGTGTTCGAATATTAGAAATTGATTCAAAAACGGTAATGTCCATTCAAGATAATCGTTTTTGCTATGATCACAGTTGTTTAGCTTGTATTCTCTCAACTTATTTCAAAAATGCATGCTCAAAAGTGACCTGCAACGGGTGATTGGTAAAATAATCATACGCAATCAATATCCTAAAAACATGCTATTTTTTTGAAAAAATCAAACTTGTTCAAACACGTATATTCATTGCTAAGTTTTAATCGCTCAAGTGAGTGGAGTATTGTTGGGTGTGAATTATAATCATGCGTAGCATCACACCAATCAGTTCGGACTATTGGTATTTGGTTCGACAATGAGTGTTTTGAACAAGAATATAATGCGAAAGAAAAAAATGTTCATTTTAAATCAGCATCAAGTAGTTGATGCAGAGTAAAAGCGAAAATGAAAAAAATCATTGTGTATGGATCTAGTAATTATTAAGACCCAACGCAAACTGCTGTCATAATAACAAACCAATTTTTAAGTATGTATGTGTTTGTATAGTTAAGTTGGGTGTTTTATATCAGGGATGGTAAAATTAAAGAAACTGTCTAATAGAGCTACTCGCTACGAACTTTTTGAAAAATATTACGAGACAAAAATATTATACAGTATTTTTCGGTTAATTGCACATCAAAATTTGCACAACTTTTTGTTCAATTAACCGGGGAACCAATTAGCCGATACCCGCTTAATTGAACAATTCGTTCAATTACAAGAATCCCATTTAATTGAACAGTTTGTTCAATTACAGAAATCACGCATAATGGGAACTACTAATGAATTAAAAGAAATCGCATATGTGCACTTTAAGTTTTCCAAAATAATTATTTTTTACCTTAAACGAAAAAAATGCAAGTAACAGAAAAAAATTTACATATATGTGTATACGCAGGCATTTATTATTACTTCAATTAGTAGAGATACCACCCAGTGTTTTTCACAAATGATGTCAAATATGTATGTGCAAAAATGCTAGATTATTATTCAATAATAATGCAATTAACCGGGTAAAAGTAAGAGGAAATTTATTTTTGATGACATGAATTTTGAACCAATTAAGCGGGAAAATCAATTAACCGGGTTCAATTATCCGAGGAAATTTACATGTGCTTTCGTATGCAATATTTTTTGCCCGATCATATGGTTCAATTAAGCGTGGAAACCAATTAACCGTAGGGTCAATTAACCGAAAAATACTGTACAAATTTCTGAGATTAATTGTTAAAAAAATGCATTTTAAAATAAAATTTGAGGAGGATTTTCAATACAAAAACTAATTTTTGTTAATTAACTTAACAGAATTTATGTTTGATATATTGAGCCCTATTTTCGACTTAATCGTAAGCGACAAAAACTAAAGTTTTTGGGAGAATGTTTTTTAATATTGAAACATATGTTTTTGTACGTAAATTATCGTTAACGATAATATGTATTTTAAAAGTTTTGAACAGGCAATTTACTACCCAAAATTTATGTTAAAAATTTTAACAGCCTTGTTTATAAAATATATGTACTTACATATTAATAAAGGTCTTTCGACAACTATCGTAAAGAAAGTTGTTAAATCAGCTCTAAAGCAGGTCGTACACGACATGTTTTTAACCTCTGACATTTTAACTTTTCAACTCAGATGTAATTCTGCATGTTTGTCAAAATGGTTGTTTTACAGAAGGTTTATAATATTCGGTCACAAAGCTACATGTTAATTGCTTCTGACATAGTTCCTGTTTTTTATTCTCTCTCTCTGTAAATATTTTGCTCAGCTTTTATATAAACCAATGTCGGCATCCGTTTCAAAATCGTGTTGCCGCCACAAAATTTTTTCCTTGCGCCGTAAAAAAGTTCAACCATTTTTACGATTTTTTCTTCAAATTCGAAGATACTAAGTTAAAATATAATAATGCAACGCTATTTATATTAGTTAAATAGTTAAAAAAAACATACATATATGGGTGCTGTAATGTACCAACTGCGCCGCCTAATGTTTCCGTCAATAGTGAACCACCGCTACTTGTTTGCTCACTGCATAGGTTTCGATGTCGGAAGGTTTGTCAGAAGAAAATAGAACACGCTCTAATTGAAATATTGTCAGACGGCTTTGCGTCTGACTTTTACAGAAGCAATATTTTAAAGGTACCACACGACATGTACATGTTTTACACTGGGAAGTCAGAAGCAAAAAACATGTCGTCTACGGGGTGCATAAATAAGCATCAAATATTTTTTGAAAACAAGGTTAAACTTCAAGAGGTATATAACAGGTTAAATGAGTTCCCCTTATGTAAGTTCTTTTGAAGATTTACCGCCATATTCATAAAAAAAATATTTTAGGTTTATTACAGGTTTATTTGACAAATTTCCCATAGAATTACGTCAAATAAGCGCTTCATGAACCTAAAATATTTTTTATGAATATGCCAGTGAGTTGTTAATACTTAAAAAAATTTTGCACCTTTTTTGGAACAAATACAAACCTCCAATTTTCCATCCCTGTTTGACACTAGACTTGTATCGAGCTCTTTCAGTAGCTCGTTTTTGACACAAACCAATGATCAAACCCATTTAAATTACATCATCATTGGTTTGTGTCAAAAACGAGCTACTGAAAGAGTTCGATACAAGTCTATTTGACACATTTATGTGTGTGTGTTTTAAAATAAATTGAACGAACTTTACTACTTTGATTTTATTTAACGTCATCGCTTGTTCACGTAGAAGTTTGAATAAAACCAGTTTGAACACTCCACTTACAATTATTCAAACGATGCGTTCGTTTGTACGATGCTGATTAAATTCAACATTGAGTTTTGTTGCATGATTAAATGTGAATAAAACATTTCTGGTATGGTGAGTGAATTGATTTAAACATGTTCGATCGCTACACTCACAATCACTTCAATGAACAGATATTACTACGATGCTGATTTTATTGAACGTTGAATGTTTTGTACGTGATTATATGTGAGTAAAAATTTTAATGTATGAGTAAATCATCAAAAAGCATGAAATTTGCAGGTCTCTGATGCGTACTATTGCGAAACAAATCTAAAAAGAAATAAAAAAATCAATAATTTATTTACTTATTATTTTTACTTCTCAGTTTATAATTTAACATATGTTGAGTCCCACTATTGTCGAGTACAGTCTAAAATCTTTTACCTTTCAAGTGATTTAAGTAAACTATTTGAATTATATAATTAAAAAATATCGGACGAACTAAAATTAAAGAAAAGCTATTGTCGTTCAATATTTAATTCAAAATTCAATTTTGGAGTCAAACTTCCATGAGTATACGTATTTTCCACATACACGGAGTTGTGTGAAAGAATTAAAAGATGTGAATATAGGGATGCCAATCGGGATCGATTTTTGGAAATCCCGGGATTCGGGATTTTGTAATCCCGATAATCCCGTGATTTTCGGGATTTCGGGATTTTCGGGATCCCGGGATTTTTCGGGATCACGGGATCTTCGAGATTTCGGGATAGAATTTTTTTCGTAAAATAAACTATTTTTTTAAATAAATATTACTTTAATAACAATTTAATGCATTTTAGAAAGTTTTATGTTCATAATTTATCATTCCACAATTGTCTTTAAAGTGAACAATTTTCTAATACGAGTATGAAAATAAAAATCAAAAGAATTTTTCTCATCTATTTTTAAGTTGATTAATCACATTTGATGTTAGAGAATTTATAGTGAAAACAATAACTTAATATATTGTTAATTATATTGTTTTCAATATAAATGTTTTACTATAATCTAAACCAAAACTAATGTATCTGTGGACTTTTAGCACTAAGCGGTAATTGACTTACGAAAATTTTTAGATTCACTTTCATTTTTGTTACATACATACATATGTATGTATACCAAGCATTATCTAATTTTGTATCGTTTTCGTTACGACTATGACAACGATAATAAAGCTGAACATGCAGAAAAATTAAAAGAAATGTATACACTATTCTAATCAAATTCGATTAATTACGTCTAACGATCACATTTTTATAGGCACATATATTAAAAGTTTGCGTGAGCACTTGAACAGTATTTTCGCTATACAGAAAAATTTTTAATTCATACATAGGTTGTTTTCTTCAAGTTCAACAGATACGATACATATGTATTCATACGTTCGCTTAGAGGAGTATGGTTTATTAGTGTCCTGGCCTTTTCCTCTGCAACTCGAATAAAACTATAATTTAGTCGAACTCATTCAGTCGGTCGTTTTTGACTAAAACTATTTATCAAACCCATGTAATTTAAATGGGTTTGATCTTAGGTTTGTGTCAAAAACTACCTAAACGGTCTAAGTAAAAAAGAAAATAATTTTGAACTGCAATGTGAAAAACATACACACACACTCGAGCAGTTTTTTAGACAAAATACTCCGCATTATTCTATAAATATTTCTCGCTTTTACGTCAACCGCACAACAAAAAGTTTTCACTTGCCTTGTATCAAAGAATATAAATTGTGAAGAATATAAATGATGATTTATGATTCCAAAGCTAATATGTTTCTTTTGTTTTCAAAATAATTCTAAAATGTACATGTATTGTAGCACATTTGATGAAAATTACCGTAAGAAAGTAGTTTATTTATTTTGCTCTTATTGTTAATTTATAAGAAATATGTCACGAATAGTCATTAAATTGTTAAAACTGTACGTATAAAATTGTATGAGACTTTTAAGTAAAGGGTGTTTTTTTAGAGGTATAGAACTTCGAATTGAAATAAAACACAAGAAAATCGTTTTAATGTCCATCAATTTGGCTTTATTGGAAGGATAATTTTATGCCATTAATGTTTAAATATGATTTCGGGCATGTGGCCGCCGCGGCTGGCTCGAATAAAGCCAATTCGGCTTTATTAAAGCCAATTCGGCTGGCTCGAATAAAGCAAATTTCCACGATTTTTTTAGAGGTATAGAACTTCGAATTGAAATAAAACACAAGAAAATCGTTTTAATGTCCATCAATTTGGCTTTATTGGAAGGATAATTTTATGCCATTAATGTTTAAATATGATTTCGGGCATGTGGCCTCCGCGGCTGGCTCGAATAAAGCCAATTCGGCTTTTTTAAAGCCAATTCGGCTGGCTCGAATAAAGCAAATTTGCACGATTTGCAAGCGTTGTTCTTTTGTCAACCTGTTCATGATGAAATGGCAAACCAAACTAAATATTAATCACATGACAGCTGACAAAATGGCCGCCAGTTAAAAAAGTGATGCCAACTTAAAGTTCTATACCTCAATAAAAAACACCCTATATTATAAAAAATACCATAAAATCAACGAAAATTTGAATTTATAAAGTTTTTTATATAAAAATTGCTAATGGCGTTTTCTTTTCTAAAAGAAAAGTGTAACATATATATTACATGTAATTTGGCAACATTTTTAAATGCTCACCTGATTTTTAAGAATTGTTGCATATTTTGCGTTTACAAAAGAACAATTTTCCAACAAGTTTCGGCATAAAACAATGACGAACTATAAAATGATTCATTTTTTCATAGACAATAGCAAAAACAGCTGTTAATATAATGCTGCACTCATGCCCTTTTAATGAAAATGAGTGTTGAACATGTAGCATTTTTCTTCTTTTTAAGGGCAACATCATGAGAAAAGAACGCGTTGATTTTTAAAATAATACATACTTTTCAGAAAAGAACACAAAGAAATGTAAAATGCAGCATATTGCTCAGAAAAGAAAACGCCATAAGAAATCCCGAAAATGAAATCCCGGGATTGAGTTTTACAAATCCCGGGATTCGGGATTTCCGGTTTGGCATCCCTATGTGAAGATGAAAATTTGAAACAAGCTTATTTAGCAGAAAAACGAATATATACGCTAAAATATAAGGAGTTTTACAAATTTTTAAAAGAGGAAAATTCTGAGGAAGATGACATCCAAAAGTATGAATACTGCTCATAAACAAAGCCCATTATTAAAAATTTAAATTTTATTTCTTCTATTTTTAACCCCCGACCAAAAAAATGGGTGTTATAAGTTTGTAGCGTGTGTCAGTGTATCTGTGTGTCTGACCGCGTTGAAAGGCGACTTGATCGAGAAGTTCTTAACTATGTTCTAAACGGCTGGACCGTTTATTTTTTTGAGCATAAATAAAAATCAATTTCTTATTTTTACATTAAATGTAACAAATAAATGTATGTATATGTATGTACATATATAGCTATTACGATGAGATCAACCTGTGGACATTTCGCTAACGATAAAAATATGGTGGACGCCAAAAAGGGTCGTATTACTCTTTTTATCACTTTTATGATATGGGTATCAAATGATAGGGATTTTCGTGGAGATGACCAAAAATGCGATCGAAAAAATGGCGGAGGCGCCAAAAAGTAGAGATTTATGTCCATTTATCACTTTCATGATATGGGTATCAAATGAAAGGGATTTTCGTGGAGATGACTAAAAATGCAATAGAAAAAATGGCGGAGGCGCGAAAAAGTGGATATTTATGTCCATTTATTTTTTTCATGACATGGGTATCAAATGATAGGGTTTTCGAGGAGATTACCAAAAATGCAATAGAAAAAATGGCGGAGGCGCCAATTTGAGGTGGCGTTGGCTGAAGTAGTTAGCACGTTGACTACAAAACCGAAGGTTCTGGGTTCAATCCCTGTATCCAACAGTCATTAAATAACAACACCACGCATTTTTCTGATGTGCATTAGTGTCCCTTTGTGTCAGTTGTTGTAGGAAAGTTCAAGTGATGAAGGCATAGTCACTGGTCACTGAACTATACCGACTTCAGCAGATACTAATCCTAATGTAACATCAGAGCGCCCTCCTTCGTTGTGTAGCAGAATCATCGGCGAAGTAAAATAATCAATAAAATAGCTACAAAACACAGCTTCAAAAAGTTAATAAGCCTCATTTAACATCAGAGAGGCGCTGCAACACTGCATTATTACAAACGTGCAAAAAGCAGAGTTGTAAAAGAATGAAGCTTTCCTCTATTTCTCCCTTCACCACCTGTCTTCTCTATCACTATCCCTTTCCTAAAGAAGGTAACACCTAGTAATAGTACTAGGCATTAATTGCCTGAGTGTTACTTCTCTTAAAAAAAAAAGTGGACATTTAAGTCCATTTATCACTTTCATGATATGGGTATCAAATGAAAGGGATTTTCGTGGAGATGACCAAAAATGCAATAGAAAAAATGGCAGAGGCGCCAAAAAGTGGACATTTATGTCCATTTATCATTTTCATGATATGGGTATCAAATGAAATGGATTTTCAAGGAGATGACCAAAAATGCAATAGAAAAAATGCCAGAGACGCGTGCACTCTCCACGCTCTGGTAAGGAATAATCAAAATAGGGAACAAATTCTTTAAAAAATAATTTTAGAATGTTAAGAAAATTTTGTTATTAAGCATAATCAATATTTCCAGTTACGATTTTCCATATTTTCTACTTTTTACCTGTAACTAGAAAAACGCAACCACCGACTCAACTACTTGAAAATAGTTGTGTATAATTAAAATTTTTCTCAACCAAATTTACGCATAGTCGTAAATGATAGTACCAAAACACAACTGAAAAGTCAACTGTTAATTTAGTGGAGAATGGTAATGCAAATTTATCAATCCCAACCAAACTATTTTAGAAGTTGAAAACCGTGATAGGGGCATAAATTGACTCTATTAAAAATGCATGTCTGAACGCAGCATTAACCAATCCGGGAGCAGTAACACTGGTTTTCGGACACATAAAATACTTTTTTTAATTTCTTTATTTTTATATTTAAAACTAAAAACAATTTATTTACAAAAAGTTTCAAATAGGAATGAATAAAATTATACAATTCAAACTGACATATATTTCGAGTAATTAACATTTGTTCTATAACAAACGTTAATTAATAAAAACTACCAAGCAGTTTTTATCAAAGTTGTTTATTACAAGAGTAAAATCATACGTAACATTTATCTCTTCCTTCTTGGAATCTCTTGTTCAAATAAAACTCTTGGCTTATGTGTTCTTTTTGATCGGCGAAGTATCTGCTCGGATTGTAAATTCGGAATTCCTTCGATTAAATTCTCACACGGATATTCACAGGTGGTAGTTGCGGTATTTCAAATTGCTGAGCTTCAGAAAATGTTTTAAATTGAAGAGCTTGCGGTGTTTCGAATTCTTCGTCAGTTTCTTTTTCTGATTTATATTACAACGTTGTACCTTCATAGTGAACAGACGTATTAGCGGAATTTTTCTTATATACAAACTAAACAAAAAAAAAGCATACAAAAAATATTCGTAGTACATATTAACTTTGATAAATAAGCATTTTTTTGCTTTGATAATATTTTTTACATATAGTAATAACAAAAACAAAAAAAAACCGTAAACAAAAAAACATACAAAATACCCTTGAGGAATACTCTTTTTAGTACCCCAGAGGAAAAAAATAGTGAAGTGAGTTCTAACGGCAGAAATGCCTATTTTACTGTGAGTTTTGATGCTCATAATGATAACAATAAAAATAAAAAATCTGATAATAGACTTGCTGTGAGTTCTGAAGCTCTTAATAAAAATCAAAAATCTGATAATAGACTTTTTCTAACGGCAAAACCACAGTTTCGTCAGCGATCAACTTCGCTTTGTCCAATGCCAACTAGTGAATCGTTGACATTATTGCCTAGTACTTCTACATTTAACTCAGCAATATCATCCATTTCGGGCTCGTGGTCAACAATTAAACAAGTTGTTACTGAAGACAACAGTAGTACAAAACCAAAGGTACAAGTAGGAATGGACAGATATATAACCATTTTAAAGCGCGGGCGAAGCCCAAATTCTACTAAAATTGGATCCGCCCCAAAGATGTCTAGGGATAACAGCACATCTTCTATCAATCGTCGAAATCGTTTTTCATTATTGCAAGACAAAGACGACAAGCCCGCCGCATCATCGCAAAAGTCTTTCAAGCCACCACCTATTTATCTGAGAGAAAAAAATTCAAACGCGCTTCTAAAAAATCTACTGTCGACCATTGGTGAAAATACTTTTCACATCATTCCAATTAAACGAGGTAATATTGATGAAACTAAAATCCAAATATATGATGAAAAAGATTTCCGAAAAATTGTTAGTGAGTTTGAAAAAAATAAAACAAATTTTTATACATATCAACTTAAGAGTGCTAAAGGCCTACAAATAGTATTAAAGGGCATAGATTCATATGTTGAGCCTGAAGAAGTAAAATGTGCACTTATCGAACAAGGATTTAAGGTAAAAAATGTTACCAATATAATCAATAGAGAGAAGATTCCCCAGCCTCTATTTCGTGTTGAACTGGAGCCGAATGATATACAGTTAAAAAAAAATGAGACGCACCCAATTTATAGTCTAAAATACCTTTTACACAGAAAAATCACAGTTGAAGAGCCACGTAAGCGTTCAGGTCCCGTACAGTGCCATAATTGCCAAGAATACGGCCACACAAAAACCTACTGCAAATTACCTACAGTTTGTGTTATCTGCGGTGAATTGCATGGTACTGCTAACTGTACCAAGCCAAAAGTACAAGCTGAAAAAAAATGCAGTAATTGTGGAGAAAATCACACTGCTAATTACAGAGGATGCCGTGTATATTCTTTCGTTAAACAGGCTATGGATCAAAAATCTAAATTAGCTCCAGTTCAATCAGCAAATGCTTACTCCGCCACTCTTCCTCAAACTAGCCAACTAGTAACTTCACGTGTATCGTATGCCGATGCTGCTAAGACTAGTTCTATTCCCACACAAAATGTTCCACCGCCAAGTAATTCAACGAATGCAAACTCTAGCTTTAACTTTAGTCGTCTTGAAGCTACTATTGAGAATCTGGTGCTAACTATAAACAACTTTACAACAAATATGACTAGCATGATGCAAGAAATGCTGAGAATGCAGAATACTCTGCTTCAAGCATTAGTCAACAAACCATGAACACGTTAAAACTATGTTTCTGGAACGCAAACGGCATTCGCCAACATAAAAATGAACTTGAGCACTTCCTCACGGAAAAAAATATTGATATAACGATGGTCTCTGAGACTCACTTTACTTCGAGAAGCTGCTTTAAGATAAATGGTTACACTCTATATGATTCAAAGGACCCGAGAGGGAGAGCATGCGGTGGATCAGCAATTCTAATTAAGTCAAGACTCAAGCACTATATCCTTGAGAACGTTAGTGAAGAATATATGCAAGCTACGAATATTTTCGTAGAAAATTTTTGTTCGAATTTCGTGATATCATCAATTTACTCACCTCCCAGATTTTCAGTTACCGAAGATCAGTATGAGAAGTTCTACAAATCGCTTGGATCTTGTTTCGTGGCAGCTGGTGACTACAATGCAAAACATACGTACTGGGGCTCGCGTCTTGTTACACCTAGAGGTAGAGCGTTGTTTAATACAATTTCAAAAATGGGCTTAGATGTAATTTCGAGTGGGGAGCCTACTTACTGGCCTACTGACGTAAGAAAAATTCCAGATGTTATAGATTTTGGCGTCACGAAAAATATCCATAGGGACTTAATTCACTTAGAGGGCTCTGTAGATCTGTCCTCCGATCACTCTCCCACAATAGTTACAATTTTCAACCCACTTAGGAGTGATTTAACTAACTCATATGCGAAAACGATTAATAGGGTCAACTGGCTAGGATTCAAAAAATATATTAGTAGTCACTGCGTAGAAAACATTCAGCTAAGATCACCTGATGATATTGAATTTAATATTGCCAATCTTACCGAATATATTAAACAGGCTGCTGAACATGCCACTACTTCCTATCCGCAGACTGGCTTTAATAGAATTTATTCTACGGATATTGAACGTCTCGTATGTGAAAAAAGGAGAGCTAGAAGAGAATGGCAACAACACCGATCACCCCTAAATAAAATCAGACTTAAAGAATGTACTAAACGACTCAAAGAGCTGCTATCGTCGGAAAAGACTGCATTACTGGAAAAGTACTTAGAAGGTCTTGATGTAACGTCAACATCTAATTACTCTTTATGGCGCGCTACTAGAAATCTTAAAAGACCCGTTGGTCTCAAATCACCATTGCGTACTTCGACTGGAGGCTGGGCAAGAAGCGATAGTGAGAAAGGTAACTTATTTTCTGAGCATTTAAAATCTGTATTCACTCCCAATTCATGTACGGGTGCTGCCGATTTACCGAGTGTAGTCTCTCTACCCCCTCGTCCCTTAAGGTTTAAGATGCATGAACTACAAAAAATAGTTGCTGAACTCGACCCTAAGAAAGCTCCAGGTATTGATGGCATTAGTAACAAGATGCTGATGAACTTGCCTCATATTGCAATAAGAATTTTGCTATTTATTTTTAATGCCATTTTACGAATGCAGTATTTTCCACATAACTGGAAACTTGCCAAGATTAAAATGATTCCAAAGCCAGGCAAAGATCTTACCAAGGCTGAGTCATATAGGCCTATAAGCTTACTTTCAACAATTTCAAAGCTTTTCGAAAAGCTGCTCATGACTAAATTGTCCACAATTTTAGCTGATACTGGGTGCATCCCGGACCATCAATTTGGCTTTAGAAGTCAGCATAGCACTATTGAGCAAACGCATAGATTGGTTCAAATTATAAGGAGGACTTTTGAAGAAAAGAAGTATTGTTCTGCCCTTTTTATTGATGTTTCTCAGGCATTTGACAAAGTATGGCAGAAAGGCCTAGTTTTAAAATTGAAGACATACCTACCAATAAATATACAAAAGCTTTTGGAAAGTTATATTCTCGATAGAAAGTTTACTGTTGTGGAAGGAGACTTCATGAGTGTACAGTGTTCGAAAATAAACATTATTTAATGTACTTTAATGTTCTGTAAGGTACAACCTCACACGCACAAGCGCTAATAATGTACGTATACCGAGTACATTAAAATTATAAGTACTTACAATCTTAGTTAACTTGTGCCCAACGAGAATCGTTATTTAACCTAATCAAAATGATGATGATCAACACTACGTTTTGTAATGTTAAAGACATTATTATTAATGTACATTTAATGCATGCAGGTTACACTCAAAAAAGTTTTACATTAACTGAATATACAAGAAGTTTCTGTTAACTAAAATTAAAGTAAATCTTACAGGTAGGTAAATTTTTACCAAGGTATTTGTATGTAAAATCTTTTTTGTTTATTATTTAATAAGCAAACCACAATATATTGATGATTTTCTGTGCACTCAATATAATAAATTATTTAGAAAAACAGTGGTAGACATGCCACACCTGCTTAAGTTGAAATTTTGAATACACAAATTAATACTTGTGTCCCAAATTAGAAGAAAAATATTTTGAAACAGACGATTTAAAATCAATACTTTTAATTATGTGCAGGTTGTTTTTAGCTATTGAAAATAAAAGAAAAAATCTTTTTTACTGAAATTTGAAATTAAAATAAATTGAAAATCATTCGGTTCGCATGAAAAAAAGCCTGTTGTAATCGGCAAATAAAAAAACACGTGCGCATGTAGCTTGGGCGTAATATTGACGTCACTATGAAGCTGCATATGCTACATACCACGTAGTTGTGTCAAAATAATAAACATAGCTGAGAATGTATTATTATTTCATGACTTTTTTGTTTGAGCAGATCTTCACATGTATGTACACACAAGTGCTGCCTACATTTGGATTTTGACACAAAAATACTATCAAAATTTTACGCCGCTAATGCAACCAATGTGTTGGAAATTCTCCTGGCGTCATAAGTGTCTTTCTACGTGTACTATAGGGTTAGTAGAGCGGTTTTTAAATCAAAATAATATTGTTTGAAATTATGTTTAATTTGAGTTTACTAACAGCATATTTTGAGTGTAAAATGTATCAAGAGCTGTTGTGTCCACACATACACTATGTTATTCTTTGTTAGTATATGTGCTTCGCGGCTATATGGATAGGCTGTGAGCATCACTCATTATACTCGCTTTGCAATGTTGTCAGCTTTTAAAATTTTAAACGCGAAAAAATATGAAGATACTTCTAGTGCTCAGTGGTTTTTAAATTAGTTTTTAATTTTTTTTTGCTTAAGAGCTCTAAACTCAAAATTTCAAATCAAATTTGTTTTGAGCATGCTTGTCATTTAAAAATTTAAATTGTGCATTTCAAGATGTTTTTTGTATTGTTAGAAGATTGATTCAAGGAATACGCGCTATATCAAACTCTGACTTTAATATTTAATTTAATTAATGTAAAAAGTGTTTTGTCTAACAAGAGATAATTATAATGTCATCAGCATTCCAAATAGAGTCGAATAGCGACATTTGGTCTGTTATAGACAATATACGAAATATGATTCAATTAATACAATTATATTGAGAAACATTGAGTCTTTATGAATTCAGTTGATATAAACCTATTTGAGAAATTAGTAAAAATTGCCATACAAGTTCTGTCACATCCATATTAACATGTAGAAATAGAATAGGTTTTAAGCTCTATAAATTTTTTAAGGTTTACCACAATATTTTTGCACACGTTTAACGCTTTCATATAACAAAGGTCTGAAACGATAAAATTTTTGTTGTGAAATCAATGAAATAACAAATAATAACGATTTTTATATAAATAGCAATGTAATGCATATAACTTTAAAGTTAAAAAAAAACTATGTTATGCTCAGGTGATCGGGTATGTTCTGTAAACCGAATCGTTTTCAAAACGAAAAATTTTCAAAAACGAGTAAATGTTTATTTGGTGCTTTACAAATTACTCGAAATGGTGACATTCGAAATTAATTTGAATAAAATATTTGAATGTTAAAGTCAGTTGTTAATAAAACAAGTCACCTTTTAAACAAAAGTACGCATTTAAAATGTCCGGCTCTAAATCTTTGACAGAAAAAGTGTTTATTTCATTATTATAAAACTTGATGTGTCATACATTCACCCATTTACAGGTTTCAAAATAACACAGTTTTTTTGCTCTCCTGAAAACAAACTTGATTTTGTCGCAGAAACGATGATATCTATATCTCTTTAGTACTTTAAACTTATTTTTTACTTATTGTAATAGACATTTTTCTATTTTTTATAATTTTTTTATATCAGTTTTTTTGTTAAATAAGTTCTTTTTTCAAATAGGGACTGTGATAGTTTTATGAAATGAAACCTTGTTATGTTCGATATTTTTTGTCTTTGCTATATACATGTTCCTTAATATTTGATTTTTTTAATATATGAGTGGGTTTCATAAAAGTTTAACATATTGGGCCTGATAACGAGTATAGTATTTCGACTACGACTACGAAGATTTCGTAATAGATTAAAGAAACTTGCAATGTTCCTTAGTCTACTACAAAATCGTCGTAGCCGAAGTCGTAATACGACACTCGAAATAAGGCCCAATTACATTGAGTACATCTGTTTATATAAATTAAGTGCTTTTCATAGTTGCAGTGCTTTTCGAAATTTAAAAGTTGATAACACTGTCCCAATTATAGAAAATTGAGAGTATGACCACCGCCAGTGCTGTCGGATGTAACGATTTGTCTCTAAAATCGCCAAAAGCTTTTGTTCATTTATATATTTCAACTCATTTGCGATTATTTTAAACACACATGGCAAATTTTACACAAGGAAGGTTTTCTACAACATAAAATAATTAATGAAAAGAGATTTGTTTTCTATATCTAAAGTGTGGTTTTTATAAAACATAGTGGGGAAAACTTCCTTTTATTAATTTGGAACTAGCATTTTGGATAATGATGCATCAATAGCCTTATGCATCATGATAAGGATATAAATAACTGAAAATAAGATTCATATTGATGTAATTCATTTTTAGTATGTTTTATACTCCAGTATGTTTGTATGTATGTCTGTTTTATAAATGAAATACACTCCAAAATATTCCATGCTTAAAAATACGAAACACTTTTTCGTAATTTGATTTTTGTACAATAAACTAAAAATTTTTAAATTTTACTAAAATATTTGTAGCTTTGCAGGATAAAGGCCATTTCTCACTATAATACAAAGTCATGCGATCTACGAAAAAAGTACAACCCTTGTGTGATGAATTCTTGTCTTTTGAAATATTTTATAAACTCCATCATATCAGGGTTGTATTTATTCGTAGATCGCACGACTTTGTATGATAGTGTATCACGGCCTTAACAAGTTTCATAATTTTACGAATGTCGTTAAGTTACAAAAACGATTTCCTACAATTATTTTCGTATATAGTACCACATTTTTCGTTTATTTCATTGAATTTAGGAAGAAATAAAACATTCTCACAAAATTGGAAATTTCGTGAAATAAATAAATTTTGTTTTGTTATCATTTTGTTTACAGTACAAAATTATTCTTAAACCTACACAAGTTTCGTGAATGTTACAAAAAACAATTTAAACATATAATAAAAACTGTTGGTTTGTTTTACTTTTTATTATATGCCAGATTTATTTTCCTGTTATTGTATAAAAAATTATTGTAATAAACAATTTGTTTTTAGTTCATGCTAGGAACTAGGGATGGGCAAAAAAATATCGATATATCGAAATATCGATATTTGAAAATATAAATATCGATATATATCGCCGATATTTCAAAAACCGATATATCGATACATCGATTCTAATTTACGAGTATCGGGTTTCGATATTTTTAAGAGCTCTATAAATTTTAAAGCTAGGATGTTGGCATGACTGCTAGTGATGCGAACCAAAAATAGAGAAATTTCATAACAGAAAAGACGCATCTATAAGGTGACCCCACTAATCCAGCTGACGTTTATTTATTAACTAAGCTAAATGTCAAATTTGGTGTGGGTATAAAGGTAGAATTAGTAAAATCGTATCGTTCTACTTTACAGCTTGCCGTATCGTTCAGCTTTGTGTACAAGTTATAGAAAATGTAACAGTTTGCACAGCACATTTTTTTTGTCTGGCTTTTAATGCGGCTTTTTTAACATTCGCTACAGAAAAATCTGTTTTCTGTAGATTTCTACGTCAGCAGTGCTACCACCACATATTTTATAACTAGTAACATGCATTGCATATCGTACGGCTTTTGTCAGCTGACACGCAACTTCACGATACGATTTTACTAATTCTACCTTAAGTCTCAAGGCAGAATTAGTTTTTACTTTCTGTTCTGTTACTAATCAGATGACTCTTTTTTTTATAGAAATCTTATACAAGCCGTTAGTTTTTCTCTTTCGTTATATTCTGTTTCGGTTCAACCTGTGAAAATCAAAAAACTATTAAGTAGTGTAATGTATGTAGGTGTCAGCATAAGTAAAATAAAAAGCTTTCGAAAGGTTTAGGAATTTAGGAATTTGAAAAAATTAAATTTTTACCAGAAAAACATAAAACTATATTTGAACATATCAATGGACGATGCAAAACTCATCACTTTAGTTTCAAATTTATTACAGAAAAAGTAACAATTAAAACTTAGACACAGAACGGCAACAGAAAGTAAAGACTAATGAAGCCTTAAGGAGCTCAATATCAACTTTGGTTTTCTTCACTATTAGAGTTCATTAAAATTTAAGTTAGATAGTTTTTCGCGATTTCTCTAAATATTAAATCATTATTTAATGGATGCCCAGTACATATTTCTCGTATTCTGCAATGATGAAGTTTGAAGTGTTCAACACTGAGCATTCATAAAACAATTATTAAGAGCCTTATTTATAAAAATTATTAAGGCTTTCTAAAGGCTTAATAAGGAAAATTTTTTATGGAAATCTGTTTTAAAAAGCTTTGCAAAGCCTCAATAATTTGTATAAATAAGCATGTTAACATTTAAAATCGCTAACAAAATATTAAGTTCTCAAAATGATGTCGTTTAAACTTTTTTGGCGGTTATGGCGCGATATTTTAGTATGTGTATTTGTTTTAAACTTAAAAGATTTTTGCAACATTTTTGGGCAAAAAAAATCGATATATCGAAATATCGATGTTTTAAAAAAATATATATCGATGCTGTTCAAAAATATCGATACGATATATATCGATAAATTTTTTCCATTTGCCCATCCCTACTAGGAACATAACTGGTACGAACGACGAATTTCGTCCACGCAGAGTTTGCTGCGTAAATTCGTCGTGTGAAACACAACAACGACGAATTTACTCAACGAATTCAGCTATTATAATTTATAAAGTTGTTTGAAGCATTTACAAAGCCAGAGAGAGAAAATTTGTATTTCATAGTTCGTCGGTGTACAAAATAGAAATAAATCTATCGCAGAGCTCGTCACGCTCTACAAATTTCGTTTTATGGAGGCGTTGTGTTAATTTTAATATGAACAAATATATTTTATTTTCCATGACAAAAGTTCGCAACGAAAACTTCGTCTTCGTGCCAATTGTGTTCCCAGTTTGATTCGTGAGTTTCATTGCAAAATATTCATGTATGTATGTGATGTGTGAGGAATGCAGAGGCTGTAACAACTTCCCTTAAGTTATCTTTTTATTTTCATAATTATTACAACCTTCAATTCTAGGAATTAAAGATTAATAAACTATTTTCCAAGAATATATAAATTTTTTGAAGATTTTTATATTCCACGATTTTAATTTTATACAAAATTTCGCATATAACACAAACTTGCTTTTCATGATTCACTAATTTATTTTGTATTATTAACATTGTGTTTCTTATATTTACGAAAAAAAATTTGAAATACAAAATTTTGTTTGCAGACAACAAATATTTCGTAAAATAAAGAAATATCACATCTACTACATATCTACGAAGCATTTCGTACCCTAAAATCAACGAATATTTCCTAACATTAACCACATTTTTCTAAAAACCTAAAAATATGTACATATGTATATAAAATTATATTTTAAATAAAATATGTTGTGTAGCTAACTAATATCTAATGTTGTATAATATTGACGATAAACGACAAATGTGTCAGCGCTGTGGCTAAAAATCAATCTGACAGCACTGGTTAGCATCGATCAGGTATGATACAGATATGTATGTATGCATCTTTTAAAGGATTACGGTACTTGTTGACGCATAATGCATTGCTATTGGCTGAAAAATATAAGGAAAAAAACAAGCAAAAAAACTGGGAAAACATCACAGTGGAACAAATTATAATTTTTCTCCATAAATTTTGAAAGTGAAAAATTAAATTTTTTTATAATTGTCTAAATTTGTGAATGCTAATGAAAATACAAAAAAATATAAAAATATATAAGACCTTTAATTTTAACGAATTTTACGGTTTGCTTATTAATCCACCTTCACTCATATGATTAATAAATATTTTTAATTTATAACAATAATAGCCGACTGAATTCTACACACCTTCATACTGCAAATCTTCTAACTCGTTGCCTATATATATATATATTTTGAAGCATATCGTCAATGCTATTAATACTTTTAAGTAGATACATATGTATGTATGTATATTACCAAGATAGCCACAACTGATATTAAACACTGTATTGTTTAAAATCGTTTGCTTACATGTGTCGGCTATACGAATTATTAACATATTATCAATTTCTACTTTTGAATAAGAACTTGAAACCCCAAAATGTCATTAGTTTCAACTTTCTGATTTTATATTATTTTCAATATCTGCCTTTTGAAAACAAATTCTCTAATTTTAAGAATCTACGGCATATCTTTGATTGCAACAATTTCCAATTTCCAATTTCCAAAAATATGTGCGTATGTACATATGTATGTATGTATGTATTTATTAAAAAAAAACGAAAAGTCTTTGTTATCCGTACAATTTCGCTCTTATTTTTTGCTTTTAACTGCCCACTGTTCACTTCATATATAGATTTTTTTTACACAGGACTGCCAACCTTTTTCTTGCTAAGTTGGTACAAAAAGGGAAGACAAGAATTAATCCTAATTTTTTGTATATATGGCCTATTTCCGAACTGCGAAATAAAACTTTCGACTTACAATTTGTATTGAAAACAACAATGATATATGAAAATTTGTTTTTTCAATATAAATTGTAAGTCGAATGTTTTCTTTACCATTATACTCTTTGCTTTTAAGAGTAATTGGGTACTTAAATTTTATGCATTTACAATGGGCTGTGGGATTTTCCAAAGTTTTATGGTTTCTTTTTTATTAATAATAATAATGCGTGTGTGTTGTTAGCAGGTAACGAACAAGATTTGTAACCACTTTTTTTCATCGAAAATTTTAAAATGTTTATTTTAAATACAATAAATAATTGAAAGCTATACCTTAAAGCCATGTTTGTGTGTATGTATATAGTATATATTTACATATACATATAAGTATGTGCCTTAGAGTGTTTTAGGTACTTTAGTGTTTTAGGTACTTTATTACAACAAAAAACAATGCATTTAAGTTCCAAATATTGAAATATGTATGTATATTAGGGTAACAACAGCTTTTTTTTAGTAATTTTGCAAAAATGAAATTTTACACGGCCTAGCGCACATCGTTATAAAAAAAATATTAAGAAACGCCAAACTACTTGAGTCATTGTTAACTTATTTCTGTTGGAAGGTCTTGAGGGAATTTTTTGGGAAAACTTTTAACAGAAATAAGTTAACAATGACTCAAATGAGTCAAAGAATAGTTAAAGAAATTATAGAATTTATTTTAATATAAGTAGCACATGCTGTAACGATGCTTAAAAATCGTAGTTTTAATGGAATAATACATTGCTGATGGTACGAACAGTAAAGTTAAATGCACCATTGAACGCGGCTTGAAAAATCAATCAGATGAAGTATCTTTTTTTAATTATTTGCCTTGCGAAAAAATACGTAAGTATTCCAAAAAAATATATATAAATTTACCTATTTTAGACACGGTCCTATACGTGAACGGTTATCTCTAGATCCCTTAATTGTTTTGGGAATCCTCTTTAAAAAATATCGATCTTTAGTTTCAGAGGGGTAATAAAATATTTTTATTTAGTGATTAGCTTTAATTTACATATGTTTACATATATGTATGTATGTATATATACAAGTGTATGTATTTGTGTAAAACACATAAGTTTTAATATATAAAATAAGCTAAAAAATGCATTGTTTAGTCAACAAAACAAGCAAAAATATAATTTTAACTTTTTTATTAAACTTTTACCAAATTAAATAAACGCATTTCAATGAATTTAAATATTTATATGAAAGAGATTTTCGTGTAAATTTTAACTAAAGAATAAAAATGATATTTAATTTTGAAATAAATACTTTAGAAACCATAATATTGTCTGATTTTTAACGTCAAATTGCTTAAAAATACCTTGCTTATCGCATTTGTGTGTGTGTGTGTGTGTAATTTGACATTTTCAATGGCAAAATTGGTTACGAGTAGATTTCTTTACTTCCTGACTATAAAATGTAGTAAAATAAAGCTCGTTAGAATACATTGGCAACAATTTGCAAATGAATAACATAAAATTCCGCAATTACCCCTAAAATTCAAGAAGGGATAAATACAACAAAAACAATATTCTTTTGTTATCTACGTACATATGTACATACATATGTAAACAGGTTAAAAAAATTGTAGAAATTTTTATCCACACTTTATTGCCAAACTTAATACAAGAAGAACGGTTTTACATTACTTTTGTAAAAGTTGGCAATCCTGGCTTAAAATTATCAATAGATAAGTAGAAAGAGTGCATGGCGTCGTCCGTCTGCAATGTTCTTGGGTTGGTTTAATCTTGTATTCTATTCAGTGTTGCCGGAATCGTAATTCATTTTACAGGGATAAAACTAATCCAAATTTTAGATATTACGCAAACAAAATTTTTTGTAATTTTATTTACGGCGCTCTATTCCTAAATACATATGTACATAAGTATGTACATTACTTGCATGTACAGTGAACAAAAAAAAAACTTGTACAGCAAACGCTCCGCTCTTCTAATCAAAATATCTCTGTTGCTTTGTAAGATTTTAAGATAAAACCAAAAGCGATTTCAAGGAAAATTAATCAGCTTTCTATGAAAATCTTTAATTTTATTAACAAATTTATTTTAATGCGAAAAAAATAACCTAAAATATAATAACACTATTTTCCAGAGCAAAAAAAAAACTTGTACACTAACTCTTCTTTCAGGAAGGAGCTATGAAATAAGGAATACACTAAAAATTAGTACTAAATGTGGCCACGTCTAGCATCTAATAGACTATTTTCATAGAATGAACTGGGTTTTTGGTAATTTTGGGAGCTATATGGTCCAATATGCCCTGGAGAGCACTTTTGAGTTAATTTTTACACATAATCTACAGCTCGCGTAATTTTTTGTTCACATACGCCCACAGAATTTCATTTGTACTAAGGCCAAGGATCTAGGGAGGATGTGCCTGCAATTTTTTCCCATTGAATGGAAGCCATTCTCTTATTATTGAAGACGAATGTTTCGGGTATTTAACTCTAACTAATCAATAGTCTCCACTTACATTTATTTTGGCAGCTAACTGTGCTAAATTATCTCTTAGTATTTTTAAATAATTCATTTTATTTATTGTACGTTCTATAAAAACCGGATTTCATACACCACTCGATCCCATTGGGCCCCATACCATCATATTACACCCCCCATGCTTCACCGTGTTATTCAGGTTTTTATATGTTCCCCTCGTATCACTCTCCGACAAACTAATCAGCTTAGCAATAAGACTTGCTTAGTGTAAATTAGGACTAAACGTTTTTTAACCTTGCATGTAGCGAGTTTTGAAATTCAATTCTACATATACGTGCAAGACAAACAATTATTTAAATACATAAATGCTTCCATACATGTACATATAACTTTATTTGGACGTAATTCTCCCAATGATTTATCTTGCGGGCAATATTATTTTAGTAATAAAAATAAAATGTAAAAAGTTATAACTAGGGACATAACAATTATAGGAGAAATGACAAAAAGGTTATATTATCCTTAAAATTGATTAATTCAAATAGTGGTTACAATCAACGATTATCGTAAGATATCGTCGCAAAGTGCAAACCTGCTAACTCACTTCAATAAAATTTTACAGGAGAGACAAAATACTGTTAAAATTTTCTATACATTGGTTAAGAAATTAACATAATACGTCAAGTTTTTTCGACATGTGGAGTTTCTAATTAAAACAAATATTTCGGGCAATCGATGCGGTATCTTTTTCTCTATCGAACGACATTAAAATGTCATATCTTATAAAAAGTGTCATTTATGAAATTTTGATGAGCCTGTGGAAGATTTTATCAGTTAAAGGTTTGCCACACGTTTAGTTCCATACTTAAGTGTTTGACTTTACTAATTCAACGAAACATTTAATTTATTATTTACATGTATTTAATATATCGCATACTAAATCATAAAGAGTCACAACTCAAAATTATAGAAGTGACTTTTCTTTTTTAGAAACCAGTTAATTGAAGAAATCTATAACGACCTCAACAATTTCTTTTGCAATACAGTCTTCTTGAAGAATATAAAATATCGTTATGCTTGTTTTTATGTCACATGCTTGCGTCATTTGTACAGTATCAACAGTTGTTTGCAACTACTCAGCATCTGACTCTTTATGATTTAGTGTGCGATATATAAATGACAAACAAAATACTTTTTATATAAATTTTTAATATAACACGAAATGTGTCAAAATATTTATGTATGCAACGTGATTATCAAAACTGTAAACTATAATATTCTTTCCACTGAATAATTCTAGCAAAATTATATTAAAATTACATATATATTTTGTAATTCAAATATAGTTGTGGAAAAATTGGTTTGTTCCATGTATAGATAATATCGCAGAATTCGGCAACACTGATGTTTTGTCGTCGGTTGGCTATTGGTTTGCGGCACGGTATATTCAAAATACAATCTATTTGCAGCAAACCAGAAACCAACCGACGATGTGTTGCTTTATACTCTCAATAATTTTTTCTCTTAGTTACTTTGCTCCCACCGAAAACCAATTTTTTTTTTTAAATTTCACATTTTTATATGAACATCCATTCATACATGCATGCATGAATGGATGTACATATCTTTACAGGGTTTGCTTATGAAGCACTAACACTTTGGCAAAGAACACTAAAATATAATTTATTTGCACATAGATGTACACAACAATTTTAATTTACATGCTATGACCGTCAAGCAGAGTGCTTTATAAAGTATTTTACTTGAGTTGAAAAATCATTGTGATTCTAATCGCGTAGTGTACATGTAAACATACACAAAGAAGAAAGTTGTCATATCTTACCCTTTGTATAATACATTAAATAATGTACAGTTTATTTTCGAACACTGTGAGTGTACCCGAATCTATATCTTCTGGTGTGCCACAGGGTAGTATTCTGGGGCCAGTCTTGTATCTAATATATACTTGTGATATGCCTGTGAGCAATAACATCCACACTTCTACATTTGCCGATGATACAGCCTGTTTGAGTATTCACAAAAATCCTGATGAGGCATCCCGCAATCTCCAAGCACACATTACCCAGCTTGAAATATGGTTGAACTTATGGAGAATTAGAGTCAATGAACAAAAGTGTGTTCATATAACGTTTACCCTAAGAAAAGATACCTGTTCCCCCATTCGAATCAACAATCAAAATATTCCTCAACATTCTCAAGTCAAATACCTTGGCATACACCTTGATCGAAGGCTTACATGGAAATATCATATTGACTATAAGTTAACCCAAATGAAACTTAAATTGACTCAAATATATTGGTTAATTGGCAGAAATTCAACACTCAGCCTAGACTGCAAACTCTTGATATACAAGTCGCTTTTGAAGCCAATATGGTGCTATGGAATTCAGCTGTGGGGCACTGCTTCAGCTTCAAATGTCGAGAGAATCCAACGAAGGCAAAACAAAATTTTACGTTTGATAACATCTGCTCCATGGTACGTTAAAAATTCAAATATTCATCGTGATTTAAATATGCCACTAGTGAGTGAAGAAATTGCAAAATACGCAGGCAAATATTTAACTAAACTCGAGTCACATCCTAATCCGCTTGCCCGTAATAATTTGAGCTTTACTGGACACATCCGCTTAAAAAAGAGGGACACAAGGGCTCTTATACCCAACACTCCAGATGGGACTGCTTAAAAATACTTCTTTTTGATTATCACTACTTATGTATTATTTATAACTATCACTAAGCTTATGTCCGATATTGGTCGGGCCTAATAATTATATTTAGATTTAAGATTTGATTACTTATTGTTAGTTCATTTTTGAAGATACAATAAATAAATATGTATATGAAAAAAAAAAAAAAAAAAAAAAAGTTTCTTTTTCTCGGCTAGGGCTGTTTAATATATTATCGTTTAATAAATTATCACTGTGATGTTGCTCATTTGTGTTGCTTGGACTCGAATTATCTGTAGGAGATGTTGTGTCAGTAGGATGAATAGGATTCAAGAGATAATCACTAAACAGGTCATTGTAAGTTGTACATGGAAAATCCGTGTTTGTATTATATCGACTACATGTAACACTGGAACTATTTTTTGCTTCAGTGCAATTCATTTCTTGTGTACCTTGGTTTTCTACGCTCTCTTTACAAAGGCCACGAATTTGATCAACGTGTCGTTTTACACATTTATTTTGGTAAAGAATCTCATAATGAATATCTCCTAAGCGTTTACTTATTACACCTTGTAGCTATTTACTTGTTCTTGGATTTTCGGATAAAAAGTATATGTTATCACCTATTTCAAATTTTCTAAGGCACCCATCATATGGAAGAAAATGTTTATTTTTAACTTTCGATGAGACATATTCTGGCTGAACTAAATTAAGTCGCGTGCGCAGTTGACGACCCAGAAAAAGTTGTGCAAGTGATACACCAGTTGTTGAGTGTGGCGCATTTTTATACTGTCTTAAAAATTCATTAAGATTTTGTTGCAAATTTTTCTTCGAAGTACACATGGATTTCAGCGCAGTTTTTACCGTCTGAACGCTCCGCTCGCCTTGTCCGTTAGTAGAAGGATGATAAGGGACAGTAAATTTGTGATATTTAACTCCCACTGTCGTTAGATAATTTCTGAACTCCTTTGATGCAAAATTTGTACCATTGTTAGAAACTATCATGAGTGGTACACCATAATTAGCAAAAACATCATCAATCAAACCAATGGTTGCAACAGCCGTTGTTGACGCAGTTACTTTAACGTCTAACCATTTGCTATAAGCATCTGTAATTATTAAAAGCATCATTTCCTCAAAAGGGCCAGCATAATCAATATGCACACGATCCCAAGGTCCATTTGGATACTCCCAGTGGTGTTCAGTGTACTTCTTTGGTTTATTTGCTACTCTTGCACAATCACTACAATCTTTTGCTATATTTTCGATGTCGACATCTATTTTCGGACAGTATACAAAAGAGCGTGGAATGCCCTTCAATTTTACCGCCCCTAAATGAGCTGCATGCAAATTTTGAAGCACATCGCTACGAAACTTTGGAGGTATTACCACTCTGTGCTCAAAAATTAGACAATCACCTGATAGAGTATAACTAGATTCAGGCGATTTGTAACCATTTTTAGATAAACTGTGTCCTTTTTCTAATACTTTTATAATTTTCCCTAGTTCGGGATCTTTTCTAGTTTCTACAGCGATTTTCTTAGCAGTAACTGGTAATTGGTTAATTTGTCGAAAAATGAAAGTATCAAACTCGTCATATTCAGGAATGAGCACATTTCCATTGCATTGTGAATTTTGCCTTTCTTTCGGTATTATTCGTGACAAATCTGCATTACTATTTGCCTTGGAAATTTTGTATATAATTTCGAAATCAAAATTACTTAAAAAATCTGCGTAATTAGCCATGCGAGAAATGCAAAGTGTTGGAAGTGATTTGCTCGGATGTAAAATCTGAGTCAGAGGTTTATGATCCGTTATCAAGGTCCAATAGCGAGCATATAAGTACTTAAAAAACTTTTGTACGGCCCAAACGATAGCCAAGGCTTCCTTGTCAATTTGCGAATAACATTGTTCAGTTTTGCTCATTGTTCTACTGGCGTCAGTGTGCACACTTAATTTTTTTTAATTCGGTAGAATCGACAAAAAAATCGGTAGATTTGAATGAAATTCGGTAGAAAATATTTTTTATTCAAAGAAACATAAAAAATAACAATTCAAAGAAACATAAAAAATTACAAAATATATGTACTTATATATAAAGAGTAAGTGCAAGGAGTATCAAACTAAACAGGTTCCAAAAGCGCATTTAAAACTTCACAAGTGATTGGAAATTAAACTGCCATAAACAATGAAGTATTTCCAATAAAAAAGTGCCATCCCCAGTTATTTGCCCTTGCCCTTTATATAGATATGGTATGCATACATAAAATAATACACATAAATAACAGGAATTCAGTTTTTGTACATAGGTTTTATAAGCTACTAAAATAACTTTTATTTCACAAACATTTGCTACTACAAAGATTATATGTAAGACCCATTTATGAATTTAAACTTTTGTGCAAAAATTATTAAATCATTGGGAGGAATAAATATTTCAACCCCAAGGCACAATTCTATGTTCTGTTTTAATGATTTTCATGGCAGAAAATGACCGCTGTGCGGCCGCACTGCTATGTGGCAAAATATCCAATTTACACATCCATATATCGACTTAAATTACACATTTTAGAACATACATGTGATTAATTTTCCGTATGTGTGATCAACTTGATCTTGTAGCATCATTGTTAATCAAAATGTTCGTTCAATATTCGGTAGATTTCAGGCCTTGTTCGGTAGAATTGGTAGATCGTTAAATTCAGGGTAGGTAAATGCGTACCCTTTTGCTCTTTTGCTCATTGCGTACTGTTGTCTTGCTCTTTAAAATGTAGACAATGCACAAAGAGCGGAGTACACAAAAATCGCAACCACTGTTTGCGCTTTACGTTTGCTCCTTACCTGTAGGAGCATACTCTTTGAGCAAGTAGCAACGATGTTTATCTTTTGCTCCGCGTATTGTGCACATTGAATGGCTATTACGCTTGCTCTTTTTGACATTAACAGTGGTTACTTTGGGTTAAATTAAATAATATAAAGTATTTAAATAAATAATATGGATTTTCTCGCTATTAAATTTTTTGTATTTACATATGTACATATTAATGTATATACATATCTGTGGCAATATGTAAAAATCGCTTAAGTCGACTTAAGAAAATTTAGCTTTATTATGCTGTATGCTGTCCCAGTTGAAAATTGTAGAAGTTAAAATGTTTCATATGCAAAGGAAGGATCACACGAAAGTAGAATAATGCGTTAGAGCTTTTGAATCACTTAGCGGTAGCGTAAAAAATTCAGAAAATCACTGTTTTTCCTAAATCGACTTAAGCGATTATTATATATTGCCACAGATATGTATGTACATGTACATATATTTACATGTACATATACATACATATCTGTGGCAATAAATAATAATGGTCTAAGTCTTATTTTCTCGAGAACCGTAAGAGCTACGGACCTGAAATTTGGACAGAGTGTGTAGACCCTCGGCCGCTACAACAACAAATACATGAGAGTTGGAAATTAAAGGGTGTTCCAAAACGAGCAACGAAAAATTTTAAAGTCCCATTTAAAAGATTTCTTTGTTAAAAATAAGGTATTTAAGAATATGATATTTAATACTTTTAGTTGATTATTTAATGTCCTTTTGACTACAGTACTGACATATCGAGCCTTATTTTCGATTTTATCGTAAGCGACAAAAATTAAAGTTTTCAGGAGAAGATTTTTTTTAATATTCAAATATGTTTTTGTACGTAAATTGTCGCTTACGATAAAATTGAACAGCCCGTATCTTAAAAGTTATCAACAATTTTGGCATTTTGATAATTCTAAACTGTGGATAGGCCCTTAATATTTTAATTTCAATAAAAAAGTCTATTTTTTATATTTTCTTCTTTTAGTATTTTTAACATCCCGAAAAACTTCGAAAATAAGATAAATCTTCACATTTGGTAACTCTGGTTATGTCAAAGAGAAGGCAATTGTTTTCTTTTGCAACTAACTTCATTGTAAAACGCATTGTCAAAATCGGATTTTCCAAAGCAAAGCGTTGCCGCCGCTTTATTTCGGTATGCTCCATACAAAATGTATAGACATGAGAACTTTTGACAGCTAAAGAACGCTTGCCGCCCGTGTTTAGGGATGGCAGTTAGTGTAAAATTTCCCACTGTCAGAATATTTCCTAAAGTTTTGGTTGATTTGACAGCAGAGAAGTTATGTCAGCTGGAGAATTAAAATCACATGTGAAATCGCCTTGCACATACTGTTTGTCCAAATTCCTTGAAATTGATAGTAAATTTAATTTTTTTAATGCCACAATAAACACAGGAAAAAGAATTTACCAAAAGTTGAGTTCATAAATTCAACTTTTGGTGGAATTGTTTTTCTTGTGTTTTTGTAAAAAAATTAAATTTTTCCATTTTTCCAACAGAAAAAAACTGAAATGAATACTTTTACTATTTTATTTTAATTTAAATAACAAAATTTTAATAACAAAATCACAAACAACAATGTCTTAATTAATTACTGATTAAAATAATCAGTATTGTTTTATTTATTTGTTTGATAACCCTGGTTCTTTCGTTTTGACATAACGTTCCCGTTTTTGTTTAGGTATGGCATTTCAGCGTTAAAGCTCGGCGGAAAAAACGTTCAGCTTTCCGCCCTTGTTTACCCTACGTCTACACCTGATATATTTTTATCATAGCAAAAGTCACACTTTATATTGAAAAAATATATTTTTTATGTTAGCTCTTTTTTCTATATGGAATTTGACATTTGTCATGATAAAAATATATCAGGTGTAGACGTACGATTAGGGATGGCTGTAACAAATACACAAGCGCATTCGCAGAGTTGCAAATTAATACCATCAAGGCACATTTATTAGGTGACAGCACTACACCATGTGACTAATGTCATTATACCAAGCCAAATGTCAAATTTGGCTTGTGTATGTATAAGCCTAAAAACATGCTTTTATTTGGGTATCCATAAACACCTCACAAATACTGAGTTTTGTATGGTGTTTGACATTTCCTATAATAAACATACAATCCTTGATACAATTATACAGGTAACCGCGAAGCGCCAGCTGGTTTGCTTGTTTCGTGATGTGATCTGCCAAATGTTGTTTATGTTTTACCAACACACGTGCACAGTGCATATATGCATATATTAAAACTGTACTAATACAAACAAGCTTTGCAAAGCCAATAGTAAATGCAAGTAAATGTATGTTGATTTCTCTTGGTTTTTCGACAGTTGTCATCACAAAACAGCAATAATAATCACTGTTGTTATATTTGTTGTACATTTGTTGTAGATTCGCGGCTACCTGTATTATTGTATCATGATACAATCTAACGACACTACCCTGTTTTGAAAAGTAAGATGGTAATTTATAGCAACAAAGTACATGTGGTTATTGGTGTTGTAATATTTGTTGTAGAAATGCGGGTACCTGATTGATGTGCCTTGAATACCATCTTGTACAATTCGCCTTGAGTATATGTGTAATGAAATTGAAAGCGATTTATTGGACGTGTGGCTGCAGCGTTATATGAATATGCCTTGATCACAAACAAAATTTGTTAAGGTAGAGGTCCATAGCTCGCTTTATGCGCGTTACGCTTTCTATGCATCGTTCCAAAAAGTAGAATCAATGCAATAGTATGTGACAAGTTACATTGCAAAAAACGCAGAACGCGTAGGCGCGTTCAAAGCGAAAAGTAGGTGTACTTTCTACTTTTGTACGCGTTACAAGCACCATGAAAGAAAGTCAGCTGTTATTGAAAGCTAAAGACGTTAAATAATACTTTGTTTCTTACGTTATCGATAAATATTATTTTGGCGTGGATAATTAATTTTAATTATCCACGGCAAAATTGATTAAATTAATTAATTTTGCGTAACCAATAATTACTAATGCAATACTGTTTTATTCACTCATGTATTTATTAAGTTAAATAGTTCCATACATAACTAATAGACAATTTTATAGAATCCAACATGATTGTAAACAGTTTAAATCAATAAATACATGTCTGAATCAAACAGTTTTTCATTAATAATTAGTTGGTTACGCTTTTTTGGGCAAATGCACACAAGAAATGCCAGATGTAAACTCAGCCTTACATTAAAGTCAAGAACAGCCGACAATTTGCTGGAATAGCCCTGGCCGAGTTCTTCTCAAGACTATCATTTAAAATGCTGAATAAATAGTCAAAGACGTCTGCAGACATTCTTGTCGCGGTTCGAAATTGCTCAGGGTCAGAAGTTTTAATTTTTTTAAATGTGGTTTCAAAAAACCCACTTAAATTCCGTTCTAAATACAACGGCCGTACCCAAAACCTTTTCTTTTTTTGAAATTGTACATAGGGATTTTTTGCACATAAAATTAAATATACAAACTCGACTAACTCCACAAATTCTTTTAAAAACTTGATTTCACTCTCCATTTTTGCTTTATAAGTATTTATAAACAAACGCACACAACTGATCAAAACAAAAATAAAATGGCGCATGAAAAGCAGTGCATGTAACTCAACGCGAACAAAGTATAGAATGAAACAAGAGGATGAAACGCGTGTAAAGCATAACGTCCAAAAAGCGAGCTATGGACATCTACTTTTAAGGGGTTTAGATACGGTCAAAATGCTTGCTGAGAATGGTTATAGTATGAGTGAAAATTGGTTGGTATGTGACACCAACGACGCTTGATGGAAAATCAAAAAATTTTGATTTTCGGCATGCTTGCTGTCACTTGTTAATGTGTGTATAGAGTTATCCCATCAAGCCCGTACAAATTTTCATTATAATAATATTTCCATTGTGAAAGGTTGGCCAAAAAATCGGAATTAAAAGAAGAAAAACATAAATTTGACGCAATTTACACTGTGCCTTTTCGGCTTGCATGTGTAGGCAGGCTTTTTGAGTTCGTTGGTGAGAGGTGTTGAGAAGCATGCGGAGTAAAACAAAAGGCACGAAATGAAAATTCGAGGGGATTTTTGACATATCTCTTTTGCCCCGATTATGGTTTACAACACAAAAATGTTGTGTTGTTTCGGCTACAACACAACATTAATCCTTTTTGCGATTATGATTTATAACATCTAGGTGTTGTGTATGTCACACAGTTGTATTTTAATTGTAGTAGATATGTACATAAATATGCAAAGCTGTGTGCCAAAAAGATGAAGTTCAAAAGAAAAACAATTAAAAAAATCCCTTAATACAATGTATGTTAGAGCCTATTCACATTATGCCTTTTTAGCCTGCCTTCTTTCGACAATTTTCTTTTAAACCCCCTACGAAAAGTCAAGCAAATTTACATTAAGACTTTTTTCTTCATGACTTTTTGACGTTTGTATACACTCTTAGTGCTGAGAGTACGAAAAAACAAAGAGAAATGTCAAAAATCCCCTAGAATTTTCATTTCGTGCCTTTTGTTTTACTCCTCATGCCTCTCAACACCTCTCACCCACGAACTGAAAAAGCCTGCCTACACATGCAAGCAGAAAAGGCACAGTGTAAATTGCGTCTTAGAAGAAAAAATTATAATATGTAATGGATGTTAAAGTCGATAAATTTTTTATGATGGTTATGAAATAGATTAGTAGATATGTACTTACATACATTTTTAAAGAAGTAAATATTTAGTATTGTTTTAATTATATTCATTGCTTTTAATTCATGCAAATATATTAAATAAACAAACAAAAAAAAATTAGGAAAATTTAAGAAGTTGAAGTATTACAAAAAAAAAAATTTACATGTAGTTGCAATAAATTCTTAACACGTTGGACCAAATATGTTAAAAAGATGTGTATTTAGTTTATGCTCGTCACATCTCCTGCATTCTCTTTTTGTCAATTAGAGTTTAGAGATCAAATTTTGTCTTTTTCAATTTATACGATTTTTTATTTAATTTAAATTTTTTGTATAAATTTCTTTCCAAGCGTGTCATCACATCCACCCGCTTTTTATTTTTCAAAGAAATATTTTAAATTGCAGTTATAAACACTATGCAAAAACATTTACGTATGTATACCTACAAAATTTTCTTCAACGACAATAAGACAACACCTAATGAGCAGTTGTCAGTTGTTCACACTTCTAACAACACATAAGAACACATGTTGTAAACCGTAATCGCAATTTGAAAAATACAACATTAAAATAACAACTGTTGTAAACCATAATCGGGACATTTGTTTTTTCGTACTCTCAGCACTAACATACCATTTACACATGCCACTATAGTGGCATGCCATTTCGAAAAACTCAATACACACACTCAAATTTTTCGCAATGGCAGCAAAATTTGCATGCCAGTGAATATTTGGCAGTTGCACGCCATTGAATGTCAAAACAAAGAAAAGTGTTTTACCGTGTTGAGAATTTGATGCACATTTATTGGAATAATGTGAAATTTAAATTAAAGTTAAAACTTGATGTATGTATTATTGTTTTTTTATTGCACTGCGCATAAAAAATGTAAGTTTGTTAATTATAGAGCATTAATATTATAAAAACTATACTTATAATAATAAATGTTAACCATGTCGCTAAACATATGCTTATATAATGAACTCGGTAACTCTATAAACAAAATGGGAGCAATTTTTTTTTACTTGAGAAGTATACAAATGTTCTCTTCGCCGACATTTTTAAAATGAACTTGCAATTGCATGTGTAAACAGTCAAGCAAATGGCAAGAGATTCGACTATTTCGAAAAATTTTTCGTTGATAATACGTATACAACAATTGCATGTCACTAGTGGCATGTGTAATTGCAGTGTAAAAGTGTATACAAACGTCAAAAAGTCATGAAGAAAAAAATGTGCTGGACTTTTCGTAAGGGGATTAAAAGAAAATTGTCGAAAGGCAGGCTAAAAAGGCATAATGTGAATAGGAACTAAAGAAAAAAGTAGTGTTAGAACTTTCCTTTTCTCTTTTTTTTTTGTTAACAGTGCTGCCATTATTGTTATTGAATTTCTTTATATAGAGATTTTTATATATTTTTTTTTCAACCAAACAAACAGCACAAAATCAAAATAAATGCTTGATGGGGCATCAAGCATGGTAACATCAAGCCGACAAGTACACGAACTTGACAGCAAGCATTTTGATCGTGTCCAAAGCCCTAGTAGTTGAAAAAATAAATAAATCGGCAGACATTTAGCTGACCGGTTTAAAATCACAAAAATTCAAAAATTTTGGTGTGCAGTGATTTTCAGAACATGCCTACATAAATATTTATAATTTTTGAAAATCATTGAATGGCGGAAGAGGGGCAAATATGAAATTAATTTTTACAAACCAAGGACGAATCGGAACTTTTATCATTATTCCAAATTTCGGATACATTATTAACAACAACTCGTGCTGATGACATTTTATGCTTCATAAAATAACCTTGAATCTTTGCTGGACTTACAGGTATGTTAGAATTTACTACAGCTTTTGCAAAATTGCGGCCATAATTGTTTAAAGAAATTTCATGTTTGTAAAACCTATTAAACATTTCCTCCAACTGATGTTCCGAACAATAACCCACATACGTTTGTAAATCAATACGCCCTGGTCTTATAAGAGCTGGGTCTAATCTTTCTATATAATTTGTTGTCATAAAAACTATACGGGCTTCAGTAGAAGCGACGCCATCTAAACAATTGAGAAGGCCGCTAAACGTTACCCTATTTAAACCATCATACGCTGCAGGCTGTCGAGAGACTTCTTCTCTTGAATGAAACGCTGCATCAATATCCTCCAATAGTATAACTGCTTGCTCAGGAGCCGTGTTCAAAAGATGATTAAGGCGATCGTCAGTGAGTCCGCGCTCAGAGAGGTTTAAAAGACAAATTCCATACTCCAATTCACCAGCCAATGCTGTTATAAAACTAGATTTACCACACCCGGGAGGCCCGTATAAAAGATAACCTCTTCGATAAGGTATACCTCTGTCGCAATACCATTGCGAATTGTTTATGAATTCCCTACAATCAGCAATTATTCTCTCGCTTATACCATTGTCTAAAACAACAGATTCCAAGGGGCGACGTCTACGCGGATGACCAAATGGTCTCCATTCAGCACCCATTGCTGTATATATAACAGTTTTTCCTTCAGTTGCTTGCAATGCAAGTTTGCGAGCGTCTTCCAAAATTTCGAAATAAATATTTTTATTTCGACCAAATGCCGTCAGTGTAACAGATTCCCAGGGTACTCCCATATGAAGATCAAGAGTTTGTTGTTCTCGAGTTCTCTCCACTTGAATCCACACGCCGCGATAATACAAAAAATGCTTTCCTAAACTAGGAATAAAATCATACTTTATGTTTATTTTTCCAGTTTCTTTTTGCACAAACGATGTTTCAACACTTAAGTGCTGGGTTTCACGAGCGCCTCTAGTAGTTATCCATTGAAGAAGCCACTGATAAGATTTATCGCGACATGGAACTTCCAAAGTTATCAGTAAATGACGACGCAAAAGAATAAGGCTCCCTTGTAAGCCTTTGCGAAGTATGGCTGCGCCAGCGCCAATACCAAACAATCCGAATCCTGCACCAAAATATGGATTTGTTGAAAGACTTGCTATCAATTCACTCAATGACATCTTCATCGAAGGTTAAAAGAACCACTGAGGAATCAGACCACAAGGCCGATGTATAATAGTTATCGCCGGCGGCTAAGACCAAATACCGTCAGCGGCTACCGTTCGATAATATAGGGTCTCCACCTAATGCATTAAACACATTCACCACAGCAGGCTACACGAACACACGACTTCAAATGCCGCTAGCAGCATTTGTCGCCTCGCACCCAGCTACTTAATTATTTTGGAGACGGCAGCAGCACCATCTGCAGCTGATATTCAAGTACAAATACATAGTTCAGTATTGCCACTTTCATATATTTTGCATTTATAAAAATTAATTTTATTTTAAAATGTACTTATTTCACATAAAAGTACAATAATGAATCAATTTATTCTTTACATCAATTTTTGGATATTGTTTCTAGTAAATAGTATGAAATAATTGTACGATATCATTCATTCACCATTTTGTATTATACTGGTAACACTGCATTTGCTCATTGTAGCCAGAGAAATAGAAATTAGTTTAAAGTTGGCGACAGCTACAACGGTGGTCGTGCAGTCGTGTAGCCTGCTGTCGTTAAAATAATTGTTACCATAAGAATGTGTGTATTCTATTTTTGACAGATTGTAGCCCGTAGCCTGCTGTGTCGAATGTGTTTAATGCGTTACATAATACTTAAAATAAGAGCGTCTAATTCAATCGCAGAGCGAATTATATTACGTGTAGACCAAAAATTAGTTTTATATCATCTTATAATATTTTTTATAAGAACAATCTTACGAGATGAACTGTCAAAAAACTACACGTAAATGAAAATAAATTAGTATGCATGTGTGAGTATCTATGAAAATAAATGAAAAACAATGTTTTGGACAAAATTTCATAAAGTGCATTGTTATAAGAAAAGTAAAATTACGCTGTCCTGTTGTATGTGATGAAGAGAAATATCGGCATTTTATATTTGTTATTCTGCCGACGACCTCTCAATTATATGTCATTTATCTTTAAAATCCACTTAAGTACCGAATTCATTTTTTCAGTACAAAGTTGAGAGACATTTAAATGCCCAACCTTATGTACTTAAAACACAAAGCTATTTTCAGTTGTTAATCTATCAGATTATTTTGTTTTATATAGATTGATAAATATTAAGTTTTGTCACAAATTAAATTTCTGAACGCAGCCATAATATTTGACATTCTGCCTCACTTCAGAACACGGAAAAAAGTATTACGATAATGTGTTACGATATCTATGGGCTATAATTTTTTTTACAGATTCCCTATAAACTTCGTCCGAACGATCGCAATGAAATTTTGTGCACTTAGTCTGTGCAACTCCGGGAGTGTTTAGGGATATTACCTTTTTTTGAAACTAGGACAAGGAAAGCGATAGGGGCAAATTTCTGCTCCTCCGAAACGTTCAAACCGATTTTAATGAAATTGAGAGAACAGATAGATTTGCATCTGTTATTTAAATTTTTAAAACTATCACCAGGAGGGCTATATGCGGAAATTTCTGCCCCTCCGAAATGTTCCAAGCGATTTTGATGAAATTTAGAACATAGATATTTCTTCGACCACAAAATCACATAGGCTATATACATTTTTAAAACAAGGACTGGGAAGGCGATAGGGAATTTGTGCCCCCTCCCAAATGTTAAAACCGATTGTAATTAGAACAAAGATATATCTGCGTTTAAAAAGTCACATAGGCTTTGTATATTTTCAAAAGTAGGGCCAGAAGGGTGATAGAGGGAAAAATCTGCCCCTCCGAAACGTTCAAACCGATTTTAGTGAAATTTAGAACATAAATAGATCTGCTTCTAAAAAAAGATTTTAATTAAATTTAGAACATCTAAAAAGTCACATAGGCGCTGTACATTTTCTGAACTAGAGCCAGGAGGGCGATAGGGAGAAATTTCCGCCCCTCCAAAACATTCCATCCGATTTTAATGACCAGGAGGGCGATAGGGAGAGATTTCTGCCCTCCGAAACGTTCAAACGGATTTTAATAAAATTTAGAACACAGAGAGATTTGCATCTTAAAACTTACATAGGCTTTGTACATTTTGAAAACTCGAACCAGGAGAGTGAAAGAGGGGAAATTTGTGCCCCGAAACAAACCGATTTTACTGAAATTCAGAACATAGATCTGCGTCTAGAAAGCCAAAAAATGACCATAGACATTTTCTAAAATGGGACCACGAGAAAGTAGGGGGACAATTTCTGAGTCTCAACTCGATATTATGGATATTTAAAATATAGATAAAATGCGGGCGTTTCTTGGCACAATTGTGCTGAGCGCATCCACATGTCTTCTTACCCTCTTTAATTTAGTCGTCGATGACACAGCGACGAATGCACAGCAGGCAGATGCCTACATATTTTTTTATATTTTTTTCAAGAATATTTGTCCACCAAACATACGTATTTCATTTCAAATTGATGATGAGATGCGAAAAATATTTTGTTATAAATAATGCATTTGGTGACATACAATGCCTTTTATGTTATCAAAGCTTTTAGGAAAAAAAAGAATATGTCATTAAAAAACATTATGATGCTTTTCATAATGGTAAGGAAAGGAAAAACCTTTTAAATAAAAATTAAAACAATATTTTTAATATGTTTCCCATCTGAAAATGATCTTCCATGCCGACAAATATCAAAGCGTATTAAGTTTGATACATCCAACCCAAATTTTTATTTGGTGAATTTTCACCGTTGTGCTCCACCAAGCAACCATTCTTTTGCTTATTTATTTTTTTCTTGAAACATGATAAATTATTGTCCTTTCTTTTTTAATTTTTTTCATTTGACTGTTTACTTAGAAAAAGTTTTATTTTCAATTAATAATTTTACTTAATCAACGTTTTTGTTCAAGATAGAAAATATCTCTACCTACGTATAAATATATAATGCACCATTATCTTTCAAACGCTTGGCTTTGTGTTTGGTGGGTAGCTCGCAGCCTCAACACATACACAATTTACCAATACATTGAGAGTGCCCACCACTGATATAGATACCCATTCGTTTAGAAGGAGACATACTCTATGTACCTTCTCGAAAGTAAGACGAGCAAGGGGCCAGGGGATGACTCCTGCTCCTCCGAAACGTTGAAAATGATTTTAATGAAATTTAAAGCATAGAAGAAGACATAGTCTATGTAATTAATTTCCGCTCCTCCGACACATTCAAATCGATGTACACAGCTACTCAGTTTCCAAAAAAAAACTTGCAGCGCAGCCCGTTGTTGATTTCGATAACTGTTTAAAAAGCAAAAAATGTCTGGAGATATTGAATTCACTTTGGAAATAATTTAAATGATTGAATCAATTTATTCCAATTATCAGGTAAAGTAAATGAATGTAATAAATAAATATATTAAAATAAATATAGTTTGTTCTCTATTAAATCTTTAATTTTTTTTTAATTTCAGGTAGGTAAAATAAATTACCCTCATTACCGGATCTGAATTCCACAATACCGGCAAACTTTTTTTGAATTTTAAAGTTTAATTTTTTATGAAATTACTGACTTTTTTTCATTGAATCCACCACAATTTTTTATGTAACTATTTTTTTGTTTCTATGAATGAACAAAAACAAAAAAAAAAGAAAAGGCAAATGTTGAAACATACATAAATAAAGCACACATATTTTCTTTAAAAATTAAAATAAAAACAAATCTTTTATTAAAGCTATGAAAGTAAAGTTGTTAAAGTTTAAAAATTCAAAATTAAAGATAAAGATAACATATATTTAAATAGTTGCGAAATTACTTTGTTCAAAAACTTAAATAAATTTGTTATCTCTTCATTTCAAATTTTTCGTTGAATGTTCAGACTTTATGCAATCGTTTACAAGTGGCAAATGAAATTAACCAAAAGTACATAGTATACATTTTAAGAAAAATATCTTAAGAAAAATATCGGCAAATATCTGTTTATTTAATTTTTAATAAATTTTGCCAGCACACAAATTTTAGTTGAGTGAATTTTATTGCACATACCAAATCTACAAAAAAAAGTTTGAATTGTGTTAAAACGAGAGAAAAAGAAAAAGTTAAAATAGCAACCAGAAAAATTGTTGGGATTTTTCTTATTGTGTGTACGTCATTAGTTGCGATTTAAGTTTTATGACGCAAATTCGAGCAAATTTTTACAGTCATCTTAAAAAAGAAATAAACAAGAACTAGGAAAAGAGGAATTAAAAGGAATAAATAAACTTATTAGCAAAGTTCATCAATACGTAAAGGATTATTGCAAATATTTTAAAGAAAGTTTCGTTAGCGTGCATATAAAACAAATCTTTAAACGCGAATGTCTTCCTCAAGTAATCATAGACTTAAAACGTCCTTACGGTATAACACGTATCAACCGATACCACAAACTATTGGCGGTAGCATGGACAATCCAGCTATGTCGCGGAGCACTATAAGTGCAGATGATTCCTTAGGCACAATCTAATAAAGATTTTTTGCATTGCCAAGCTATCCCGCCTAATAACGTTTTTCCAGACACGGTGTATCATATTAAATATTTTCTGCTTGCAAGGTTTTCTTGCACAATAAGGTTTTTGTGCACTGCCGGCCTTAAGGTTTGTTTCCACCATGGTGTTTCCCGACACTGCACAGCTTAATAAATATTTTCTGCTTGCAAAGTTTTCTTGCACAATAACGTTTTTGTGCACTGCAGGCCTTAATGATTGTCTCCACCATGGTGTTTCCCGACACTGCACAGCTTAATAAATATTTTCTATAGTTTTAGGGTTATTCGTATAGATGACAATGGTTTGGTGGTCAAGTACATTTACTGATTTTGATATTAAACGTCTGCCCATAACACAATAATAAGTATTATTGTATCATGCGTCTGTCCAACCCTAACAACAAATTTCCTTTTATATAATAAACTGAATATTAGCAATAGATATATACTTACATACATACAATATAATAGTACTTTTATTTCCTTAATTATTTCATTTATTGCTTTATATTAATATTGCAATGCATGGACAATAATAGTTTATTAATTTTCTTCTCAATATAAAATGCGCATGTGATTGAGAAAATACAAATGTGCTTTGCTGTTTATCTTTCATTTCAATCACTTGCTCTACGACAGTTGTCACCACAAACTAGCAACAAAAAGCCCTGTTGTTTTATTTGCTGTAAATTTGTTGTAGATTTGCGGTTACCTTTCTAATTGTATCATGGTTCGCCCTTTGCTCATAGGTGGCGTAATGACATGTTTGTATATAGGTTTCTACTATAATTCAAACAATGATATTTTGGATTTCTTAGAATTCTTTTATTGTGCGTGTTGCTTCTTGCAAGTTCTTTTTAGAATTGGTTATAAAAACGTTTGATTTAAAAAGATGTCAAAAACATATGTTCGTGAGATAAACATTAAAATATTGTGTTGTATTTTTAGGTACTAAGTAGATAAAGTTGCCACAGCTACTCTCCTCCCAAAATTGTGCGTGATGAATCCTGAGCAAAAGAAACGTTTTTCTTACTGCTGTATGTCCTTAGCGAAGTTGGTACAATGACAGGATTTTTTGTTACTAAAGCTGGTTTTAGCTGTATGACGGGGTTTTTTCTGCTATACGTTCTCAAAATTACTGGCGCAGTATCGGGTTCTTTTATAATGAACGCAGGTTTTAGTCGTTCAAGAGATATGTTATGTGGTTTACTGTTGATTTTCACTGAAAATACTCTATCAGAAATTCTCTCCAAGACTTCATATGGTCCTGTGTAAGGAGCTTCCAAAGGTTTTTTGACATGATCTGATCTAACAAAGACATGAGAACAAGTCATTAAGTCTTTATGAACAAACACTTTTGTGCTGCTAATATGATGATTAACTGGGGTAGGGCGAATCTGCCGAATATATTCTCGAAATTTGTCCAAGAATAGGATTGGATTTTCTGCATCGTTGTAGTTTGAAAAATATTCCCCTGGAATACGAATTGTAGTACCATACAACATTTCCGCTGAGGAGGCGCCTAAATCTTCCTTAAAACAAGTTCTCAGTCCAAGTACTACGGTAGGCAAAATTTCAAACCATGGTGTTGCTTTATTGCACATTAGCGCTGCTTTTAATGATCGATGCCATCGCTCAATCATGCCATTTGATGACGGATGGTAAGGCGTGGTCCGTATACGTTGAGCTCCAATCAACCGCGAAAGAGATAAGAACAAGGCAGATTCAAACTGAGTTCCTTGGTCGGTGGTTATAGTTTTAGGTGAACCAAACCTTGAGATCCATGAACTATAAAAATTTCTAGCAACAGTTTCTGCTGACATATCTTTTAGAGGAACAATTTCCGGCCAGCGCGAAAACCTGTCAATCATTGTCAAACAATAGCGATAACCCATATAGTCTGGAAGAACTATTAGATCTATATGTACATGGTCGAAACGTTGGTCAACTTCTTTAAACTGCTTAGGTGTTAAATGTGTATGTTTATTAATTTTTGACCGTTGGCAATCTAAACATTCTCGTACCCAAATGCTTATGTCACGATTCATTGATGGCCATACGAATTTTTGTCGTATCTGCTTCAACGTCGCTCTTTTTCCAGGATGTGACATGCAATGAATCAAATTGAAAATTTTCCGCCTTAGAGGAAGTGGAATGTATGGGCATGCAGTTGAAGTTGACACATCACAATATATTTCAAAATTAGGATTTAGTTTTATTTTTTGAAAACGTAATGATGTGCTATTGTTATTCAAAATTTGCTTTAACTGTGCGTCAGATTCCTGATGTTGTAAAATTTCTTGTAGATCTACTATTTCTGGCATGCTTATTTCATTAACTCTGGACAGCGCATCAGCTACCTTATTCTTTGAACCAGAGACGTGTCGTATATCGGATGTGTATTGGCAGATAAAGTCTAAGTAACGTAGCTGACGAGGTGATGCTTTATCTAATCTTTGCTGTACAGCATACGTCAATGGCTTATGATCAGTTAAGACAACAAAGCTGCGGCCATCTAAGAGATGCTTGAAATGTTTAATGGCCAAGTAGATTGCTAATAGCTCTCGATCGTACGTGCTATAATTTTTTTGCGACGGTTTCAGCTTTACGGAAAAAAATGCGATTGGCTTCCATAGAAACCTATAATTGGTGACCCCGATAAACTCATTACAGCTAGCAAGCCGGCAATTTAATAAAAAAGGAAACAATGAGTGTTGAAAGAACTCCACCAAAAAATCACCAGACATTGGACAATTTAAACAACGCAGACACAAGTGGCTGCAGTAAACTTGTGGAAGTCAATGATAATAATATTTCAGTAGGCTAGCTGTAATGAGTTTATCGGGGTCACCAATTATAGGTTTCTACTATAATTCAAACAATGATATTTTGGATTTCTTAGAATTCTTTTATTGTGCGTGTTGCTTCTTGCAAGTTCTTTTTAGAATTGGTTATAAAAACGTTTGATTTAAAAAGATGTCAAAAACATATGTTCGTGAGATAAACATTAAAATATTGTGTTGTATTTTTAGGTACTAAGTAGATAAAGTTGCCACATGTACTTAGTAGAGCCAAATGGCGTTATTGCATAACGATTTGGCTGCTATGCATGTTGCCATCTGTATTGTCATTTACTATTGGTAGCCAGACGATCAAACAGTCTTCTAGGACAATCGGGAAAATTAATGTTGCTGTTTCTAGGCGTTTGTAGATAATTCGACTGGCCGTTATTTTGAATATCAGAGTACATTGTAACGACTTTTGTGTTGGTAACACCGTGTGTTACGGGTAATACAGGGTTGCTACCATATATGTTCGCACTTTTATGTGTATGTGTATACATGTGTAGCTACCCTGCAGAAAATGCGAATATTGAAATTGTAGTGATTTGCTAGTGACATTGTCAGTAGTACTACTGACCAGGTGTACCCCAGCCATTGTAATTATCTATTGACATTTAACATTAGCCTGTAGCAATACTGACTAAGTAGTTCTTTTGGGACCACATTGGCACCAAAGATTCACTAGTAAATTTTATGGGCTCTAGTCTACAATATCGATATTTCCTCGCTCGATGTCAATAGTAAAATTGTAGTGATTTACTAGCGACATTGTCAATAGTAAAACTGAATAGGTGTACCGCAGCCAATGTAATTGCCTATTGACATATAACATAGAGTTGTCATTGAAAATCTACCAGTAGACTTTAGCACTATTCTTTTACGACCATATGGAGACATTTGAACTAAAGACTCACTAGTACATTTTAGTGATCCTCGTCTACAATTTTATAAGGGTTGGGCAACAAACTTAAATACATGCATACATACATATGTACGTAAGTTTTTAACATTATTGCATAGCATAATAAAAAAGAAAAACAAACTATTGACGCGTCCATTGACAATATCACCAAAAATACACTAAAACTGTTGTCTCTAACGTATCTTTAATCGCGCATAAAAGAAAAGTTTTCGACATTTCAACTAGTGCAATTGTCGCTAGAGAAAAGAGTGTTGACATAGAGACATATGATTCTAGGTTGACTAGAGGATATGTATACAATTATTGTTGCTGCTATAGTGATTGCATGTGAATACGCGTGTATGTTTAGTTATTTATTTAAATACTTCTGGATAGTTCTTTCGCGTAACACCTACATTAACCCTGTTCGAATATTTCTGCGTAACAATGCCGCCCATCTCCGTTTTCTATACGCCTTGTGGTTACGTTGGAGACGACTACCTCTTCCATATTTGTAGGCTTTAGTTCTGGCTCTGCCTCGTTTCTCAACTGGTACTTGTATTGCCATACGCTGGAGATTACTTCTTTGATATTTGCGGCCCCTGGTAGTACTGACTCTGCTTAGTATTTCCACTACAGCTTGCCTTGCACATTTGTGGTATTTGGCTCTGACTCTATTTTGTCTCTCAACTAGAGCTTGCCTTGCCATACTCTGGAGATGACTACTCCTTTCACATTTGTGTCCTTTGGCTCTGACTCTACCTTGTCCCTTGACTAGAGCTTGCCTTGCTATTCCACATTTATGGCCTTTGGTTCCGACTCTACCTTGTACCTTGACTAGAGCTTGCCTTACCATACATTGAACATGACTACTCCTTCCACATTTATGGCCTTCGGCTCTGACTCTAGATTGTACCTCGACTAGAGTTTGCCTTACCACACGCTTGAGGCTCTGTAAAGAAGTTGTCTTTTTCTTCCCGACTGCTTTTCTGCTGCGAACTTCGTATACTGGAGCAGTTTCTTTACGCTGAACAAATGATACCATTTCACCCATCGCTTATTTCACCATGTCACAAACAGCTTGACAATCATCTAAGTAACCAATGTTCCCAACTTTGCTGGAAACTTCTGGCAAACTTCGCTCATGTCCAACTTGTTGGCACTGACCACTGTTGATTTCATCTTCTTCTTTCAGTTTTTCGTCAGCGTCTTTCTCTGTGCCAGAAATGTCTTCGTTGGCACTGTTTCCTAATTCAGAAATCTCTTCGTCTGATTTACTGACTTGCATTTCTACAACATCTGCTCATCTGTTTACGGCTTCAGCAATTTCCTGGGGTTTCTCATTGATGACGTTTGTCATAATCTTAGCTTTCCAATTGTCAAGTGTGTGATTTGTGGCCTTAAATTCAGCTGGAACTCTCTCGTTGTTGGCTTTAGAAGTTTCTTGAAAATCAGCCTTCATAGCTCTAGAAAACTCCTAAAGTCTCTCATCCATTTGGCCTAGAAATTTGGCGTTGTTTAGCTTAAATGACGCCTGAATTTCAGCTATCAGCTCGGCATCAGCACTAGAAGACTCCTGAAATTTCTCATTCATTTGCCCTAGAATTTTCACCATCATAGTAGCTAGTATTGCACTGATGTCTGTACTGTTTGCTGCTGCACGAGTACATACCTCAATTTCTTCTTTTTCATCGACCTCATAGCTTTCTATTTCGCCGCTGGAAATCTTGCAGTAGTCTCTCCTGTAGCTATACCTCGTCACCAGTAATCGACAGTTTCCGGTTACTCAATTCTTCCTTAAGTTGCTCCACATTAAGCTCTTGAAATCTAATTTTTCCTCAAAAACCAATTGCTACATTTAACCTTTTCAAACTTTTTTTTATACATATTTTTATTTATTGTATCTTCAAATATGAACTAACAATGAGTATTAAAATCTTAAATCTAAAATATAATTATTAGGCTCGACCACTGTCGGACATAAATTTAGAGATATCTATAAATAATACATAAGTAGTGATAATCAAAAGGAAGAAAAAATAAATAAAATAAAAATTATTTTCAAGCAGTCCCATCTGGAGTGTTGAGTATAAGAGCCCTTGTGTCCCTCTTTTTTTAGGCGGATGTGTCCAGTAAAGTTTAAAATATTACGAGCAAGCGGATTAGGATGTTACTCGAGGTTTGTTTAATATTTGCCTGCATATTTTGCAATTTCTTCAATCACTAGTGGCATGTTTAAATCACGATTAGGGTTTGGGATTTCCCGGACTTTTGCACTTCCCGGGAAACGGGAATTAAAAAATCAAGTTCCCGGGATTCCCGGGAAAAGCTAATTGTCTAAATTATATACATTTATTAAATGAAAGTTGGCGAAATTTCGATTGTTTTATTAATGTAAGCATTCTTTTGAAATAAAAGTTAATAAAAAAGCAGTTCTAAGAAAACTTTTTAAGAATTTTTAATTGAATTTAAGCAAATGGAATAAAGTTATTACACAGCAAAAGATCATATAAAAACCAATTGACGACTGTTACCACAATTAGTAGACAATTTTCTAATAAGACCTACCTTCATTTTAATAAGAATTTGCCTTGCTTGTTTCTCATTCTTTTTGAAAAAGTTCCAGGCGCTTTCTTATCGTTAAGTACAAGTAGGTTACAGTACCATACTGCGCTGCGCCGAATTTTGAATACCCTCAGCCACAGTATGTCTAAGTGTCTTTCATTTTATTTCTCCTAAAATATTTTCTGCAGGGTTTCCATAATAGCGTCTACTTGTAATCAATTTAATTTTCAACTCAGAGTTCTTACAGCTTAAAATTTTCACTACACTTTTCAAAATTTGTTCACTAATTCGGCGAAAAATCACTTCAAGTTCGCTTAGCATCGAATTATTTACTTTAGGAAATGATTATATCATTGCAATCATTGATACTTATACAATTTATTCCACTTTTTTAGGAGATATGGTATGACCTCAATTTAATGGAATTTTTATGAAATTTCAGACTAGATTTGAATAGCTCACATTTTTATTTTATATTAAAAAAACATGGACATTTTACTTCCTGTTTATCGGAGTCGAAAGAATTCTTTCTTTCTTACAGTTACATTTAAAACAAAAACTCAATTTAAATTTTAAGATTAAAAAATTTCCTTCGAACAAGGTATATGTAAGTGTTTAAACAGACAATGAAAAACGTGTCACTGTTCGTGTAAATTTAGTCATACAATCATTCAAACGAACTTTTGTAATATATAAAAATATAATAAGTTTTTATATTAAAGTAAAATTGGATTATAAATTCTATATATTTATGAAATAACATGCACTTTTAATTTCCCGTTTTACCGGGAAAATCTCAAAAATTTCCCGGGAATATTAGACAGACATTTCCCGGGATTTCCCGCCCGAGAATTCCCCTTTCCCAAACCCTAATCACGATGCATATTTGATTTTTTATATACCATGGAGCCGATGTTATTAATCGCAAATTTTATTTTGCCTTCGTTGGATTCTCTCGACATTAGAAGCTGAAGCAGTGCCCCATAGTTCAATTCCGTAGCACAATATAGGTATTAAAAGTGGCTTGTATATCAAAAGTTTGCAATGTAGACTGAGGGTTGAATTTCTACCAATCAGCCAATGTACCTGAGTTAATTTTAGTTTCATTTGTGTTAACTTAGAGTCCATGTGGCGTTTCCAAGTAAGCCGTCGATCAAGGTGTAGTATACCAACATATTTCACATGAGTATGTTGAGGGACAACTTGGTTGTTAATCCGAATGGGTGAACAAGTATCTCTTCGTAATGCACATGTTACATGAACACACTTTTGTTCGTTTACCTTAATTCTCCATAAGTTTAACCATAGTTCCACCTGGGTAATGTGCTCTTGAAGATATCGGGATGCCTCGTAAGGATTTTCATGCATACTAAGGCAGGCTGTATCATCAGCAAATGTGGAAGTGTGGATATTGCTGCTCAGAGGCATATCACAAGTATAAATCAAATACAAAAATGGCCACAGTATACTCCCCTGTGGCACACCGGATGAGATAGTTCCAGGCATGCTCATGAAGTCTCCTTCCACAATAGTGAACTTCCAGGCAGTAATGTAACTTTCCAAAAGACTTACAACGTTTATTGGTAGGTATGTTTTTAATTTTAAAATTAGGCCTTCATGCCACACTTTATCCAATGCCTGAGAGACGTCGATAAACAGCGCAGAATAATGCTTATTTTCTTCGAATGTTCTTCTTATAAATTGGATCAATCTATGAGTTTGTTCAATGGTGCTATGCTGACTTCTAAAACCAAATTGATGGTCCGGTATGTACCCACTACTAACTATAATTCGGGACAATTTTGTCGAGCAGTTTCTCGAAAAGCTTTGACATTGTTGATAGAAGACTTATTCAGTCAGCCTTGGTAAGATCTTTGCCCAGCTTTGGAATCATTTTAACTTTGGCAAGTTTCCAGCTGTGTGGATAATACTCCAGTCGTAATATGGCATTAAATATAAATAACATAAGTAATTATTAAATTTTCAAACAAACAACAAAAATGTAAGTATACAAACATACATACATGCATGTATGTACATAGTATGTGTATGTATATTCACTTTCTTTCCTTTTTCATATTGTACACAATTTAAATTCTTTAGTCCCGGTTCACACATTTTAACCTTTGTTGCTCAACTCATAATTCAGCTGCAAAAAAGACGGAGACGGAAATACAAATACAAAATTTTGCTTTAAACATTTCACAGCACAGCATTAAGCAAATAGTTTTTTTTTACATTGTATGCTGTTGCTGATTGCTGCTGCTTATACAATGTGATACCACTTTTTCCACACGGAAAGTTTACTTTGCTAAGTCTTAATTCAGCTGGGAGAAAGACAGAAAGAGACTGTACTACGACCTCTGTTTTTCACTCAGCTGAATTAAGACTTTGCAAAGTAAACTTTCCGTGTGGAAAATGGGTATGAATAGCAGAAGTCGAGGCATAGCGTAATTTGTGTGCTGATGCTATTTTGAAGTCAAGAATTCGAACCCTGGTTTTGAGGCAGCAAAAATAAAATAAAATATATGTCTTTTTTGGGTTCCGTACACCAAAGGTGAAAATGGAACCCTATTGTTTTCGCTACGCTGTCCGTCTGTCCGTCACAGGGTATTTTCTCGAGAACCGTAAGAGCTACGGACCTGAAATTTGGACAGAGTGTGTAGACTCTTGGCCGCTACAACAACAAATACATGAGAGTTGGAAATTAAAGGGTGTGCCAAAACGAGCAACGAAAAATGTTAAAATCCCATGTAATATACATACAATTGTATGTATGTGCACTTGAAATTTGTAAAGTTAGTGTATTTTTATACAGACTACAACAATTAACACTAAAATTTAAAAAATTTTAATTAAAGGGTGTACCATCAGTTAATGTAATTTCGACTATGTAATTTTGATAACTTGCTGTATCTTGGAAACCGTAAGAGCAAACTTCTTGAAATTTTCAAAAACAAAAAAATTTCAAAATTATAAAATCGCCAAACCCAAAAAAAATCGCCAAAGTCAAAAAAAAAATCGCCAAAACGAAAAAAAGCACCAAATTAAAAAAAATTTCTAAATCGAAAATTAATCGCGGAAAACCGGAAAAATCGCCAAAATAAAAAAATCGCCAAAATGAAAAAAAATCGCCAAAATGAAAAAATCGCCAAAATTAAAAAAAATCGCCAAAATTAAAAAAAATCGCCAAAACGAAAAAAATTGCCAAAATGAAAAAAAAAATCGCCAAATTGAAAAAAATTGCCAAAATGAAAAAAATCGCCAAAATGAAAAAAATCGCCAAAATTTAAAAAAATCGCCAAAACGAGAAAAAAGCGAAAAATAATCAAAAAAACGTAAAAAAACACTGTATTAAAAAAATGCTCAAAGCCCAACGTACGGAACCCTTCGTGCGCGAGTCAAAGTCGCACTTTACTGAATTTATTTTAAAGAACGCAAATATTATTTTTTATGAATAAGTTTTCTTAATGGCCTGTAAATTATGGAAATCCCTTTCAATCACTTTTTTTTACTGCAAATGAATGACGAAAATTTTCGGAATTAGTTTTTAACGACCAGTTAATGGCGGAAATTTCCGTAGTTCAACCGAGAGTGTTACTATTGGAATCAGTCACACCTCATACCTGCTTTTGCATCGTGAGTTATTATGCTATGTTTAGACGACGAGTTGAATTACCTGCTTCGCTCTCTGAATCATGTTTATGAATCATGCTGTTTAGACTATGCATTGGTGCTTCGTGTGCAGCGTGCCAATTTAGTGCTTTTCGTACTAGATTTACAGTTTTTTAATTCATAACAGTGCGGAATTTTTCAACTTGTTGCTTAAAAAAAAGGCACTAAATTGGTGCTTTTCACCTTTGATTTTAGTGCGTTTTACAAATCTAATAAATATTAATTTGTGAAAGTGTGGTGGCTTTATTTTCACTTTCAAAAACTATCTGCTTTCACCCCTTTTAGACATGCAAAGTTTCCTTTGCAGAATGTTAATTCAGCTGCGTGAAATACAAAGGAAGAAAAACTTTCTTTCACAGTTAGAAAAAAGAAAATATTTCTAGATATTACAGAGGATACCATACACGTAATAAAATAACTTAATTACAATAATCGAATCTACTAACCACTAAGGGAAGCAATGTATTGCTTTCTTGATAACGGTGCTTCCAAAAATGCTTCTGAAAAGTAATAACGTAAGGCTCTCTAACAAAGTGGACAAAAGTAAAAAAATGTACACCAGTAACTTTTGCATCTGAGTACACAAAAACTACACATTATTGCTTCTGTAAAACGAATTAGTAAAGCAAAAAATGAACGGCTTTTTGGAAACTGAATGCATTGCTTCTAGCTGGCTTACAAAAACTCTTCTGGGAAGCGGTAATTTTTGCTGGGATGCTGAAATTGAAGAAATAGAACGAAGTATCAGAAATTTAAGGATACATAAATGGAAAAATTTGCTCAAAACTGATCAATTTTGGATTGAAGTTTATAATTATAGAAATTCAACTTATCATAATCCATTTCTAATACTGTCAATATTTTCTCAAGACTATTAAACATTACCATGTTCAAATGTTGTAGTAGAAATGACTTTTAGCGCTTATAAATATTTTAAAAGTAAGTTAGAAATACAATAATGATTTTATAAATCAAATTGTTTCATTCATATAAAATACGATCTAAAAAGAATGTAACATACTGAACCATGTTCATGTAAAAATTAATTCAGACGAAACACCTCAAAATCTAATTGTTTTATTAAAACAGTTTTATGGCCAGAGGAAAAAGATGAAACTGCATTTCCTGAAACGAGGAGTATAATTCTCGTTGATCATCTTTTGTTAAAATAGTACACCATAATTGGAGTGTCTTCCCAAATGAACTTCAATTATTTTCCTACTCATATTCTACTTATAAGCAAAATCGAAATATAGATAAATATAAAAAAATAAATAAAAATATATTTATGTACATACATACATATGTATGTACATATATACGAGTACTTATTTCATTTAGTGCTTTTTTATGAACACACAGTGGTTTTTGCTCTGAAAAAGTTGGCATCACTGTTCGCGTGGCATTTTTTTATGTATATTCACACAAACATACGTATCATACGCACGTATATACATGCATACACATAAGCATACATACTTTACATAAATTCCACTCATGCGAAATCTTGTTTTTGAAGGCATCTCTATATTTTCTTCTTATTTTTCCTTTTTATATTATTCATAACTTAATTAAATTTATTTATATTAAATTCACATCTATGTTTTTTGGTTTGTTTTTATTTGTTTAAAAACACACACATACACATATACCTATTTTGTTTTGATAGCTAGTTCAGATAAAGTGGCGATTAACTGCGATAAAAGTTAGAGAAGATACCAATTTTACGTGCTTCGCAAGTAGATTCATATTGAATCTACTTGATTCGCTCTCATAATTTTGTATGGCGAAGCAAGTGGATTCGGTCATGATTGGGGCGTGAAGCATGAATAGAGAGCGAAGCACGTACCGTCTAAACATAGTATTACAGAGAGTTGAAATCAACAACGTAATAAATCTTGTTAAGATTGGGTATGATGAGTACCTGAAACTGTAAGGTGGATATGTATGTATGTATATTCAATGTCTCTCTCACCGGCACCAGCGAGCCGAAATTTCAACTTTTTATACAAATTATGCATTAAACACATTCACCACAGCAAGCTACCGACTACCAAGTTTCAAGGATAGAATACACATGTTCATATGAAAATCATTCTTTTGAAGACAGCAAGTCGTGTTTTCGTGTAGCCTGCTGTGGTGAATATGTTTAATGCTAGGCTGCCCAGAGAAGCGCCGGAGGGCCCAACATCAATTGGCTTTTTATACAAATGAATACAAATACGCTTATACATATCTCTCTTGTTTCTCTCGGTGGCCAGCTCTGGTTTAATGCATTAATCATGAATCTTTGATTCATGCAAATTAATACACACACACATACATATTTCTCGCGGTGAGCACGAGCAATGCAGGTAGATTTTTTATATAGAGTCAAAACTAGCGTTGCCGTTTTGGTTACTTGTAACCAAAATTTGTCACTTTTTTTCCAATGTGTACTTGTGTACTTTTTTCCATTTTGGTAATTATTTTTTTGGTAAAATATTTCTGGGTAATTAAGCGTGGAATTTTGTTTGAAAATGGGTGTAAAAAAACGGGTACTCAATATTTGGATTGAATAAGGGATGAAAGTTGGAGTGGTTACAATACCTACATGTGAAAAGAAAGGATCACACAAAAGTTTAATCTTGCGTTGGAGCCTTTTAATAGTTTTGCGTAAAAACGTCCCAAAAATAATCCTTTGATTAAGAGTACTTAAGCTATTATTACATACTGTCACAGATATCTTTCTCAACTAAAGTACAAATGAGTAAGTACTTATATTTTAAATACATAAAAAAATTTGATTACTTTTTTTCTCCTTTGGTTATTTTTTTTCATATTTTGTGTTTTAAAATGTCTATGCCATGTAAAAACATTTATCGACGGTTGAATGTCTCCGATATCACTAGCGGTCCGTTTAAAGTATTTGCATTAGTGATAAATTAATTATTTTTTATCTAATTTTAAAATTTTAATAGCAATGTTATAAAATATATAAAAAGTGTTGATACAAGCTCCATATTTTGCAGATTAACGTACCTTTTCACAATGCATGTTTAAAAGATAACAGAGACTTTAACTGCAAGTTTTGTATGAAGAACTGTCTGTTAAAGTTCACGTTAACTTTTAACCATACATTCTGAAAAGGGACGTAAATTGTTTTAATTTTAGAAACAAACTCAGTAAAGTGCGACTTTGACTCGCGTACGAAGGGTTCCGTACATTCGGTTTTGAGCATTTTTTAATGTGGCTTTTTACTTTTATGAAGTTTTTTTTTTAGTTTAAACGATTTTTTCCAGTTTTGTCGCTTTTTTCTCGTTTTGGAGTTTTTTTTATTTGGTGCTTTTTGGCGTTTTTTTAATATTGGCGTTTTTTTATTTTTGGCGATTTTTCCGGTTTTTTGCGATTTATTTTCGATTTAGAAATTTTTTTTAATTTGGTGCTTTTTTTCAATTTGGCGATTTTTTTTATTTTGGCGATTTTTTTTATTTTGGCGATTTTTTTAATTTGGTGCTTTTTTAATTTTGGCGATTTTTTTCATTTTGGCGATTTTTTTTATTTTGGCGATTTTTTTCATTTTGGTGATTTTTTAATTTTGGCGATTTTTTTAATTTTTGGCGATTTTTTCATTTTGGCGATTTTTCCGGTTTTTCGCGATTTATTTTCGATTTAGAAATTTTTTTTAATTTGGTGCTTTTTTTCATTTGGGCGATTTTTTTATTTTGGCGATTTTTTTTTGTTTTTGGCGATTTCTTTCGGCTTGGCGATTTTATAATTTTGGAATTTTTTAGTTTTACCGTTTTTGAAAATTTCAAGATTTTTGCTCTTACGGTTTCCAAGATACAGCAAGTTGTCAAAATTGCATAGTCAAAATTGCATTAACTGATGGAACACCCTTTGATTTAAATTTTTTGAAATTTTAGTGTTAATTGTTGTAGTCTGTATAAAAATTTACAAATTTCAAGTGTATATAAATACAATTGTATGTATATAACATGGGACTTTAACATTTTTCGTTGCTCATTTTGGAACACCCTTTAATTTGTTGTTGTAGCGGCCAAGGGTCTACACACTCTGTCCAAATTTCAGGTCCGTAGCTCTTACGGTTCTCGAGAAAATAAGACTTAGGCCATTATTATTTATTGCCGCAGATATGTATGTATGTATGTGTACATGTAAATATATGTAAATACAAAATATTTAATGGCGAGAAAATCGATATTATTTATTTTAATACTTTATATTATTTAATTTAACCCAAAGTAACCACTGTTAATGTCAAAAAGAGCAAGCGTAATGAGCCACTCAATGTACACAATACGCGGAGCAGAAGAGCAAAAGATAAACATCGTTGCTACTTGCTCAAAGAGTATGCTCCTACAGGTAAGGAGCAAACCAGTGTTGCCGATGAAGAATTTGGAAATTAAACATCACTGTTTCCAATATTACACATCTGAAGAAAAATTACACATGATTTTTTTATATGTGTACTATATTCAACCAAACAATAAAAGAAACAAAAAAATAATAGTAATTCAAGCTTGAACATTACATTTAGAGACATATGTACATATGGAATTATAAAAATAATACTTTATGTATACATATGTAAGTATTTGGTATATATAACACTTTTATATCAATTAATTATATTTTTTCTATAAAATATATGTAAGTCATAATTTTGTAAAACGCAACGCAGCAGTCAGAATTTTTGTGACAGAAAATAACAAATTTGAAAATATTTTAAATAGTTGTTGGTTTGTACATACACACATATGGATGTAAATTTAAAATTTAAACTTCATGTAAAATGCTCCATTGTTTTTGGGATTGAAAAGTTTAAAATTTTCAACAAAGAAAATTATTCAAATAATTTTAAATTTGTTATTGTTTTTCATTGCGTTGTGCAAAATTATGCCCATAATGTTTTAAAATGTTTAATTTTTACAAAATCAATTTTTCCAATTTGGCTTATTATACATAGTTTGCGTAGGTTCGAAGTTTTCATTTTCACTTCTCCGAATTCCTTCTTTGGTAAAGAAAATTTCCGCAATTGTTTCTGAAGATAACTTATTTCTTAAATCTGTTTTACAATTTCTTAAATTACTAAATATTCTTTCTGCGGATGCATTTGAAAATGGTAATATTAATATAAATTTAATTACTTTTGGTAAATTTGGAAACACCTAAAGAATTTTTTAATCTAAAAACTTTTGGCCAGTATACTCCTTGTTCTAAACTTACACTAAGTTCAAATTTTTCATGATCTAAAAATGCATGCTGTCGCCATTCATTATCAAGTAATTGCAGATCAACATCAAAAGTAGGAAATCTTTTTGAGAACAAAGATAATGTCTTTAACTGAAAGTTTTGAGCAAATTTTGGACGAACGATGTCGACAATTGTATATATTTCATTTGAAAAATCAATTTTAATTTTATTTGATGAATAGCTTCTATATAAAACTCTCTACAGTTTTGAGGTATAACTTTTTTTCGGTACTAGTGCAGTTAGACAAAGATTCATATACAGCTATTCCAATAAAGATTTCTTCTAAATTTAGAAACAAATGCTCTTCACGCTCATCAATTTCCCATAGACTTTTTAATTTTAATTCAGATATTTTAAAATAATTTGAATAATAAGTCTGCAATATATTTATAACTTCATCTTTTATTTTATACAAAATAGGTTTTTCAGATTGAAAAAGTGCGTTAAAAGAAACCAAAATACCTAAGGCATGTGATAAAAATTCTGAATAGATTTTAGTTGCTGGATTATCTAATGCATCTAGCATTGAACTAGTAATTTTTGAAGGATCTTCAAAAACCTCAAGCCTGAAAAAACTTCTTAAAGGTTCATATTGTTCTAAAACACGAGTAACACATGAATGAATTGAGAGCCATCTGGTTATCGCCGGGGATAATATTTTATGCTCATCAGTTTTGAAGTAGTCTTGAAACTTTTGTAGCTTTTTTTTGGCGAATATAGCTTTTATTAAAAAAAGACCTGAAGTTAATGGGCAATTTTAAACAAGATTTTGATGCTACCAAATGAATTAAATGGCAAGAGTATTTGATCAAGACAATATCTGATTTATCATTTTTTAGTAATTTAGCTACCGAATTGTATTGTCCAAACATTACATTAGGATATCGAATGCAAATCCGACCAAATTTGTAAAAGGTATACCCTTTTCTTCAATAGAGTTTTTCAAAATATTAAAAATGTTGGTTGCAGTAGATGTATGTATTTTCATTGTAAAAAATAGTTGTTATGACAATTTGTTTTATGGAGCTAATATCTGTTGTTTTATCTATTATAATAGAAAACATCGTGTTTTTTAGATTGTCATACAAATCTTGAGCAAAACTCGGACCTAGAATATTTTTCATTAATGCAGTTGCCTTTGTTCTGTGAAGACTTACATCTTTCAATATATTTGAATCTGGAATTGATGATTTTAACAGATGACCTTGTAATCTATTAGTATAAATGGCAAGTTGTTAATAGCGAGTTTTAATTCAGCTGTCATAATAGTCAGTTTAGTCGCAATAGTATTTTGTAAAGCAGTGCAAACATTAGAAGTAGATCTTACGGCAGAAGCAGCGGCTTTGTGAGAAGTTGTTTTCAGTTGTTTCCTCTATCTGAAATTTTGATCAGCCATCCTTTGATCTCTGTTTTCTGAAGCAATTCAGTTTGGAATCTAAAGGTTTCGGAAAAATAATTGTCTTAGTGTTGCAAACTAAAAGCAGATAATGATAATATCAGGGTTTGGAAAAATTTTAATTTTGGAAGTTTCTCAAAAATATAATATAAAGCGAAACTACACATGAATTACACATAAAATCAATTACACATGCGCTACACATGCAAGTGAAAATTACACATGATATGTGTAATTACACACAAATCGGCAACACTGGAGCAAACGCAAAGTGCAAAAAGTGGTTGCGCTTTTTTTGTACTCCGCTCTTTGTGCATTGTCTACATTTTAAAGAGCAAGACAACAGTACGCAATGAGCAAAATAGTACGCATTTACCAAACAGTCTTCTAGGACAATCGGGAAAATTAATGTTGCTGTTTCTAGGCGTTTGTAGATAATTCGACTGGCCGTTATTTTGAATATCAGGGTACATTGTAACGACTTTTGTGTTGGTAACACCGTGTGTTACGGGTAATACAGGGTTGCTACCATATATGTTCGCACTTTTATGTGTATGTGTATACATATGTAGCTACCCTGCAGAAAATGCGAGTATTGAAATTGTAGTGATTTGCTAGTGACATTGTCGGTAGTACTACTGACCAGGTGTAGCCCAGCCAATGTAATTATCTATTGACATTTAACATAAGCTTGTCATTGAAAATCCACCACTAGACTGTAGCAATACTGACTAAGTAGTTCTTTTGGGATCACATGGAGACATTGGCACCAAAGATTCACTAGTAAATTTTAGGTGCTCTAGTCTACAATATCGATATTTCCCCGCTCGATGTCAATAGTAAAATTATAGTGATTTACTAGTGACATTGTCAATAGTAAAACTGAATAGGTGTACCGCAGACAATGTAATTGCCTATTGACATATAACATAGAGTTGTCATTGAAAATCTACCAGTAGACTTTAGCACTTTCTTTTACGACCATATGGATACATTTGAACTAAAGATTCACTAGTACATTTTAGTGACCCTCGTCTACAATTTAATAAAGGTAGGGGCATACATATGTACGTAAGTTTTTAACATTATTGCTTGTCATAATAAAAAAGAAAAACAAACTATTCACGCGTTCATTGACAATGTTACTAGAAATACACTAGAACTGTTGTCTCTAACGTATCTCTAGTCGCGCATAAAAGAAAAGTTGTCGACATTCCAACTAGTGCAATTGTCGCTAGAGAAAAGAGTGTTTACATGTTTCTATGTCAACACTCTTTTCTCTATGGTTCTAGGCTGACTAGAGGGTATGTATACAATTATTGTTGTTGCTATAGTGCTTGCATTTGAATACGCGTGTACGTTTAGTTCTTTATTTAAATACTTCTGAATAGTTCTTTCGCGTAACACCTACATTAACCCTGCTCGAATATTTCTGCCTAACAATACTTTATACATACATATTATGTGTAACTGTTCGTGATTTGTTACACTTTTAATGTTTTTTTATCAACGGCTTTTAATGTGACTTATAACCACACTTTTTGATAGCATGCATGACACTACAATGAAATTTGATGGAACTTTTAAGTATTGGACAACGACATATTAAATTGTGGAGAAATAAACTGGTGGAGACCAAATTATATGCTCCGTGAATTGGATAAATAACCTGATTTGTTGATCTGACGAAATATTCAAATAAGTGTAATTTGTTGAAGAACCTGATGGAGACCAAATAGAACACTCAATTGTGGAGTAGTGAATGTGTTGGTACCTGGTGGAGTACCATGTTCAATTCAATTTTGCGTGATACTAGAAGAGATTTGAAGGAAATTTTTAATATTTGGACAGTGACTTATTGGATTTTGGAGCAATAAACTTGTGAAAACCGGATTAAAATATTTTTTGTTGAAGAACCTGGTGGAGTACCATATATAAATCAAATTTAAACAATACGTTGACTGGTGGAGACCATTGATACTCTAGGTGTGGACTCTAAGATTCTCTATCTCCTACTTGAAGACGAGGGTCGAATGAGGCCTTGAGAAAGCTTCTATTTGTTGCAGAACCTGGCACTTTGCTCCTGGTAGCTAGCCATATTATATCAAACCCGAAAAAAATGCCTTGACCTATTTCGCCAATTTTTTTTTAAATATGTTTACTAGCCTGAAAGAGGTTTTTATAGAAAGAAACATTTCAAAATTCGGTTGAAAAATTGCAAAATTCCGAAAAAACTAAAATTTTGTTTTTCTATGGGATTTTAAATTTTTTTGAATTTTTTTACAGATTCCCAATAAACTTCATACAAACGATCGCAATGAAATTTGGTGGACTTAGTCTGTGCAAATCCCGGAGTATTTGGGGCTATTACCTTTTTAAAACTAGGATCAGCAGGGCGATAGGGGGGATATTTCTGCCCCTCCGAAACGTCCAAACCGATTTTAATAAAATAGTTTTTGAAAGTCTGTACATAAGATAAGAGGTTTGTGACTGTTCAGAATGTGTGGTTGAAGTCTACTGACGATTTGTTACAGCAACAATGAAATGCATAGAGACATCGCTGAACCACCAGCAAATAAATTTCAAATTAAAATAAACTTATGACAATATGTCGAATAATAAATTTCTTAAATGTTCAATTTATTTAATTATTTTATTTATAAAAAATTTATTTTAGTTATAAACAATTTATTTAATTATTTTTTATACACTTTAAACTTGTTTAGCAAACAGTAATTAGTTTTACAACTTTTATAGTTTTTGGATTTTAAACATAAATAGGTTGTCACTTGTTGAGATATCAAAGCAGACTGATGACAATCTACATTATTTCTTCTACTTATATACTTTATATGAGAATCGCGTAGTAGTCATCAAATCTAATTTATTACGACATATGATGAAATTCATACATACACACACACACATACACACACACACATACACATTTCCACAATTCTCTGTTGGTATTACGATATATGATGAAATTCATATACACAGCAACATCCAGAACAAAATATCTAGCATCAGTCCCGAGAAAAATCGGGACACGTAAAAGTAGATGCTTCTATAAGTTTTAGTGTATATCTCCAAAAGCTATTTCCTATAATTGTTATATTAAAGAAAAATATACTGAAATAAAAATTTCATTACCCTTATTCAAAAGCTCTGCTTATCAACCTGATTTGATTCAAAACATTTAACATCTGAAATTCACTTGTACATATAAAACCTATGCCAACACAATATTTTCTATCTCCATAAGAATAGCAACGTCAATAGCCTAGAAAACATATACACATTCATTTGTAAATATGTATTAAAAACTCTCGAAGGCCAAACAATACACACAAGCAATGATATTCTTCAAAGTAAAAATAGATACGATCACATATGAATCCAACAACATATACATACATTACCAAATACATTCCCTATCCACTTCCATTCACAACAGGGTTGCCACTTTCTGTAGCTATTATATTATTTCCCCAGAGATCGCAAATATAAATGCATATATACAATAATCCTACATAATCATAGCAACGATAACTCAAAACAGTAAAACAAAAGTCTATCAAATAACAATCACTATACACACAAATACACAGATCCCTTGTCACTACTCTGCAGTCAGACTGAGAGCAAGTGTCTTTGTGTCAACACTAAAATTCTAGTAACAATTTTGGTATAAGGTTTTTTTTCTATCCGTCAGTATAAAAGAAGGAGGGAGGTGGAATTGTCAATATACATACATTTGTATGTACGTAAATTAGAGAAATGTACCAGTAACTAACTGTCTGGTTAGTATGTCTCCATGTTCCCATAACAACTAGGTGGTCACTACCTAATCAATTGTTTCAGTGTGACTAGTATATTTTCAATGACAAGCATATGCTAAATAATTATAGAGTAGTACTGGTGACAAGCTAGTCAGCACATTTTCACCATCGACATTTCCTACTGGGTATAATGGTTGTCTGCCACTACAACAAAAGTATCGGATACCATCAAACATACCAGTAAATACAAAAGCACATACTCATACACACACACACAGACACACACACTCACAAACACACACACCCACATATACATACATACATCCATACACTGTAATCATAACGCTTCTCTACAATAACAACAAAAGCTGTACACACAAGTATACATACATACACATAAAATCCAACTCACACACACACACACACACATATATCCCAGAAAATCTCAGCATGAAAATCCCCTAAATCCCCCCATTTGTAACAGGGCTGCCAACCTTTTTAATTTTTCCCGGTTTTGAATTCCCAAAACAGGACTATCTCCGCCATTACCCATCTACTAATAATAATCTTATACATTCGAAGCTGTAAAAGCCAAGGTCCTTAACACGTTCGCCACTCACTTTTTTTCGCGCTTTCAATAAAAAATCACGAAAAAAATTAAAAGGAAATCTTAAAATAATTTGTGAGGATATCAGTAGTAGTGAAATGCCGGTGCGGGGACAATTAAAATTTGAAATTTGGGTAATTAAAATTTTAAAATTCTTGGAAATTTGTGAAATTTGATACCTACGACGGTGGTTCAATAATTCCGTCCATTTTTTTATTTGCATAAGGAGCCTTTTGTTTACATTAACTGTTTTGTTTGTTTACTACATACGAGGGTGGTTCAATAAGTCCGGTTTTTATGACCGTGGGAATTTATATGTGTGTATGTTTATGGAGATACCTTAAGTGGGTTCATAGGTTGGAGGTTTTTCTTTCTATACCCTTTACCAAAAAAATGGTAAAAGGGTATATATAGGTTTATCATTCCGTTTATAATTTCTATAATATCAATAAGCGACCCATAAAATATATATATTCTGGATCCTTATGCATAGGGAAGACGAATAAGCGATGTCCGTCTGTCTGAAATCGGTTTTCTCAGAAGAGCTAGAGACTTCGTTCTTGGACTGGTGTGTCAGAAATTTTCCAAAATAGATTGGTATTGAAATTCAGCAAAATCGGGCAGACGATTGCAGAGCTGGAAAACGTAAACTTCATTTTGCCCTATAAAAGTAGCTACCGAAAACAAATTTTTATTTTTTTAATAAATGAACATATTTTACACTTCAGTACGACTAAAATGGGAATTTTAAATTAAAAAAATATAAAAAAATTAAAAAGACGTTTCCAAGGTTGGAAAACTTTATCTTTTTGTGGTATGTAAAATTAACTACATGTGTCTAAAACTATGTCTGTGACAGGGTATTTTCTCGAGAACCGTATGAGCTACAGACCTGAAATTTGGACACAGTGTGTAGACTATGTCCAACAACAAATACATGAGAATTGGAAATTAAAGGGTGTTCCAAAACGAACAACGAAAAATTTTAAAATCCCATGTAATATACATATAATTGTAAGTATGTATACACTTGAAATTTGTAAGGTTAGTGTATTTTTATACAAAACGCCAAAAAATAAATAAAATAGGAAAAAATCGCATAAAATTAAAAAAAAAATCGCCAAAATGAAAAAAAATTGCCAAAATGAAAAAAATCTCCAAAATGAAATAAAGCCCCAAAAACAGAAAAAATAGCCAAAATGAAAAAAAACCCCAAAACAGGAAAAAATCGCCAAAATGAAAAAAAACACCAAAATGAAAAAAAATTGCCAAAATGAAAAAAAAACTCCAAAATGAAAATAAACCCCCAAAATCAGAAAAAAATCGGCAAAATGAAAAAAAAAACCCCAAAACAGGAAAAAATCACCTAAATGAAAAAAACGCAAAAAAAAATAAAGTCGCCAAAATGAAAAAAACCCCCAAAATAGGAAAAAATCGCAAAAAATTAAAAAAAAATCGCCAAAATGAAAAAAAAAAACGCCAAAACGAAAAAAACCCCAAAAAAAACGCCAAAATTAAAAAACCGAAAAAAGCAGACAAAAATCGCCAAAATGAGCAAAAAGCGACAAATCTGAAAAAATCTTTTAAACTGAAAAAAAACTTCAAAAAAGCAAAAAAGCCACATTAAAAAATGCTCAGAACCGAATGTAGGGAACCCTTCGTGCGCGAGTTAAAGTCGCACTTTACTGAATTTTTTAATATTAAAGGAATTAAATGAAAGTTAGTTTTTTCTTATTTCGTTTTTGCTTCGTTCACTTAACATATTTTATGTATTTTTTAAAGAACTAGATTGGTATCGATAATCTGAAAAATCCAAAATTATGACTCCAGGGTTGTAAAACTTTCACTTTTTGTGTTATGTTAAATTAAATAGGTCTAAATAATTATCTTTTCCTTTATAAATTAAATATATTTTATGCTTCTGATAGAAAAAATTGGCATATAAAACTATAAAAATGAAAACCAAGGCTCCAGAGATGGAAACTTTGAAATTTTTTTTTTGATAATAGAGTAACTAAATAAAACTAACGGCCTGGCCCACGATGTCACGAGAAATCGTTCGATCGACAACTTGTCTTGCAAACAACAATAACTTTAGAAAATTTGTAAACAACAACAAATTTTCTAAAGTTATTGTTGTTTGCAAGACAAGTTGTCAATCGAACGATTTCTAGTGACATCGTGGGCCAGGCCGTAAGTTTTTTCTTCTTTCCTTTTTGCTTTGTTCACTTAACATATTTTATGTATGTTTTAACGAACTAGATTGGTATAAGGAATTAGAAAAATCCTAAATTATGATTCCAGGGTTGGAAAACTTACACCTTTTGTGTTATGTAAAATTAAATAGGTCTAAAAATTGTTTTCTTTTCCTGTATAAATTGAATATATTTTATGCTTCTGAAAAAAAAGTTTGGCGTTTAAAATTTGAAAAATGAAAATTACAGCTCCAAGGATGGAAACTTTGATTTTTTTGATATTAAGGTATATAATTAATTTTTTTATTTCTTTGTTCACTTAACACACTTTATTAATTTTATCAATCAGAAAAATCTAAAATGTTGGTTCCAGGGTTGGTAAATTTATTGTTTTTTTTTACAAAAGTAACTAGGTCAAGTTAGTTTTTTCTTTTTGTTTACAAGTTTTATATACTTTTGGCGTAGAATGCAATAGTTTGGCATAGAAATTAGAAAAATAAAAGACATAGCTCCAGAGCTGGAACACTTAAATTTTTTCTGGTATATAAAACTAATTTTCTTTGGTAATTACATATATTCTATTGTATAAAGAAGTAAATTAGTATTAAGAAACTCAGAATTATGGTTCCAGGGTTGGAGATTGAAAAAAGTTTCGGTAAAAAAATAACCAAAAGTATTTTTTTTTTCAGTTAAACAGATTTCATGTTTTAGAAAAATCATTACTCAAGATTTTTTTATACATGGTTAATTTTTTTATGGATATCTAAACTAATTGAAGTATAAACGAAGGTTTGTGCTTATTGTGCTCTCATCATAATAACTATTAATTTCTAGTAAATGGAGATAAAACTAAAATTTAAAATGGTAAATTTTTTCACAAAACAAATATGTATGTATGTGTCTGCATACTATATATATGTACGTACGTTGGTAAAGGGTATACAAGATTCGGCACAGCCGAATATAGCACTGTTACTTGTTTGTAATGTATATTAGACTTGGGTCGAACTCGTTCACTAGTTAATTTTTGCCACAAACCAATGATCAAACCCATGTAATTTAAATGGGTTTGATGATTGGTTTGTGGCAAAAATGAACTAGTGAACGAGTTCGACCCAAGTCTAATGTATATATATGACGACGGTAAATCATGAATATAATTTTTCCTAGTACCAACGGGAAAAGCATGAAATGATTTTTCCTAACACTAATGGGGGTGAAATAGTGAAAATTAATTTTTCCTAATGCCTACGGCAATATAAATTTATTTTTCCTAATGCCGACGGTAAATCATGATTATTATTTTTTTTAAATGCCTACGGCAAAACATGATTATTATTTTTTTCAAATGCAGACGGCAAAACATGATTATTATTTTCTAATACCAAAGGGAAAATTGCCAGTGTAACCAGGCTGTAGAAATTTGTTATCGTAATACTATATCAGTAATATCAGAGAAAATAGATTTGATGATTACAAGCCATTCTCATATGAATCGTGGGAATTTGAATGTGTGTGTGTGTGTGTGTGCGATTTCCTCACGGTAATAAATTATTTATCATACCGACATTTTATGATGTAAAATGTTCTCATGTATGTGAACGCCCCTAATATTGTGTGTGGGGGGTCCAGCTTGATTGTTTAAAAAATATGTATGTATGTATGTATGCATGTATGTATGTATGAATGTGCGATCGTGGGAACTTGTGCGTGGAATATTTTGTAGATTACATACATATATATTTTGCAACGTAATCATTTTCTTTGTCTACGATTATTTTAAAGCAGCAAGGTTTCAACTAAGTACAGTCATCAGCAGAGAAACAAAACCCAAGCATTTGCAACTAAGCAAAAAAGTTAACATCTCCTCCTCCCCACTACCTTCTCTTTCCTTTATGTAGTTTGTATTTGAAATGAGAGAATACTACATTATTTTATTTTTCTATACATATTTTTATTTTTCTATACATATTTTTATTTTTATTTTATTTATTGTTTAAAACTTTATAAAATTTTATAATAATATATACATTTATATTTTAAAAAGTGAAAAAGTTTAATTAAAGCAAGACATTTCTTTTGTCAGTAAAATAGCATTTTTTAATGCGCAAGCACCAAATTTATGATAATTACAATAAAAATATCCGGGATACTTGATTTCCATTTGTTTAAAGTAGATGCAGCCTATATCCTCAACGTTAGACATTTGTCAGCATTAAATTTTTTCCAACCATCGTCTTTTTTCTTCACCTTTTACATAAATTTTAGAACATCTTGCGTTGGCCTTTAACAAATTGCAAACGCTTTGAAATGAAACTGATTCAGCAGTCCAGCTTAGGTGATGATAGTTTTTTGTTAGCCACTTTGCTTCTCTTGACGTTTTTATTGATAAGCATTTGATATCAAATGGGAGTTTTATAATAAAATTATTATATTCATAATTGTTGAAAACAATCGCTTCTTCTTTTGCGATGAAATCATTTGAATTACTTTTAAAACCTTGTGCGTCCATAAAAATTATGTTGTTTTCCATATTACTCAATTTATAAGACTTTTCGAACTTGTCCTTTGAGGGGTATATATTCTATTATACGATCATGAATAAGACAACAGTAAGCTGATGTCTTTGCTGCAATGTTAGTTGCTGTTTCAAATTCTATTTTTATATCAATCGGTCCTTGCAGAAGAGATTTGATTTCGATAACACAATTATCAAAAATTTTAATTTAATTACAGCATCAATTATTTTAAATATCTACTCTGAAATTCTTCCTTTACTAAAAATTTTTCCAAATCTTGTGTCTAAGTACCAGTTCACATTAGTCGAGTCTTATTGCTAAGCTAATCACTTTTTTAGGGTTTCGTACATCAAAGGTGAAAAGAAACACTATTGTTTTCGCTACGCTGTCCGTCTGTCCGTCACAGGGTATTTTCCCGAGAACCGTAAGAGCTACGGGCCTGAAATTTGGACACAGTGTGTAGACCTTTGGCCGTTACAACAACAAATACATTAGAATTTCGCAAATAATACTGATTAAATTTTATTTAAATAAAAAATATTTTTAATAATATTAAAAATATTTTTTGATACCAAAGACAAAAAACCAATTTTCCATCCTTGTTCATGGAATGACAATGAAGAAAGAAAGAATTAAATGTCAGATATATCTAAATTGTGTATAAATTAATAGCAAAAGTTTAAATAAAATATTAATTTATATAATGGAGCAAAGTGGAGATACTCAGGTAAGCAGAAAAACTGTTCTCATCTCACTATATATATGCACATAATTGAAAAGTTTTTCTTTCTAGTTTCAATGCAAACGCATGAGGATAAATCCACCAAGAAAATGGTTAATGGATGAAGAGAAATCTTTAATGGAATTTCTCTTGGATAACCGAGACTTTGAGGTTTGTTTTTGTGCTAAGTTGAAATTGGTATCCATATGCATCTATAAATTTCATATGTACATGTGTATATAATACATATTTTCAGAAACCATCTGCACAACTTTATTATAGGCGGTTCATTTCGGAAAAGAATTTGATTGCGGATTGGAAAAAAGTTCGTTCTAAAGTAAGGAACCTACGGGTTTCATACAATAAGGCCAAAGCATGGGAAGGGTCAACTGGCGCTGGAAGTATGGAAGGTGATACCTAAGTAATAAGCATTTTTTTATATTTTTCATACATACAACTTATCATATCAAATGTATGCATGCACTTTAGAGTGCTTCAGAAAACATTTTTGGTTTTTTTTCAGGTGCTGTAATCTCAAAAGTTTCCAGTAGGCATAAGAAAATCCATCGCACAAGATCAGCTCCATATTTTCATTATACCAGAAGCACAACGACTTTAAATTTTTCAAAAGTTTCTTGGATTTCATCGTCTTCTTCAAAATCGCCTAAAATTTTTTGTTTTTTTTATTAAATTTTAATTTTCCTTATATTTTACTCACTTGAATCCACCATTAACATTTCTGCAGTATATTTTTCGCATAATGCAGAAATTATTTTGTTTTTCTCGCTTTTATTCATTTCAAACTATTTCCGATATTTTATTTTTTACGTTATTTTTATTCTATCTCTTATTCTTTTTAAATGTTTGACGTTTTTAAAAGTTTAACAACACTTACAGCAGGTCGTTCACCTACCATAGTTGTAGTTAATACAACCTACAATCTACAGTAGGTTGTGAATTGGGTAATTATGTACCTCTTAAGTATAAATCCATTTGCGCAGGGGTTGAATTAGTACCCATTGGGCATAAATCAAGTTTAGGGGCAGCTCTCAAAAATTAAAAAAGTATCCTATCCTAGAGAAAATAGCAAAAAAAGAAAAAAAATTTAACAAAAAAATTGGCGGCGAGGCTTAGTTTCCGAGTTATGGGCCTCTGAAATTCTAACACAATATTGTAATTATACGGTGTTTTCCAACGAATATGACCAATATTGGTATCATCTTAAATCTCTTGACAATACCTTTCATGAAATGGTAAAATGCAAGAAAATTTTATGAGTCAGAAAATCCTTATTAGGCAGCGCCGTGTCGGGAAACACCATGGTGGAGAAGTGCTGACAAACGTTATTAAGCAGGAAAACTTTGCAAGGCAGAAAATCTTTATTAGTCTGTGCTGTCACAAAACATACAGAAGTGTCACGAGACGGAAGATATGGGTATTTTTCTGTTTGTCTCGTATTCCATCAAATTTTGTCTGCGTTTTTTGTTTCGATTCTTCTTTCTAGTACAATAAAATTACAACGCTTTAATGTAGTTTTACAGATATTATATTTTTATTAGCTGTGTTAATTGGTAAGTATTAATACACTACAGTATCAAGTACACTATACTTTTCTCTTTTTTCCACGAATTTTAAAAAAGCTGATTGGAGCTTTTTTTTACCTGTCACTTTCATCACTTCTGTGTATTCTGTGACGCCGTGTCGGAAAACACCATGGTGGAGAAAATCCTTAAAGGGCTATTAGACAGGCATACTTGTTTTAAGACATGTACGATGGCATACTTTGGGTTTTGCTATTACAATATCATATTCATATTAAATGTGCGACAGACATCAGAAAGTAAAAAAATTTTGAAAACCAACATACATGTCTAACGTACTCGTATACATGCTATTAAACAGTGAGACTTGGTATGCCATCGTACATGTCTTAATACAAGTATGCCTGTTTAATAGGCCTTTTAAGCCCGGCCGAAGGCCGGCAGTGCACGGAAACTTTATTATACAGGAAAACTTTGCAAGGCAGAAAATCTTTATTAGGCTGCGCCGTGTAGGAAAACACCATGGTGGAGAAAAGCCTTAAGCCCGGCTGAAGGCCGGCAGTGCAAGATAATGGAAAAAAATCGCCAAAATTAAAAAAATCGCCAAAACGAGAAAATAGCGAAAAAAAATTATTTCAGCTGAAAAAACGTCAAAAACTTAAAAAATGCTCAAAGCCCAACGTGCGGAACCCTTCGTGCGCGAGTCAAAGTCGCACTTTACTGAATTTTCTTCTTTGAACTTTTATCGGCGTTCACACAATGCCAGTCTTATTTTTGAGCTCATATTTTTTATGCATAGTTTTGTGTATGCATGTGTGCCTTATTAACACTACGAATGGGAAAGGAAAACGTATTGACAGTACATGAAGGTAAGTAGTCCTTTCTTTTCCCCTCGTCTCTCTCTCTTCTACCTTAGTAGACTTGTGCCATTTAGTTCATTTCCGGTCATTTTAGTTCATTATTTATAAATGAACTAGTTCGTTCATTTAGTTCAATCGCTCTTTTTAGTTCAATGATTTTACATCTACAATTCTACATGCATATGTATGTTTGAGTGGTCTTTGGCAAAATTTAAAACACACATTCTGTAATTAAAAAACTACGAAAACTAGAATTAATTCATTAATATTAAATTTGCTTTATAATGAGTTTATAAAACATATTTAGTGTGATAACCTTTTTAAAAATCTCAAATTTAAAATATTTTTAAGTGCTTACTTGTGTTTTCTTGTTTATTGCATTTGTGGTACTAGCCTTCGATAAAAAGAACCAAATATACATGCATACATACATACATACATATGGATGAGTATAGAAGCAAAGCTCACAAACAGTAAAAAAGTAAAGCAAAACGTTGAAAACATTTAGTTCATATCCTCTGTGTTAGTTCATTTTGTGTCTTAGTTCTTAGTTCAAAAATTGAACTAGTTCAAAAATTGAATAGTGATCGTAAAACAATTGTATTAGTTCACATAGTTCAAAGTACTAAATCGTTCATTTGAACTAGTTCGTTAATTTTTTTTTTTTAATACATGATTTTTTATTTATTGTATCTTCATATATGAACTAACAATAAGTATTCAAATCTTAAATCTAAAAATATAATTAGGCCCGACCAGTGTCGGACATAAGCTTAGTAATCTTAATATATAAAAAATCCGTGTCACTGTGTATGTTTCGAATAAACTCAAAAACGAGTCAACTGATATTCATGAAAAGTGGCATATATATGTAATTTGGTCCAACTTAGATGATAGGATAGTTATTATTTAAATTAATGGCCTGGGGGCGGAGGGGCGTGGCAAAATGTTTGTACCGTATACGAAGCTAGACCACTGGACCGATCCTTCTGAAACTTTGTCAGCATGTTACTCAAACTCCAGCATAAATAATAGGAAAATTTTTTTCGTCCACGCCTACTTTAACGCCCATTTTTTCAATAATATAAAAATCTAAATGTTTCCGAATAAACTCAAAAACGAGTCAACTCATATTCATGAAAATTGGCATATATATGTAATTTGGTCCAACTTATATGATAGGATAGTTATTATTTAAATTAATGGCCAGGGGGCGGAGGGGCGTGGCAAAATGTTTGTACCGTATACGAAGCTAGACCGCTGGACCGATCCTTCTGAAACTTTGTCAGCATGTTACTCAAACTCCAGCATAAGTAATAGGAACATTTTTTTCGTCCACGCCTACTTTAACGCCCATTTTTTAATAATATAAAAATCTAAATGTTTCCGAATAAACTCAAAAACGAGTCAACTGATATTCATGAAAATTGGCATATATATGTAATTTGGTCCAACTTATATGATAGGATAGTTATTATTTAAATTATTGGCCAGGGGGCGGAGGGGCGTGGCAAAATGTTTGTAACGTATACGAAGCTAGACCGCTGGACCGATCCTTCTGAAACTTTGTCAGCATGTTACTCAAACTCCAGCATAAATAATAGCAAATTTTTTTTTCGTCCACGCCTACTTTAACGCCCATTTTTTAAATATATAAAGCAATTTTTAGTTTTTTTGTGTTTTTGCACCGTAACTCAAGAACTACTGAACCGATTTTGACCAAACTTCATATACATGCTCTATAGGGCGTGAGTAGTGTTTCTGTGTAGTTTGAAGTTCGTCCGACAGATGGCCCAATATTTATTCCGTAACTCAGGAACTACTGCACCGATTTCGACCAAGCTTTATATACATGCTCTATGGGGAGTGAGGAGCGTTTCTGTGTAGTTTGAATTTCGTCCGGCAGATGGCGCAATATTTAGCTTATTCGTGGGCAAAATCCAATTTTCATATTGTACCACCAATGCCATATACAACACTAATGTTTGCTTAGGGCCAGCAACGCGGACTGGGGTCAGCTAGTAGTTATATATAATACATAAGTAGTGATAATCAAAAGGAAAAAAATTAATAATAAAAGTATTTTCAAGAAGTCCCATCTAGAGGCTGTGAATAAGAGCCCTTGTGTCCCTCTTTTTTAGGCGGATGTATCCAGTAAAGTTCAAAATATTACGGGCAAGCGGATTAGGATGTGACTCGAGTTTTGTTAAATATTTGCCTGCGTATTTTGCAATTTCTTCAGTCACTATTGGCATATTTAAATCACGATGTATATTTGAATTTTTTTATATACCATGGAGTTTCATTTGCGTTAGCTTAGAGTCAATGTGGTACAGGGAAGGAAAATGAATTCTTGGATTTTGTACCAACTGTGAAAAAATGTACTTTTTGCAGTATGACGGTACCATTTTTTTAATATTTATTAATAAGAACGGTAACGTAAAAAAATGTATAAAAATTCAGAAGAAAACAATAAAAAACAGAAACTTAACAAAAATGTGTACAAAAATTCAGTATATTCAGCAGACTTGACACCACCAGGTACTTGAATTTGCCTTGGCAACAGCATTGCAACAAAAACAGAGAAGCTGACCGTCTAAAATAAAGCACACACAAAAAAATTAAAGACAACATATGCAAAATTAATGTTACAATATAGTGAAACATTGGCATTTTTAAATTGTACCAAGTGACTCGCGGTAGTACCACGGTACCAACGAGGTCAAAATGTACCATAAAAAGTACAATTGTATCATGATTTCCATCCGTGATGTGGTATTTCCATGTGAGTCTTCGATCAAGATGTATACCAAGGTATTTCACATGTAAGTTTTGAGGAACAATTTGATTATTGATTGTAATGGGGGAACAAGTGTCTTTTCTTAAGGTGAATGTTACCTGAGCACACTTTTATTCGTTTACCTTTATTCTCCACATGTTTAACCATAGTTCTAGCTGAGTAATATGTTGCTGAAGATATCGGGAAGCCTCGTGAGGGTTTTCGTGCATACTAAGACAGGCTGTATCATCGGCAAATGTAGATGAGTGAATATTACTGCTCAATGGCATATCACAAGTATAAATCAAATATAAAACTGGCCAAAGTATACTCTCCTGTGGCACACCGGATGAGATTATTTCAGGCGTACTCATAAAATTTCCTTCCACAACAGTTAACTTCCGGGCAATAATGTAACTTTCCAGCAGATTTAGATTGTTTATTGGTAGGTAAGTCTTTAATTTTAAAATTAGGCCTTCATGCCACACTTTATCAAATGTTTGAGAAACGTCAATGAACAGCGCAGAGCAATACTTTTTTTCTTCAAAAGTTTTTCTTATAAATTGAACCAATCTATGAGTTTGTTCAATGGTGCTATGCTGACTTCTAAATCCAAATTGATGATCCGGTATGCACTCATTATCAGATAGAATTGGGGACAATTTTATTATGAGTAAATTTTCAAAGAGCTTTGACATTGATGACAGTAAACTTATTGGCCTATATGACTCAGCTTTGGTAAGATCTTTGCCCGGCCTTGGAATCATTTTAACCTTGGCAAGCTTCCAGCTGTTTCGATAATACTCCAGTCGTAAAATGGCATTAAACAGCACCAGAACATGTGTTTGGGGTAAATACGGACTTTAAATGCTCACCAAATATTTTACCTTTTTCAGTATCGCTTCTTGCCCAACCTCCTGTAGATGTGCGCAAAGGTGGTTTAAACTCAACTGGTGTTTTAAGCTTTCTAGCAGCGTGCCAAAAAGAGTAATTAGATGCTGGTGTGACATCAAGACCTTCCAAATAATTTTTAAGAGATGCAGTTTTTTCAAATGCAAGCAACTCTTGGAGTCGTTTAGTACACTCTTTAAATCTAATTTTATTCTGGGGTGATCTGTGCTGTTGCCATTCCCTTCTAGTTCTTCTTTTTTCACTTACGAGACGTTCAATATCCGTAGAATAAATTCTATTTACCCTAGTCTGCGGATGGGCGGTAGTGGCATTTTCAGCAGCCTGTTTAATATTTTCATTAAGGTTGGCAATGTTAGATTCAATATCATCAGGGGGGTTACTCTCTATTGCGATGCGAAAGCAATTACGATGCGAAAGCTAAATGCGTTGATATGCAAATTTGGTACTCTCTATTACTTTCGCAAAACCTTACGCAAAATTGTTTGAAAAAGTGGCACCACGGACATTGCAAAAGAAAATATGGCAAAGGTTGGCAGTACTGAAATGTCAAAATATGTATAAAAAACGACATTTAAAATCAAAATTTAAGAAAAAGTGAAGTGTAACAGCTTTTAATTGAAAATAAAGTGATGGATTCTGTAGCGTTATGGTTTTATGAAGAAAACGTCCATGTATAACGAGTTGCAAGACGAGTCTTAAAGGTCCAATTAGACGTGACATAACCATAGCCATAGAAAACAACCTTAAAGCCATAACTGTCACCATAGAAACCAATTAAATTTTGGTTTGGTTGTGGCTATGGCATTATGGGTATGTCACTTCTAATTTAAGCTTAAGAGATAGTTCCGGTATACTTTCCTTAAATGACCGCAGGTAAGAAAAAATCTGTAGCGGAATATGTCATTAAATACATACATATTGCTTTATTTTAACTTTGTACACAATTTGCGTTTCTGTATGTTCTAAACACTGTTCAACACTAGCTAAAAGTTTATAAAACTAGCCGCTGCCTTAAAATTACTTGGCCAAGGTGGATACCAACATCAAATTGGCCAGGACCATACCTTAGGAATATAGCAGCAGTCAATGTCCCGTCGCTTAAAAGAGCTCTACGTAGCGATTGAGAAAATACAAAACTGTGCTGGAAATGCTTAATTTATTTTTACGCATTTTCACTTGGTGTGATTTTTAAAATCAAATATGAATACATACATACAAACATACATGTGTAATATTATAAGTACTATTAGTGTCACATTTCATTATAGACAACCAGCTATATCCCTTACAGGAGGTCCATTAGAATTTAGGTCGTCTGTCAATTTTGTCCACAAATTATTTGCCATTTGCTCACATGCAATCCACTAAAATTTCAAACTACCGTTGTTTTGTTTTTAATTTTTTGGCGTTTTCCCTAAAAACTACGATTTAAATATAAATATTTTGGTTTTATAAAAGGTTTATTAATCAAATTTCCATAGAAAATTAGTTTAATAAACCTCTTATAAAACAAAGATATTTTTTATGAATACGACAGTCAATATATAAAAATTTTTTTCAACGTACTTACATGTTTTTCTCACTTTGCGTTTGGTATTTAGCTAACGCAAGATATTTGCGTTTATCGAGCGATTTTGACAGGCGCTTTCGCATTGTAGAGTACGGTGATACCAGACTTGCGAAACGGAAAATAAAAGATGCGAAAGGTAAATGCGCAAACGCATTAGTGAGTACCAATCGTGCGATTTCGTACCATTTTTCTTTCGCATCGTAATAGAGAGTAACCCCCAGGTGTTCTTAGCGTAATATTTTCCGTGCAATGACTACTAAGATATTTTTTAAATCCCAGCCAATTAACACGATTTATCAAATTTGCATATGGGTGAGGCAAGTCACTTCTTAATGGGCTACAAATTGTAATGATCGAGGGAGAGTGATCGGACGAGAGATCTAGGGAAGCTTCAATTTGAATTGAATCTCTAGAGATATTTTTCATGACGTCAAAATCTATAACATCCGGAATTCTATGTATGTCAGTAGGCCAATAAGTGGGCTCTCCACTCGAAATGACATCCAAGCCCATTTTGGAAATTGCATTGAACAACGCTCGACCTCTTGGTGTAATAAGACACGAACCCCAGAACGTATGTTTAGCATTATAGTCGCCAGCTGCTACGAAACAAGGGCCCAGAGATTTGTAAAAATCCTCGTATTGATCCTCAGTAATTGCGAATCTAGGAGGGGAGTAAATTGATGATATGACAAAATTAGTGCAAAAATTTTCGACACAAATATTCGTTGTTTGTAAATGTTATTCACAAATGTTGTCAATAACATAATGCTTGAGTCTTGACTTTATTAAAATTGCTGATCCACCGCATGCTCTTCCTCTCGGGTCCCTTGAATCATATAAGGTGTAGCCATAAATTTTAAAAAGGCTTCTCGAAGTCAAATGAGTCTCAGAGACTAACATTATATCAATATTTTTTTCCGTGAGGAAGTGCTCAAGTTCATTTTTATGTTGGCGAATGCCGTTAGGTTTCCAGAAACATATTTTTAACGTGTTCATGGTTTGTTAACTAAAGCTTGAAGCAATGTATTCTGCATTCGCAGCATTTCTTGCATCATGCTAGTCATATTTGTTGTAAAATTATTTATAGTTTGCACCAGATTATCAATAGTAGCTTCCAGGCGATTGAAATTAAAGTTCGAATTTGTATTTGTTGAATTATTTGGTGGTGAAAGATTTTGTGTATTAATAGAATTTGTCTAAGCAGCATCGGCATACGATACACGGGAACTAACTGGTTGGCTCACTTGCGCAATAGTGGCTGATAAAGCGTTTGCTGATTGGGCTGGGTCCAATTTAGGTGTTTGCCTCATAGTCTGTTTGACGAAAGAGTACACAGGACAACCTCTGCAGTTAGCGGTGTGATTACCTCCACAATTACTGCATTTTTGTCACTTTGATCTTTTTGTTTATTGCAACTAGCAGTGCCGTGTAATTCGCCGCACACAGCACAAACAGTAGGTAATTTGCAGTAAGTTTTAGTATGGCCATATTCTTGACAATTATGGCACTGTACGGGTCCTGAACGCTTGTGTGGTTCTTCAACGGTTATTTTTCGATATAAGAGATATTTTAAATTATATATTGGATGGGTCTCATTTTTTTTCAATTTTATATCATTTGGCTCAAGTTCAACGCGAAATAGAGGTTGAGGGATCTTTTCCCTATTTATTATGTTAGATACATTTTCTACTTTAAAACCCTGGAGGACGAGAGCATCTTTTACTTCTTCGAGAGCAACATAGGAGTCTATGCCCTTCAACACAATCTGCATACCTTTAGCACTCTTGAGCTGATATGTGTAGAAATTTGTTTTACTTTTTTCAAATTCAGAAACCATTTTGCGAAAATTTTTTTCTGCATAAATTTGAATTTTCGTTTCATCAATATTACCACGTTTTATTGGAACAATGTGAAATTTATTCTCACCAATGACCGAAATTAATTTTTTAATAAGAGCGTTTGAGTTTTTTTCTCTTAAATAGATTGGTGGCGGCTTGGAGGTTTTGTTCGCAGATTCAGCGGGTTTGTCATTGTCATCTTGCAATATTTTAAAACGGTTTTGCCGATTAGTAGAGGATGCGCTGTTATCCCTAGACATCTTTGGAGCAGATTCAATTTTAGTAGAATTTGGGCTTCGCCCGCGCTTTAAAATTGTAATGTATCTGTCCATTCCGACTTGGACCTTGGGTTTTGGGCTACTCTTTTATGAGCCCGAAGCGGATGATATCGCTGATTTAAATGTAGAAGTACTAGGCAACGGTTATTTCAACGATTCACTAGTTGGCATTGGACAAAGCGAATTTGATCGCTGACGAAACTGTGGTTTTGCCTTTAGAAAAAGTCTCTCATCAGATTTTTTATTTTTATTAAGAGCTTCAGAACTCACAGTAAGTCTATCATCAGATTTTATATTGCTATCATTATGAGCATCAGAACTCACAGTAAAATAGGCATTTCTGCTGTTAGAACTCACTTCACAATTTTTTTCCTTTGGGTTACTCATATAGAGTATTCCTCAAGGGTACTTTGTGTGTTTTTTTTTGGTAACGGTTTTGTTTTTGTTATTTCTATATGTAAAAATATTAGCAAAGCAAAAAATAATCTTATTTAATATGTACTACGAATATTTTTTGTATGATTTTTTTTTTGTTTAGTTTGTATGTAAGAAAAATTCCGCTATTACGTCTGTTCACTATGAAGGTACAACGAGAGCTGAACTACACAAGACTATACCTTAGCAATAACACTTGCATAGTGTATTCTAGGAAAATTATTAAGGCATTGAAAATGAAATAAGATAACTTAGATTTTTAACTTTACAGATAAGTAAGTATATTTAAGTTAAATCGATTAATTTACTAAACAATAAACTTCTTTTTCATAACTTATGTGAGTTTGTTATTTACTTTTTTTAATTTGCCAAACTCATCAGCTAGTGTTGAAAGAATATTTAGTAATATTAACCTTACTTAAACCCACATCTAAAATTTACTGGAAACAGAAACCCTTGAAATCATTGTGTTTTTGAAACATTATTTGAAGTGTAACTCCTCGGAATGTTACAGTGTTGACATTAAGAAAAATTTTATAAAAAAAACAATTCTAAAATGTATACTCTTATTTTGAAACTAGTTTTATCTAGAAATTGTTACACACTATTACATATTCAAAATTTTTTGGTTTAATTTCACCCTATAGTTTTTATCTTTGACAATAATGCCGATGAATTGTTTTTGTTACATAAAATGGTCTTTTATTTCTAATATGATATAGTAGTTTTTCAATAAAATGGATAATTCTTTTATGACGATTTTTCGATGATTTATTTTGAAAATTGTGATGATTTTGACGAATTTATTTTTAAAATTTGACGATTTTTAGAAAAAATTGTCTAACAACACTGATGTTCAGAAATAAAAATTGCTCGTCTATTCGTACACACAAACGAACCAATAATAGTTATTCTATCATTTTGTTGTTCTCAAAAACATGTACATAGTTTTTTAGTATTGCTCGAGTAAGTGTTCACGCTTACTTGGGGTCCACACGTTCAGTTTTTGCCTTTAAATTCCATTCAATTTTCAATACACTCACACTTTTTTTACTTACACACTCAAACTTTTTAAATTGAAAACTATATTGCTATCAATTTCTCATATCCATTTAATGGCAACTTAATTTTAAATTTGAACGACTGGTCACAACACACATTGATTGAAGCTACAAATTTAAGTTGTTTCTTCGTCGGTGGAATTTAAAAAATGAAATTGACTATCAATTTGTGCAACAGCTATCAATTTCAAGGAATTTTGACAAACAGTATATGTGATGAAATTGAAAGCTACTCGTATTTATTGAACGTGTGGCTGCAGCATTAGCTAGATATTTGCTCAATTCACAACCTATTGTAAGTGTAGTAGGTCATCAAGCTGTACAATAGTTGTAAAAATGTTGGTAATTACCATAGAAACGTTTGCTACGACACCTACAACATTTTTCCCTATGTTTATTGAATGTCGTGGAATGGCATCAGGAATGGATAAGCTTATAAAATTGCTAATGTTTTTTAATTATACTTACCTTATTTTTCTGTATTAAGTTAATAAAAATTAGTGCAATTATATATATAAATAAAAATTTCAGCAGAATTTTGCAAATAATACTGATTAAATTTTATTTAAATAAAAAATATTTTTAATAAAATTAAAAATTGAATTAATAAATTAATAAAATTAAAAATATTTTTTGATACCAAAGTCAAAAACCCAATGGAATGACAATGAAGAAAGAAAGAATTAAATGTCAGATATATCTAAATTGTGTATAAATTAATAGCAAAAGTTTAAATAAAATATTAATTAAAAAGTTTAATTTATATAATGGAGCAAAGTGGAGATACTCAGGTAAGCAGAAAAACTGTTCTCATCTCACTATACATATGCACATAATTGAAAAGTTGTTCTTTCTAGTTTCAATGCAAATGCATGAGGATAAATCCACCAAGAAAATGGTTAATGGATGAAGAGAAATCTTTAATGGAATTTCTCTTGGATAACCGAGACTTTGAGGTTTGTTTTTGTGCTAAGTTGAAATTCGTATCCGTATGCATCTATAAATTTCATATGTACATGTGTATATAATACATATTTTCAGAAACCATCTGCACAACTTTATTATTGATTGCGGATTGGAAAAAAGTTCGTTCTAAAGTAAGGAACCTGCGGGTTTCATACAATAAGGCCAAAGCATGGGAAGGGTCAACTGGCGCTGGAAGTATGGAAGGTGATACCATAAAAAGTAATAAGCATTTTTTTATATTTTTCATACATAAAACTTATCATATCAAATGTATGCACTTTAGAGTGCTTCAGAAAACATTTTTGGTTTTTTTTCAGGTGCTGTAATCTCAAAAGTTTCCAGTAGGCATAAGAAAATCCATCGCACAAGATCAGCTCCATATTTTCATTATACGAGAAGCACAACGACTCTAAATTTTTCAAAAGTTTCTTGGATTTCATCGTCTTCTTCAGAATCGCCTAAAATTTTTTGTTTTTTTTATTAAATTTTAATTTTCCTTATATTTTACTCACTTGAATCCACCATTAACATTTTTGCAGTATCTTTTTCGCATAATGCAGAAATTATTTTGTTTTTCTCGCTTTTATTCATTTCAAACTATTTTCGATATTTTAATTTTTACGTTATTTTTATTATTTCTCTTATTCTTTTTAAATGTTTGACGTTTTTAAAAGTTTAACAACACTTACAACAGGTCATTCACAACTACCATAGTTGTAGTTAATACAATCTACAGTAGGTTGTGAAGTGGGTAATTATGTACCTCTTAAGTTTCCGCCTTCGGCAGAGGTTGTGCGCAGGCCTGCCAGAAGATTTTGATGAAAAATGTGCACTTTTTTGAAAAATAATCGGCATATTCGGCACATTAATTTCGAAAATCGGCAAAACTATGGGATTTTTAAAACGGCTCTTATGCCCTAATTCTGTTCGACGAATGTATCGTTTTGTCTGTGGACGAAAAAAGAAGCATTTTTGATTCTTTAAAACGATTATTATTTGCTGTCTATGCTAGAAGGTTCGTGTATTTGCTTTATGATTTTGTTCTAAACATTATATCCAACACATAATTTTTCACATATTTTTCAAACTATTGTATAATAATTTAATTGAATTTTTATGTTTTAAAAACATGGTAATAATATTTATTTATATTTTTCATTGTCAAAGACAACAACCGTTTTTGAAGAAAATAATTTAGAGACTTCAAAGACAAGAACTCAGAAGCATTTTCAAACAAATACGTCCTAAATCTTCTTACTGAATTAGGGCATTAGTCTCAAGAAAGATATGCTTTTGAAGACAGTATACACGCTGCGAGGTATTGTCTACGTTAAGAAAAATGAAAATGATGAGCCCATCAGTATTCTCTTTCCAGAGCAACTAGAACAGTTTTTTCGTCCAATTAATTTGGCTGATTAGAACCAATATTTTAATATTTTTAATATTCATTTTTAATACCTCTTGTTTATTTTCTGTAATATTTTTTGTTTATTTTACTCCAATATCATACTTACTTTTTGTTTTCAATACGACATTGTCAAAAATTGTAAATTTTAATTACATCATGTACACTACAATTTTTGTTTCTATTAGCATTGCGCTTCTTAAAATTCGACTTAATGGCATTTAAAGGTAATGAGCGTGGAAGTTCCAAAAACATAACAATGAATATGGTCAGGATCCTCGCTAAGTATAAAAAAGGTCTTAAAGTTGTGCATATAAATGCGCAAAGCATTAATAATAAAGTTGACGAATTTAAATTTATCGGGCTTGTTCTGTAAATCATTGTGATTTGAAATCACTTGATTTCAAAAGTAAGCTATTAATAGCTGACTTGATAGTAGGTTTTCATTGCGTTTTAAGTTTTTCTCACTTATAATAGAATATTTTCTTCCAACTCCCAAAGCTATAAATCGTGATATTTACAAAAGCAATGATTTAGCTTTTATTAATTTTTTGAAATCGCCGTGATTTGGCATGTCGTGATTTGCAGAACAGGCCCGTATTTTTGAGAACTCTGGCATTGATGTAGTTTGTGTTTCGGAAACATGGCTTTTAGAATCAACACCTGATAGATTGATATGTCCATATGGTTTCAAAGTTTTTAGATGTGATAGGGGAAGCCATGGTGGCGGTGTTGCCATATTCGTAAGAAATACTATTTCGTGCAAAATATGCTGCAAATCATCTCTTGTGCTTAATTCAAATGAACTGAGAATTGAGTTTATCTTTATTTAAATTTTATCATTTGGGAAAAATTGTTAGTGGGTTGTATATATCGGCCTAATAAAAGAATAACATTTCTGCCTTTGTATTCTTCACTTGAAACTCTTGCCTCACAATACGATGATATTATCATTACTGGTGACTTTAATTCCAATATAGTAATGGAGACGAATCTTGCTGACAATATGTTGTCATTTGGACTTTATCCCGTAAATACTACATGTCCGACACATCATACATCCACAACTAGTACACTCATTGACCTTTACTTCGTGTCTAGTACCACGAACATAAATTTATATGATCAGATATCTGCGTCATGTTTTTCCAAACATGACCTTATATTTTTAAATTATAACTTTATCGTTCATGATGTTGAGCAGAGTTTCAGTTACCGTGACTTTAACAGCATCGATTTTAATAATTTATGTGAATATTCATCAAACATTGCCTGGGATAATATCTATTTTATGCCAACTATTGATGAGCAGGCCTATTTCTTAGAACGCAACATACAATGCCTTTTTGATTTAACAATACCAATCAAACATAAAAATATACCACCTAAACATAAACCATGGTTTTCAGATACTATAAAAGAAGGGACTTGGCGTATGCCAGGTGGAAAAGGTATAAAACTTTCGATATAAAATTGCAATACACAGCTGCTAGAAACAACGTTAATATACATATAAGACTTGCTAAAAGCGAATATTATTCCACACGATTCAGTACTGCAGTTGATTCTCGACAAACCAGGAATACTATTCGCGAAATAGGTATTGGCAAGCAGTTGAACAACATAGACATAAATGTAGATGCAAGCATGCTTAATAAAACATTCACTAAAGCTCCTGTGATCCAAGCAAATCCGTTGTTTTATAAATTTTCCTCATCCGCCACAAATGTAGATAATGATGTAAACGGTAATTATTTTCAATTTTCATGTATATCACAATTTGACGTTATGTCTACGTGTTCACTAATAAAATCAAACGCAGTGGGAACTGACAACTTACATCCTAAATTGATGAGAATACTTATGCCTCTAATTCTCCCATACGTCACTCACCTTTTAAACAATATTATTACGTCTTCTACGTTTCCTTCAAATTGGAAACATGCAAAAATTATTCCTTTACGCAAAGAAAATGGTGAATACAGACCAATAGGCATCTAATGCTTTCTTTCGAAAATACTGGAAAGAATTTTGTATAAGCAGATGATTTCATATATAAATATCAACAACATGCTTTTTGTTAAACAATCTGGTTTCCGCAAAAGTCATAGCTGCGTTACGGCTCTTGTTGAAGTAGGTGAACACATACGGGAGGGCTTGGAGAATGGGAACATACATTTCTTGGCACTTCTTGACACGGTAGACTATGCCACATTAATTAACAAATTAAAACACTTTTTTAGATTTTCAGCTACATCAGTTAAACTTATTTCATCATACCTTTCAAATCGAACACAAATCGGTTCTTGCAAACATTATTTGGTCAGACAAATTGACACTTAAAAGGGGAGTACCTCAGGGCTCTATCTTAGGTCCGCTTTTATTTTCAATATATGCCAATGACTTGCCAAAAATTCTTTCAAAGTGTAATATCCACCTTTATGCAGATGACATACAACTTACTTTAAGTATCGCAGCTGAAAACATTGCCACAGGTATCTCATAGTTAAATCATGAATTAAATCAAATTTATATATGGGCTAATGCAAATGGGCTCTGTTTGAACCCTAAAAAATTTAAATTTATTGTAATCTGTAAAAAAGCTATAGATCCTTGTATTTCTGGGGATATCGTTTTAAATGGTGAGAAAATTGAAATCGTTAAGAGAGCAAAAAATTTAGGAATATTTTTCAATAACCATTTAACTTGGACAGATCATGTAAACTTACTGGTTCGTCAATCGTATTTTAAGTTACGAGCGCTCTGGTCTACACAATACTTTACACCTATCAGAATTAGAATCTTGCTTGCCAAGACATATTTGGTTCGTTCCTTATTGTATGGGTGTGAATTATTTGCAAAGAGCGACTCTCTTAGTCGAAGAAAATTAAATGTTTTATTTAACAATATTATACGGTATGTGTATGGATTGAGAAGATCTGATGATGTTTCCTCTGTTTCTAAGAACCTTTATGGTGTAAGCTTCGATAGCCTGTTAAAAATCCGCACTCTGGTTTTTCTGCATAAAATAATATACACTCAAACTCCCAAATACATTTTTGAAAATATAAGTTTTTGTCAATCACCACGAAACCGAAACATTATAATACCTCGACATCAATACCTAGTCTCCGAATGGCAGTTTTATGTGCATGCCGCTAGACTTTGGAATAATCTTCCACTATGTCAGCAAATGAACAGCAACGCTAATAGTTTCAAAAGATTTGTAGTTAACTCTTTTAAATAAAAATGTGTAGGTAATTCTTTTATATTATATTATGTGCAATCTTCTAATATACATATGTACATACATATACATTTGATTTTTTAATTATATTTTTTATATATTTTTATTAATTGACTTCTAATTCGAATGTAATAATTACAGATGATTTTAATTTTTTATTTTTTTTTTAACCAAATCCGTTTCTGTATTGTAAATATAAGATTAACTCTTGTTGTACAGGAAATAAACCAATAAGTAAATAAATAAATAAATAAAAATAAATAAAATCGGCATAAATAAAATGAATACTTTTGGGGTTTTCATTAATTTTTATTAATAAGAAAAAGAGCTATCATCTCTAATTTTATGTATTTTATAAAATAATAATACATATATATGTAACTTTTATAAAAATAAACTACTTATATTTTTTATAAACATGAACACAAAGGTTTTATATTCGGCCATGTCACACAGTTCAATTCCGTTCGGGAACGGAATTGAATCCACCTCAAGATCTCGAGACTTAGCTGCAGTATAACTCAGCAAACCAGCGCCCCCAACAGTCTGGACACAGCTGACTAATTCCCGTATTTTAGTTTTCTCTTTTAGACACCATTTCCTACAAAAATATGGTGGATTGAATTCCGTTTCCGTACGGAATTTAACTCTATGACATGGCCGATAATATACTTTAATATAATTTAACTGGAATTTATAAGCTAAAGTACATACTTATGAATACATTTCAGAATTTAAATTTTTTACTAAATCGTTTCAAATAATCTTTAGAATAAAGTATTCCTTCTACTGATTCATTTTCTAAGGAACATCGAAATTTTGTTTTATTTAAATTAACGGCGCTAAAAATGCGTTCGACATTTGCGGACGAGTGTGGCAGAACCATAATTTGTTTCACAAATTCTGTTAAAACTGGGAAAGCTTTTGTGGAATCTCCTCGCTTTATTTTAGAAATTATTTCCCAAAAATTGCATAAATTAGTTTCATCACTTTTAAACGTGTGATCAAAATCAAAAAATTACAATTTTCGGTACTCAGAATCCAACGCTTGTTTATGTTTTTCATCTAAAAAATTCGGAAATTCGTTAAGAATATCTAAAATAGTGTTACTTTTTTTGTTCATTATGCTATTTAGATTTATCTAATTTAGTGATTTTAAGTTAGTTTCAAAATTAAACCGTTTCCATATTTGAGTGAGCATTTCTACATAAAAATTTAAACAATTATGAATTATATTGTTAATTTCAGTTTTACTTATTATATTTATCAAAGTCCAAATAATTATTTTTGTCTGTGAAATCTATCAGCTTAATTTAATTTTTTTAATACATCTTTTTTTATAAAAATATACAATATTGTTTTGAACAGTCTTTCCATCTGCCCATATAAATTATGTATTTCAGTAGATTCACTTTGAAATATTTTGTTTACGCCATTAACTACTCCGAGAATATATTTAAGGAAAGATAAATAAATTTGGTTTGCTTCATTTAAATTATTTAAAACAGATTTGGCTGTATTAATTTTGTCAACGTTTACAGCAAAAGAGAAATAAATTTTCAATGGCTCATATAAATCCAATATTCTAATAACTACAGCCTCTAGAGACAGCCATCTTGGTTGACAAGGATGTAAAATTTTTTTAGGTTTTAACTCTAACAATTTCTGAATTTCTCCAAATTGTTTATTTCTTTTAGGACTGTTTGATATATAATTATATTATATTATATAATTATTTTCCAGAAGATGCCTTCAGTTGGATATTGCATAATTTGCAGTAAAATATGTTATTATTTTTTTCTGCCCAATCTTTAATTTTAATATCCATGAGCCATTCTTCTTTTAGCTTTCTCTTTTTCCTTTTTTGCACCTGAAAATAATGATTCAATATAATTACAAATAGATTGTTTCCAAAAATCTGGAAACTTTCAAGAGAATGTTAATTATTATTTTTCGAACTGTATTTGTTTCTTAAATTCTTATGAATTGAATTAGGCTACTGTTCGTAACGCTTTTTAAGCCAAATTACATGTGATAATTATTAATGAACAAATAACATCAAGTTAGTTGTAAATATTCTGACAACAACACATAGTTGAACGGAACAGCCAGCCGTTTTCGAAGGCCACTAAACCTTCCTCATCAGCGTTCTTCTGTGTTTTGGTCCAGAGAATGGTTGCTCGATGTAGCAACAGTCTCCTCAACGCATTCATAATTATGGTCGTTTGCTTCTTCTACAAAAAAAAATATTTAAAGTTATAATAGTCTTAGCAAAACATTCTTAAGCTTACCAATATCTCTATTTTGCAAATATCTTAACATTTTTCTAAATAAATTTATTGCTTTTTTAAATTTTCTGGAACAATCAGTATTCGTGTTTTAATAAATGCTATTCTAGTTATTCCGTTACCTTTTTTGTTTCTTTTTGATCACTTTTTCTTAAGTTAATAAAATATACATTCATTCACTAAGAGATTTGTGATTTTCTCTTTCTCTCTTACTAATACATTAACAAAAACATGTGTAGTTTATTCTTCTAACCCTACAAGAAATGAGTGACTGAAACTAACACAAACGTAATTTTTTCACTAGCACATTTGCAACAATTTTATATTGAAATCAACAGTGACATTCAATTGCTCTAGTTGCTCTACTCTAACATATATGTAAGAGTGGAACATCTAATATGTATATGCCAAAAATTTAAAAACATGGCATTTTATTATAAAATATACAATTCGTTCGGTCTGTGTAATTAAAATATATGGAAGTGTTAAAAAAGGTAAGTAAAAACAATAGTGTATAAAATAAATTTACAATGTTTAATTTAAACCATACTTTTCTTTTTAAAATTTTAGAGATTTATAAAACAAAGTGGTGGTGGTTCAAAAGTATGGAGAGGCAGATACCATCTACGTTATTTTGTGTTTTTTGGTTATTGTTCTTAATTTTTAAATAGTTTATTTAATTATATATTTTTTTGTAATAATAAACGTTTTAAACAACATAAAAATTGTGTTTATTAATGTAATTATGCAGGTTTGAATAGTTTACTAGACGGTTATATACATCAAGTGTGATCAGTCAGACGATACTACCACATGCATCATCAATGCCAAGTAAAAATACGGCAGAGCAAGCAGGTCAGATATATATGTTTCATAGTAGATATTTTCAATTAGTTAGACAAAGATGCAAAATCACACGTATACAAAAGTTTACATCACTTTTTCCACATTGGCCTTAACAAACTGATAGAAACTTAGATAGCTAAAGCCATCACCACTCCCAGTCAAATGACCGGTCATTTGACTGGGAGTGTTCTTGCTGGGAACATACCACTATATTGTTGCCAAATCACAAAAATGTGGTTTGAAAACGGAGTTCCCGTATTTTCAGTTGAATTGATAAAAATCGGCATTTTTTGGCCTAAAATCGGCAAATCGGCATTTGTCGGTTTTTTAATGGAAAAATCGGCACTTTTGGCAGCCCTGGTTGTGCGGCCAGGGCGATACTTCGAAGTAAGGATGGGCAAAAAATATCGATATATCGAATTATCGATATATATCGCCGATATTTCAAAACCCGATGTATCGATACATCGATTCTTTTTTACTAGTATCGGGTTTCGATACTTTTAAAAGCTATAGACGTTTTTTAACTGTACGATATTGACATCACTACTAGTGATGCAAAGAAAAAAGAGAAATTTCATAATAACATCCCAGGCGAATTTATAAGGTTAACCAGTTGACTTTTTGGATTGTGTGGGTATCAGCGTTGTCAACTTTCAAATTTTAAAAAGCACTGAAATCAGGAAAAAAGCGCGTAATATAAGTAAAAAAGCACTAAATTTAAATTTTTTCCTTTTATTACAAAGATGTTATTCATAAAAACATATCGCACACTAAATCATAAAGTCGCAACTCAAAACATTTCATATGCTGAGTTTTTTGCAACTAACTGTTGATACTTTACAAATGACGCAAGTATATGACACAAAAACAAGCATAACGGTATTTTATATTCTGCAAGAAGCCTGTATTGCAAAAGAAATTGTTGAGGTCGTTATAGATTTCTTCAATTAACTGGTTTATAGAAAAGAAAAGGCACTTTTATAATTTTGAGTTGTGACTCCTTATGATTTAGTTTGCGATATGTGCGTATATAAAAAAATAAAGGAATCGGTTCACCTTGCATTTCGTTCCTAAAGCGTTAAATTAGAGGCATCCGATTCACATTTTAATTCTATAAGAATCAGTGTATTCTAAAATCAGTTATTATAAAAATAAGTTATTATAAAAAAGCTTAATTTTTTTCGTTAAGGAACAAACGAATCACTAGAGTTTAGTCAAGTTGGCAGTAATCGACAAGTATTTATGAGGTTAAGAGCTGATTATATTTTGAACTCGATGCGCTTAATAGTTTGGTTTTTAATCAAGAGTAGTTGGGAACTGCCACTCCCAAGTCAATTAAAATTTTAAAATTTTAATTACCCAAATTTTAAAATTCTTGGAAATTTGTGAAATTTGATACCTACGAGGGTGGTTCAAGAAGTCCGTCCAATTTTTTGTTTACATAAGGAATTTTTTGTTTACATAAGGGGTTTTGTTTGTTTACTACATACGAGGGTGGTTCAATAAGTCCGTTTTTTATGACCGGGGGAATTTGTATGTGTGTATGTTTGTGGGTTGGATTAAGGGGTTTCATAAGATTAATATTTCATAAGTATATATGCCGACGGGAAAATCATGAATATGATAATTTTCTTAATACCAATTAGGAAATAGTGAAAATTAATTTTTCCTAATGCCTACAGCAATGCATGAATATTTTTCCTAATGCCTACGGCAATACATGATTATTTTTCCTAATGCCTACGGCAATACATGATTATTTTTTTCAAATGCCGACGGCAAAACATGATTATTATTTTTTTCAAATGCCGACGGCAAAACATGATTATTATTTTTTTCAAATGCCGACGGCAAAACATGATTATTATTTTTTTTTCAAATGCCGACGGCAATTCATGATTATTATTTTCTAATACCAAAGGGGAAATTGCCAGTGTTGCCAGACTGTAGAAATTTGTTATCGTAATACTATATCAGTAATATCAGAGAAAATAGATTTGATGACTACTAGGCGATTCTCATATGAATCGTGTGTGTGTGTGTGTGTGTGTGTGTGTGTGTGTGTGATTTCCTCACTCTAATAAATTGTTTATAAATAAAATAATTAAATAAATTAAATTAAAGATTTAAGAAATTTATTATTCGACATATTGTCAAGTTTATTTTAATTTGAAATTTATTTGCTGGTGGTTCAGCGATGTCTATATGCATTTCATTGTTGCTGTAACAAATCGTCAGTAGACTTCAACCACACATCTTGAACAGTCACAAACCTCTTATCTTATGTACAGACTTTCAAAAACTATTTGAGAATTCACAAATAATAATATTTTTGAAAATCACAAAAGAAAAATAAGCATAGTAGGCTTAGAAACTTATACAAACCCCAGCAAATAATTTATATTCGATAGGAATCTATTCTATTTTTCTACACCTTTATACAATTAGAAATCCTTTGGATAACAATAAAAGTAATTATAAGGCAAAATGAAAAATAAAATCTAAATTTAACATTTAAGAAATTTAATATTTTGTATATTTGTTTAAGAAATATGTATGTATATGTATGTATGTATGTGTATGTATGTATGTATGTATGTGTATGTATGTATATATGTATGTATGTGTATGTATGTATGTGTATGTATGTATGTATATGTATGTGTGCATGTATGAATGTGTGATCGTGGGTACTTGTGCGTGGAATATTTTGTAGAATACATATATATTTTGCAACGTAATCATTTTCTTTGTCTACTATTATTTTAAAGCAGCAAACTAAGTACAGTCAGCAGCAGAGAAACAAAAAGTAAAATTTATGAATGCTGCAAGGATACTGCTTCTAATTTTAGTATAAATACGCCAACTTTTCTAACCAAGACAGCAGTACTTTATTGTATTTACAAGAAGTGTCATCAGCAATTGTGTTAAAGTGAAATAATAATAAAATAATTAAAAATGAGTTATACAGGTTATCAGTCTAATACATGTAATAAGGTATACAAATACCTGAGGGTGGCGTTGGCTGAAGTAGTTAGCACGTTGACTACAAAACCGAAGGTCCTGGGTTCAATCCCTGTATCCAACAGTCATTGAATAACAACACCACGCATTTTTCTGATGTGCATTAGTGTCCCTTCGTATCAGTTGTTGCAGGAAAGTTCAAGTGATGAAGGCATAGTCACTGGTCACTGAACTATACCGACTTCAGCAGATACTAATCCTAATGTAACATCAGAGCGCCCTCCTTCGTTGTGTAGCAGAATCATCGGCGAAGTAAAATAATCAATAAAATGGCTACAAAATACAGCTTCAAAAATTTAATACGCCTCATTTGACACCAGATGGCGCAGCAAAAACTGCATTATCAAAAAGCGTGCAAAAAAAAAGCACAGTTGTAAAAGAATGAAGCTCTCCTCTATCTCTTCCTTCACCACCTGTCTTCTCTATCACTATCCCTTTCCTAAAGAAGGTAACACCTAGTAATAGTAGTAGGCATTAATTGCCTGAGTGTTACTTCTCTTTAAAAAAAAAAAAAAAAAAAAAAAAAAAAGTCCTTTTTGGAGCATGTTAAAAACCATAGTGTGCAGGATCAAGTGGTCGTAAGCCGGGGCATAAATCAAGAGCTACCGCAGACATCTCTTCAAAATCACCAACATTCATCATCATCATTCATTCATCAACAATATCCTTCTCTACAGTATCCTCAATATCAGTTACCATTAAATTTTCAACAATACGGTATGCCATGGAATAATCAGTTTTTGGGATACAATTATAATCCCAATTTGATGCAATGGCAGTCTCTTAATTATCATCAACAAGAGTACCACCATCAACAACAAGATCATCAACAACAAGCTCAACAACAACAAGCTCAACAACAACAAGCTCAACAACAAGGTGTGGATATCCTTGGAGGTACTTTATTCGACGATGCTATGGACATAAGCTTACCGGAAAGTGATGGAGAAGTAGAAGAAAGAAGAGAAGAAACTCTGCCAACTCCAATGAATACTTCGCATGCTAGAACAGAAGAAGTCGAAGTGAATGTGCAATATTATAAAATATCGAAAGCATTCAAAAATCATATTGCCACTTATGCAATTTTAAACAAAAAAGACCAACTTCTGTTGGAAGAATTTGTTGAAGAAAATAAAAATGTTTTTATGGAGAGACTTCAAGTGAATTTAAGTAAGCATTCAATAATTAAATTTTATGTGAGTATTGTGGCGGAGTATATCAAAATTGTTGGAGAAGAATTGGAGTTGTGCATAATATCACATGTAGCCAAAATGAGTTTGCTGACGAAGGCAGATAGCATAGAAGAATTATTCCGTAAGCAGGTTGCGGAGATTTCAACCAAAATGTCCAAATTTGAAGAGCGAGATTCTGGTTGGACTTTGTCACGCATAGTCCGAGCAGAAATCAACATCAACAAATCTTCGCTCATCAAAGGATCGAGTTGGATATCCACACCTGAAAAATTAGAAAGAAAAAAAGCTTGCATCAACATTGAAAATGATGATGACTACTGTTTCAAGTGGTGTCTAATTGCTGCCATGGATACAACCAAATATGATAATGCAAGACGTTGCAGTTCCTATAATATTCAAGAATATGCTGCAGAGACGATTGCTACGCGAAATGGTGTAGCGTTAAATTTCAAAAATTTAAGCTTCCCATTAACATTAAACAAAATAAAAGAGTTCGAGGTGAGCAATCCAGCAATAATTATTAACGTATTTGGCTATGATGAGGGCGCCAATCAGATCATTGGTCCTTATTATGTCACCAAGGACGAGAAAATTAACCATGTAATCCAGTAACCCTCCTCCAACGCCCATGGCACGGTTTGGTTGTAGACAATTTGCCTAGTCCGCGCACGCCGTCACTGCACGGTTGGTCCTCTTATTTACTGGCTTACTCGTGGGAATCAAAATAGACTATTCAAATAAAAAGATTCTTAAGGATGATGACGTGGACTTCACGGACGATACGTCGGGGGGAGACGAGTTGCTGACTCTCGTGCATGAAAATTTGCTCACGCAGGAGAGTCAGTTACTCAAAGAAATGGAGGAGGTTGATGAACTCAATGCTCCATCGGGTAACTCAGCTGCAGGGGTCAGTGAGAAGCTAGGGGATCTGTCACTGGGTTCGGACGACGAGAGGGAAATCACACTGATTTCAACTAGCCGTCCGACTTCAGGGGCGGACCTCTTGGACTCTGGACCTAAGCAGATGAGTGGCTCAGTGGGTAAGGGGGAACATTCATCTTCCTCAAACAAAATTGTCCGACAGGACGCCTTGCCAGGATATATGGATAAGGAGGGTCGGACAAAATGTGATAAAGCCAAAAGCGGTACTAGGAAATCTCTGGACTTTCTGGATAAGATGGCCAAGAGAGATCCGAAACTGTACCCGGCAAAGGAGAGACATCTGGTCAGGAAGCACAGGCAGGACGTTAGGAAGTTCGAAAGAATTTATGGCCCTGTTAGTGTTCTCCTGGGCAGATCATCTCCTTTGGAGAAAGATGTGGGTGTGGATGGAGTCTAGGCTACAACTCGCAAGGGTGTAGAGGCTGTATCGACGGGCACATCCAGCTCCAAAAACAAAATAAAAAACAAGGAGTCTGGCAGTGCATTGTTTGCCAAGGCCATCAGGTCCTCGATGGCTGAGGCTGACAAGGCACAGCCAGGTAGTATGGGGAGGGCTGTCAAACCAGCTGTCTCTCTCAGGGACCCCCGAAAGGAGTAATCGAAGAGAGTCAGATCTGGCGATGACATACCCTCCACTTCAAAGAAAGTGAAGAAGTCGACGAGCCAGGAAGGTGACCTTCGGGTGGCTGTCATAGATAGGAATGATCCGGATGGGAGGATTAATCCTGAACTGTGGAAGCTGGTGGAAGGTAGGCTCATCGATGAAATCGGCCTAGCAGGGGTAGAAAAAGAGGAGGAATTACAATTCCATGGCGCGGACTGGGAGAGGGGTGTCAAGCTTGTTAACTGCGGCAATAAGAAATCATTTGATTTCCTTAAAACCGTCGTTGACAGGTGTGGCAACCTTCGCCCGGAGGCGAAAGTGGAGGTAATTTTAGCCTCAGATCTGCCTCTCCGGGCAGTGGTGACAGCGTGGTTTCCACCACCCGTTAGATCGATGGAAACCATACTGTCGGTACTGGAAGCGCAGAACTCGCCTCTCAGGACAAACCAATGGAAGCCTTTGGCTTCAATGGATTGCAGAGAGAACGCGGGTAAAGATCTTCGGTTTGCCGTAGATCAGGAGTCTCTAAAGAGACTACAGTTGTTGGGGGGTGTTGTGAGGTTCGGCTTGGGGACTGTCAGATTTAGATTTACTAAATCAGATGGTCTCAAGAAGGCTGCGGGTGGTGCAGATAAACCTGCACCACAGTGAGGATGCCTCGGCCGAGCTAGTAGTGCACCTCAACAAGTCGCGAGTAGACGTGGCTCTTGGATAAGAGCTACACATTATATGTCCCTGTCACAGAGGATAAGGTAAGAACTTACATTTTAGCAAGGGATGGGCAAGGATTAACTTTATTTAATTCTTTCAGTAAAGGAGACCTTACGGTCGTTAATGGAGGAGCCAGGGGTAAGCAGGGGATTGTGCTTGCATCGGTCTATATGCCGTATGATGCTGTTGATTCACCGGGTGCAGGTGTGCGGGAGCTGACCGAGTATGCAAGATCTAGAAGGCTTGCATTAGTACTCAGTTGTGACGCTAATGCGCATCATAGTCAGTGGGGGAGCCGCAACATTAACAAAAGAGGTGAGTTGGTGTTTGATTTTATAACTTCTAGCAATATGTTTATTTGCAACAAGGGTAACGTACCCACGTTAAGGAATAGGGATAGGGCAGAGGTTATAGACATAACACTAACTAACAGAGATAGGAACCTGGTAGAGGACTGGATGGTAGATAAGTACTGTACGTTTTCGGACCACAGTAGGATATCATTCAGTCTAAATTTTTCAGGGGAAAGGCGTGAGCCATATAGGAATCCAAGGACTGACTGGGATACCTATAAGGCCGCTGTTGATATTAGGGCAAGGGAAGCTCCGCAGGGTGTGGTTACACAAAGAGGAGTAGAAGAGGAGGTGGAATATTTCACTAATACTTGTAGGGATTGTTTTGAACAGTCATGTCCAGTGGTTTTTCCGGGTAAAAGAAAGCAGCCTTCGTGGTGGACCAAGGATCTAAAAGATCTGAGGTCCTCGGTTAGAAGATTGTTTAATAGGGCGAAGCTCACAGGAAGGAGTGAGGACTGGGACAATCATAAGGTATTGTATAATAAGTACAAGGGTGATCTCAAAAGGGCCAAGAGGGCCTCATGGAGGAAATACTGTGAGGAGATTGATTCCGTTAATGAGTTATCGAGGTTTCGGCGAGTATTGTCAAAGGACCCTAGGGCTCCTGGAAATATTCAAAGATTGGATGGCACATGGACGGAATCCAGCTCTGAGACACTTTCTGTTTTGATGGACACTCACTTTCCTGGCTGTAGGGAAGTAGGGGAAAAGACAATAACGGAGGTTAACTTTAACTACTGGTCGGAACCGGGATTAGAAGGAGCAGTAGACGAAATAGTGACGTTGGAAAAAGCAATATGGGCAATAAATACATTTGAACCGTATAAATCACCGGGCCCAGATGGTATTTTTCCGGCCATGTTGCAGAAAGTCCCAGAGCGCGTACAACTGTTTCTGGTGCATATCTTTAAGATATGCTTAAGCAGGAGGTTTATACCGAAAGGCTGGAGAGAGGTTAGGGTCATCTTCATACCCAAAGCGGGTAAGGCAAGCCACTCAAAGCCGAAGGATTTCAGGCCAATCAGTCTTTCGTCGTTTCTTTTGAAAACATTAGAACGACTGATTGATCTGCATCTAAGGAACACAATTGACACCCACGTTATAAGTGGCGCTCAACATGCCTATCGTAAAGGCAGATCTGTTGAGAGTGCGCTTCATGACGTGGTTGGTGTTATAAGAAAGGACTGCAGCACAAGGAATACACACTGGCTGCATTCTTAGATATTGAGGGAGCCTTTAACAACATAAGTATAGAGGCTATTAGGGAGTCACTGGAAACTCTTAGGGTTCACGGATTTCTAGTGGAGTGGATAATTATCATGCTTAAAAGCAGAATCATCAACTCAGGTATGGGAAGAGAACGCCTGAGGAGATTAGTGACAAGAGGTACACCACAGGGAGGAGTTTTGTCACCTCTATTGTGGTTGTTGGCGATGAACGCAATTCTTATACGTTTTGATAGGAGCGGACTGAAGATAGTTGCATATGCGGATGACGTGGTTTTACTGGTAACGGGAAAGTTTCTGCCTGCTATCAGTGAAATCATGCAGTCGGCGTTGGGCGATCTGTCCTCCTGGGCTAGCAGTAAAGGACTAGGAGTCAACCCAGAGAAAACTGAGCTAGTTCTCTTCACCAGGAGATACAAAATATAAAGTTTTGTATTACCCAGGATCGGAGGGGTGGAGCTGAGACTAGCAGAGGGGGCTAAATACCTGGGTGTTTACCTAGATAGCAAGCTCTCTTGGAAAATGAACACGCAGGTTGTGTGGTATGGTGGGAGGCGTTGAAGAAGGAAAGTCACAGGAGATTGTTAGCTAAGGTTCAGAGATGTGCCTCGATGGGCATCACAGGTGCTCAGAGGAGCACACCTCAGGCTGCCTTGGACGTCATTCTTCATCTACTTCCTATAGAGGATTTTGTGGTGGGGACGGCGACTAGAAGTCTCCTTAGACTTGTAGAAACAGGTTTGGGGAGGACAGGAATATCAGGTCACACATCGATCTTAAATAGGATCGGTTTTGGTGATCAGGGATCCGTAACCCCAGGGTTTACGGACTATAAGGTCGCTGAGATCGATTTTGGTAAGACACCCTTAATGGTAATTCCGGATAGGGACCATTAGGTCAATTCCGATAGGCTGTATGAGGGTAGGGCAGTCTTTACAGACGGGTCAAAAATGGGGGAAGGCACAGGCGCTGGTGTCTATATCTTGGGAACGAACATTCGTAGTTCTTTTAGACTGCCGAATGAATGCAGTGTTTTCCAGGCTGAGATCTTGGCAATCCTCAGGGCCACGGAGCTGGTGGCCGGAAATGTGGCTGAAGGTGAAAAGGTAACCTTCTACGTCGACAGCCAGGCAGCGCTAAAAGCTTTGAAAGGACACAATGTCAAATCGAAACTTGTTAGTGATTGTAGGAAAGCCCTCAACTTGCTTATGGATAACTATAGTGTCAGACTATGTTGGGTTCCTGGCCACAGCAGTGTTGAGGGAAATGAAATTGCCGATGAGCTGGCAAGAATAGGATCAGCGTTAGACGAGGGAATGTCTGACAGATCGGTGAAATTACCGATAGGTCATTACTATAAAGAACTCAGTAATTGGGTAGAAAATAGGACCAACAGTTCATGGCGTAGTAGGGAGGATTGTAGGGTCTCGAGGGGTTTTTGGCCAAAACTAGACTCAGGACGATCTAAACTACTACTGGACATGAATAGGAAGGCGATGCGAATCATGAAAGGCGCGTTGACAGGTCACTGCTCGGTTAGAGCAAGAACCAGCATGTGGGAAATTGGTACTCCAGATTTTTGTAGGATGTGCGGGGATGAAGAGGAACCAGAAACCATTGAACATATTATCTGTCACTGCCCGAAGCTGCAACGTCATAGGCTTAGATGGCTGAGCAGCCGTTTCCATGAAAGCATCACTGATGTCGGGAAGTGTAAACTAGAGGAAACTAGGGGCTTCATCATGGGGATTCGGTGGCTTAATAACGGATAATAGGGTTTCTTCTGGTTGGAAATGGGAGGGGTAAATATTACCAGTAATGGACAATAGAAGGGAATCACAATGGACCCAGTTGGGTCTCCGAGTGGAGGTGCGGTAGGCACCACCCTTCCTAACCTAACCTAACCATGTAAACTTGTTGCTTTTGGAGAATGGTGAAGTTCATCACTACATTTTGATAAAGGATATATGAAGGTAAGTTAAAAAATTATACAAAACTTTAATTTAATGATACATATACTTGTTTTATATATTTTAATATATATACGTTTTACTTATAAGCTTTTATTTTATTTTTTATTATTTACAGACTTGTGACGAATAAGATAACCACCAATAGGCATAAGCTTCACTTCTGCAACAGCTGTCTCCAGTACACTCATACGGAGAACATCATGAGTACTCATAAGGCGGAATGTGGAAAGATCGTCACAACTATGCCATCAGGTCCGGATGCCATTCTTAGCTTTAAGGGACATCAAAGAAAAATTGATGTCCCTTTTGTAGTTTACGCGGACTTCGAATGCATCTTAGAAGATATAAGTAATAATGTAAGTAGTAAAACAAATTTAGTAAAAAAGCACACACCTTGTGCCTTTAGTTATTATATTAAGTGTATGCATATTAATAATTTAGATAAGTTAAGGATATATACGGGGGAAGATGCTTCAGAAAAATTTGTAGCATATTTAATTAAGGATTGTGAGGAAATAAATAATAAACACTTAGAAAACAATAGACAAATGGTTACTTTATCCCCTTCGGATACTTATAATTTTTATAGTGCGGTGAATTGTCATATTTGTCAAAAATTTCTAGGCAAAGATCGCCTTAGAGATCATTGCCACATTAGTGGTAAATTTAGAGGTGCAGCCCACAATAACTGTAATTACCAAATTCCCAAATTTATACCAGTTTACTTTCACAATTATTCAAATTATGACTCACATCTTTTTATTAAAGAATTAGGTGAAATTTCAATGCAACTGAAAGTACTCCCTCTAAATAAGGAGCTTTATATATCCCTCTCCCAATTCACAGAAATGAGTGATGGCCACAAGCTTGAAATAAGATTTCTTGATACTATACGCTTTATGGCTGAGAGTTTGGAATCATTAGCCTGCAATTTGTCGGATAATGATTTCAGCACTATAAGGTCCTTATTTCAGTCAGAACAAGAATTTCAGCTTATTGAGAAAAAAGGTATTTTCCCGTATGAGTACCTAAACTCATTCCAAAAATTAGATGAATGTCAGCTGCCTTCACGCAGTGATTTCTTTAATAAGTTGAATAATAAAGAGTGTTCTTTAGAGGAATACTCACATGCTGTAGAGGTATGGAATACTTTTGGTTGTGAAACAATGAAAGATTACATGGAACTTTGCTTAAAAACAGACGTCCTCTTACTGACAGATATTTTCGAGAACTTTAGAAAAGTTTGTAAAGGTATTTATGAGCTCGATCCTTGCCAGTATTATGCAGCACCTGGACTTTCCTGGGATGCAATGCTCAAATATACAAAAATTGAATTAGAATTATTGACAGATATAGACATGTACAATTTTATGAAAAAAGGTATACGTGGGGGAATAGTACAGTGTAGTCAAAGATATTCGAAAGCAAATAATAAATATTTGCAAGATTTCGACAAAGAAAAGCCCTCAGAATTTCTCGTCTATTTAGACGCTAACAATTTGTATGGATGGGCGATGTCGGAATATCTTCCTAAAGTGGGTTCAGATGATTATCACAAGACGAGTTGAATCTGGATCCAAACAGCATAGCTGATAATGCAACAGACGGTTATGTATATGAGGTTACGTTGGATTATCCCTCTCATTTACACGACTTGCATAATGATCTTCCTTTTTGAAAATAAGAAACCTATGCAAGCGAAGTATAGCAAGTTGATAACCGATTTTTCTACAAAGCAATCATATGTGATACACTTTAGAGTTCTCAAACAGTGCTTAAAATATGGCTTAGTTTTAAAGAAAACTCATCGTATTCTAGCATTTAAACAATCTCCATGGTTAAAAGGCTATATTGAGCTAAATACCAGACATAGAGCCACTGCTAAAAATGCTTTTGAAAAAAAAATTTTCAAACTACTTAATAATGCAGTGTATGGTAAAACCATGTAAAATGTGGATAAGAGGAGAGATGTTAAAATTGTCAATAATTGGGAGAGAACGAATTGCAATCATTTAGGTGCCCAAGATTGGATATCAAAACCAAAAAAACCATAGTTTATCTATATTTTCCGAAGATCTTGTAGCAATCGAAATGACTAGAGTCAAAACCTGCTACAATAAACCAATTTACTTAGGATTTTGTGTACTCGAGCTGTCCAAATGGAAAATGTATAATTTCCATTACGGGTACATGCAACCTAAGTTTAAGACAAACCTCTCATTAAACTATATGGACACGGACTCTTTTATATATTCAATAAAGACTGACGACTTTTACGCTGACATAAAAAATGACATACATGAATAATTTGATACATCGGACTACCCTACAGACAATATTTATAATTTCCCAATAGTAAATAAAAAAGTTATTGGTATGATGAAGGATAAAAATTGCGGTAAGATAATGACAGAGTTTTTTGGGCTGCGATCAAAAATGTATTCATTTAGTGTACAAATGACGCAAGTATATGACACAAAAACAAGCATAACGGTATTTTATATTCTGCAAGAAGCCTGTATTGCAAAAGAAATTGTTGAGGTCGTTATAGATTTCTTCAATTAACTGGTTTATAGAAAAGAAAAGGCACTTTTATAATTTTGAGTTGTGACTCTTTATTATTTAGTTTGCGATATGTGCGTATATAAAAATATAATAGACAAGTATTTATGAGGTTAAGAGCTGATTATATTTTGAACTCGATGCGCTTAATAGTTTGGTTTTTAATCAAGAGTAGTAGGGAACTGCCACTCCCAAGTCAATTAAAATTTTAAAATTTTAATTACCCAAATTTTAAAATTCTTGGAAATTTGTGAAATTTGATACCTACGAGGGTGGTTCAAGAAGTCCGTCCAATTTTTTGTTTACATAAGGAATTTTTTGTTTACATAAGGGGTTTTGTTTGTTTACTACATACGAGGGTGGTTCAATAAGTCCGTTTTTTATGACCGGGGGAATTTGTATGTGTGTATGTTTGTGGGTTGGATTAAGGGGTTTCATAAGATTAATATTTCATAAGTATATATGCCGACGGGAAAATCATGAATATGAGTTTTCTTAATACCAATTAGGAAATAGTGAAAATTAATTTTTCCTAATGCCTACAGCAATGCATGAATATTTTTCTTAATGCCTACGGCAATACATGATTATTTTTCCTAATGCCTACGGCAATACATGATTATTTTTTTCAAATGCCGACGGCAAAACATGATTATTATTTTTTTCAAATGCCGACGGCAAAACATGATTATTATTTTTTTCAAATGCCGACGGCAAAACATGATTATTATTTTTTTTCAAATGCCGACGGCAATTCATGATTATTATTTTCTAATACCAAAGGGGAAATTGCCAGTGTTGCCAGACTGTAGAAATTTGTTTTCGTCGGGGTCCAGCTTGATAGTCGCTGGTAATTTAATATTTTGTATATTTGCTTAAGAAATATGTATGTATATGTATGTATGTATGTGTATGTATGTATGTATGTGTATGTATGTATGTATACATATACATGTGCATGTATGAATGTGTGATCGTGTGATCCATACAAATTGTAAGCGTCTATTTAGACGCTAACAATTTGTATGGATGGGCGATGTCGAAATATCTTCCTCAGACGAGTTGAATCTGGATCCAAACAGCATAGCTGATAATGCAATAGACGGTTATGTATATGAGGTTACGTTGGATTATCCCTCTCATTTACACGACTTGCATAATGATCTTCCTTTTTGCGCTGAAAATAAGAAACCTATGCAAGCGAAGTATAGCAAGTTGATAACCGATTTCTCTACAAAGCAATCATATGTGATAGACTTTAGAGTTCTAAAACAGTGCTTAAAATATGGCTTAGTTTTAAAGAAAACTCATCGTATTCTAGCATTTAAACAATCTCCATGGTTAAAAGGCTATATTGAGCTAAATACCAGACATAGAGCCACTGCTAAAAATGCTTTTGAAAAAAATTTTTTCAAACTACTTAATAATGCAGTGTATGGTAAAACCATGTAAAATGTGGATAAGAGGAGAGATGTTAAAATTGTCAATAATTGGGAGAGAACGAATTGCAATCATTTAGGTGCCCAAGATTGGATATCAAAACCAAAAAAACCATAGTTTATCTATATTTTCCGAAGATCTTGTAGCAATCGAAATGACTAGAGTCAAAACCTGCTACAATAAACCAATTTACTTAGGATTTTGTGTACTCGAGCTGTCCAAATGGAAAATGTATAATTTCCATTACGGGTACATGCAACCTAAGTTTAAGACAAACCTCTCATTAAACGATATGGACACGGACTCTTTTATATATTCAATAAAGACTGACGACTTTTACGCTGACATAAAAAATGACATACATGAATAATTTGATACATCGGACTACCCTACAGACAATATTTATAATTTCCCAATAGTAAATAAAAAAGTTATTGGTATGATGAAGGATAAAAATTGCGGTAAGATAATGACAGAGTTTGTTGGGCTGCGATCAAAAATGTATTCATTTAGTGTACAAATTAGGGATGTAACGAATACCAGTTTAGCGAATGCGAATGAGAAAACGAATAATACATTTTAATTTTTGCGAAAGCGAATGTGAATGCGAAAGCGAATGCAAATATTACAATACATTAAAAAAATCACATGAAAATAAATTTGTCTAAGAACATGAAGTTTTGTTGTATACATAGATATATTTGACTCTTGAATTCAGCAAATATTTATTAATTTATTAGAAATAAAAATTGTTAAGCTGAAAGATGTATGAAATCATATTAAAATAAGTATAGATAATAATTAAAAATAAATTTTCAAAATGTTATCAATCAACCCATTCGTGCTTTGAGCCTTAAGACCTTGTACTAAGTTCAACATTTCCTGTAAAATGCTACCAAAATATATATTTAAATAAATTGGAATGAATTGGTCATGAAAAAATTTTGCAGAAGTAGTACTCTGTTCATCTTGGCAAAAACATATGAAATATATCTTCACCATTTTAAGTTTTCATGCGAAATAATATGAGTGGCACTTGTTTCGAAAAAAAATTACAACAAAGAAGGATTAGTTAATATTTTTGCATTTCAAATTTTTTTACGAAGTAATGAATGGTGCTTACCATTTTTCAAAAGTTTGAAAGTCTTAAGTAGAAAATATTTTCGCGCAAATCAAACAACTTTCAAAAACTGGAAGATATTTCCAATATTTTTGTCTTAAGTATTCGCTTTAAATATTCGCATACATTTTAGCGAATGCAAAAGCGAATGCAAATAGCAAAAGTAAGCGAATAATTTGCGAATGCGAAAGCGAATGCGAATATTCGTTACATCCCTAGTACAAATGACGCAAGTATATGACACAAAAACAAGCATAACGGTATTTTATATTCTGCAAGAAGCCTGTATTGCAAAAGAAATTGTTGAGGTCGTTATAGATTTCTTCAATTAACTGGTTTATAGAAAAGAAAAGGCACTTTTATAATTTTGAGTTGTGACTCTTTATTATTTAGTTTGCGATATGTGCGTATATAAAAAAATAAAGGAATCGGTTCACCTTGCATTTCGTTCCTAAAGCGTTAAACTAGAGGCATCCGATTCACATTTTAATTCTATAGGAATCAGTGTATTCTAAAATCAGTTATTATAAAAATAAGTTATTATAAAAAAAGCTTAATTTTTTTCGTTAAGGAACAAACGAATCACTAGAGTTTAGTCAAGTTGGCAGTAATCGACAAGTATTTATGAGGTTAAGAGCTGATTATATTTTGAACTCGATGCGCTTAATAGTTTGGTTTTTAATCAAGAGTAGTAGGGAACTGCCACTCCCAAGTCAATTAAAATTTTAAAATTTTAATTACCCAAATTTTAAAATTCTTGGAAATTTGTGAAATTTGATACCTACGAGGGTGGTTCAAGAAGTCCGTCCAATTTTTTGTTTACATAAGGAATTTTTTGTTTACATAAGGGGTTTTGTTTGTTTACTACATACGAGGGTGGTTCAATAAGTCTGTTTTTTATGACCGGGGGAATTTGTATGTGTGTATGTTTGTGGGTTGGATTAAGGGGTTTCATAAGATTAATATTTCATAAGTATATATGCCGACGGGAAAATCATGAATATGATAATTTTCTTAATACCAATTAGGAAATAGTGAAAATTAATTTTTCCTAATGCCTACAGCAATGCATGAATATTTTTCCTAATGCCTACGGCAATACATGATTATTTTTCCTAATGCCTACGGCAATACATGATTATTTTTTTCAAATGCCGACGACAAAACATGATGATTATTTTTTTCAAATGCCGACGGCAAAACATGATTATTATTTTTTTCAAATGCCGACGGCAAAACATGATTATTATTTTTTTCAAATGCCGACGGCAAAACATGATTATTATTTTTTTTCAAATGCCGACGGCAATTCATGATTATTATTTTCTAATACCAAAGGGGAAATTGCCAGTGTTGCCAGACTGTAGAAATTTGTTTTCGTCGGGGTCCAGCTTGATAGTCGCTGGTAATTTAATATTTTGTATATTTGCTTAAGAAATATGTATGTATATGTATGTATGTATGTGTATGTATGTATGTATGTATGTATGTGTATGTATGTATGTATGTATGTATGTGTATGTATGTATGTATGTGTATGTATGTATGTATATGTATGTGTGCATGTATGAATGTGTGATCGTGGGTACTTGTGCGTGGAGTATTTTGTAGAATACATATATATTTTGCAACGTAATCATTTTCTTTGTCTACTATTATTTTAAAGCAGCAAACTAAGTACATTCAGCAGCAGAGAAACAAAAAGTAAAATTTATGAATGCTGCAAGGATACTGATTCTAATTTTAGTTTAAATACGCCAACTTTTCTAACCAAGACATCAGTACTTTATTGTATTTACAAGAAGTGTCATCAGCAATTGTGTTAAAGTGAAATAATAATAAAATAATTAAAAATGAGTTATACAGGTTATCAGTGTAATACATGTAATAAGGTATACAAATACCAAAAGTCCTTTTTGGAGCATGTTAAAAACCATAGTGTGCAGGATCAAGTGGTCGTAAGCCGGGGCATAAATCAAGAGCTACCGCAGACATCTCTTCAAAATCACCAACATTCATCATCATCATTCATTCATCAACAATATCCTTCTCTACAGTATCCTCAATATCAGTTACCATTAAATTTTCAACAATACGGTATGCCATGGAATAATCAGTTTTTGGGATACAATTATAATCCCAATTTGATGCAATGGCAGTCTCTTAATTATCATCAAGAAGAGTACCACCATCAACAACAAGATCATCAACAACAAGCTCAACAACAACAAGCTCAACAACAAGGTGTGGATATCCTTGGAGGTACTTTATTCGACGATGCTATGGACATAAGCTTACCGGAAAGTGATGGAGAAGTAGAAGAAAGAAGAGAAGAAACTCTGCCAACTCCAATGAATACTTCGCATGCTAGAACAGAAGAAGTCGAAGTGAATGTGCAATATTATAAAATATCGAAAGCATTCAAAAATCATATTGCCACTTATGCAATTTTAAACAAAAAAGACCAACTTCTGTTGGAAGAATTTGTTGAAGAAAATAAAAATGTTTTTATGGAGAGACTTCAAGTGAATTTAAGTAAGCATTCAATAATTAAATTTCATGTGAGTATTGTGGCGGAGTATATCAAAATTGTTGGAGAAGAATTGGAGTTGTGCATAATATCACATGTAGCCAAAATGAGTTTGCTGACGAAGGCAGATAGCATAGAAGAATTATTCCGTAAGCAGGTCGCGGAGATTTCAACCAAAATGTCCGAATTTGAAGAGCGAGATTCTGGTTGGACTTTGTCACGCATAGTCCGAGCAGAAATCAACATCAACAAATATCGCTCATCAAAGGATCGAATTGGATATCCACACCTGGAAAATTAGAAAGAAAAAAAGCTTGCATCAACATTGAAAATGATGATGACTACTGTTTCAAGTGGTGTCTAATCGCTGCCATGGATACAACCAAATATGATAATGCAAGACGTTGCAGTTCCTATAATATTCAAGACATTGCTGCAGAGACGATTGTTACGCGAAATGGTGTAGCGTTAAATTTCAAAAATTTAAGCTTCCCATTAACATTAAACAAAATAAAAGAGAGGGAGCCAATCAGATCATTGGTCCTTATTATGTCACCAAGGACGAGAAAATTAAGCATGTAAACTTGTTGCTTTTGGAGAATGGTGAAGTTCATCACTACATTTTGATAAAGGATATATGAAGGTAAGTTAAAAAATTATACAAAACTTTAATTTAATGATACATATACTTGTTTTATATATTTTAATATATATACGTTTTACTTATAAGCTTTTATTTTATTTTTTATTATTTACAGACTTGTGACGAATAAGATAACCACCAATAGGCATAAGCTTCACTTCTGCAACAGCTGTCTCCAGTACACTCATACGGAGAACATCATGAGTACTCATAAGGCGGAATGTGGAAAGATCGTCACAACTATGCCATCAGGTCCGGATGCCATTCTTAGCTTTAAGGGACATCAAAGAAAAATTGATGTCCCTTTTGTAGTTTACGCGGACTTCGAATGCATCTTAGAAGATATAAGTAATAATGTAAGTAGTAAAACAAATTTAGTAAAAAAGCACACACCTTGTGCCTTTAGTTATTATATTAAGTGTATGCATAGTAATAATTTAGATAAGTTAAGGATATATACGGGGGAAGATGCTTCAGAAAAATTTGTAGCATATTTAATTAAGGATTTTGAGGAAATATATAATAAACACTTAGAAAACAATAGACAAATGGATACTTTATCCCCTTCGGATACTTATAATTTTTATAGTGCGGTGAATTGTCATATTTGTAAAAAATTTCTAGGCAAAGATCGCGTTAGAGATCATTGCCACATTAGTGGTAAACTTAGAGGTGCAGCCCACAATAACTGTAATTACCAAATTCCCAAATTTATACCAGTTTACTTTCACAATTATTCAAATTATGACTCACATCTTTTTATTAAAGAATTAGGTGAAATTTCAATGCAACTGAAAGTACTCCCTCTAAATAAGGAGCTTTATACGCTTTATGGCTGAGAGTTTGGAATCATTAGCCTGCAATTTGTCGGATAATGATTTCAGCACTATAAGGTCCTTATTTCAGTCAGAAAAAGAATTTCAGCTTATTGAGAAAAAAGGTACTTTCCCGTATGAGTACCTAAATTCATTCCAAAAATTAGATGAATGTCAGCTGCCTTCACGCAGTGATTTCTTTAATAAGTTGAATAATAAAGAGTGTTCTTTAGAGGAATACTCACATGGTGTAGAGGTATGGAATACTTTTGGTTGTGAAACAATGAAAGATTACATGGAACTTTGCTTAAAAACAGACGTCCTCTTACTGACAGATATTTTCGAGAACTTTAGAAAAGTTTGTAAAGGTATTTATGAGCTCGATCCTTGCCAGTATTATACAGCACCTGGACTTTCCTGGGATGCAATGCTCAAATATACAAAAATTGAATTAGAATTATTGACAGATATAGACATGTACAATTTTATGAAAAAAGGTATACGTGGGGGAATAGTACAGTGTAGTCAAAGATATTCGAAAGCAAATAATAAATATTTGCAAGATTTCGACAATGAAAAGCCCTCAGAATTTCTCGTCTATTTAGACGCTAACAATTTGTATGGATGGGCGATGTCGGAATATCTTCCTCATGGTGGGTTCAGATGACTTGCATAATGATCTTCCTTTTTGCGCTGAAAATAAGAAACCAATGCAAGCGAAGTATAGCAAGTTGATAACCGATTTTTCTACAAAGCAATCATATGTGATACACTTTAGAGTTCTAAAACAGTGCTTAGAATATGGCTTAGTTTTAAAGAAAACCCATCGTATTCTAGCATTTAAACAATCTCCATGGTTAAAAGGCTATATTGACCTAAATACCAGACATAGAGCCACTGCTAAAAATGCTTTTGAAAAAAAATTTTTCAAACTACTTAATAATGCAGTGTATGGTAAAACCATGTAAAATGTGGATAAGAGGAGAGATGTTAAAATTGTCAATAATTGGGAGAGAACGAATTGCAATCATTTAGGTGCCCAAGATTGGATATCAAAACCAAATTTTCATAGTTTATCTATATTTTCCGAAGATCTTGTAGCAATCGAAATGACTAGAGTCAAAACCTGCTACAATAAACCAATTTACTTAGGATTTTGTGTACTCGAGCTGTCCAAATGGAAAATGTATAATTTCCATTACGGGTACATGCAACCTAAGTTTAAGACAAACCTCTCATTAAACTATATGGACACGGACTCTTTTATATATTCAATAAAGACTGACGACTTTTACGCTGGCATAAAAAATGACATACATGAATAATTTGATACATCGGACTACCCTACAGACAATATTTATAATTTCCCAATAGTAAATAAAAAAGTTATTGGTATGATGAAGGATAAAAATTGCGGTAAGATAATGACAGAGTTTGTTGGGCTGCGATCAAAAATGTATTCATTTAGTGTACAAATTAGGGATGTAACGAATACCAGTTTAGCGAATGCGAATGCGAAAACGAATAATACATTTTAATTTTTGCGAAAGCGAATGTGAATGCGAAAGCGAATGCAAATATTACAATACATTAAAAAAATCACATGAAAATAAATTTGTCTAAGAACATGAAGTTTTGTTGTATACATAGATATATTTGACTCTTGAATTCAGCAAATATTTATTAATTTATTAGAAATAAAAATTGTTAAGCTGAAAGATGTATGAAATCATATTAAAATAAGTATAGATAATAATTAAAAATAAATTTTCAAAATGTTATCAATCAACCCATTCGTACTTTGAGCCTTAAGACCTTGTACTAAGTTCAACATTTCCTGTAAAATGCTACCAAAATATATATTTAAATAAATTGGAATGAATTGGTCATGAAAAAATTTTGCAGAAGTAGTACTCTGTTCATCTTGGCAAAAACATATGAAATATATCTTCACCATTTTAAGTTTTCATGCGAAATAATATGAGTGGCACTTGTTTCGAAAAAAAATTACAACAAAGAAGGATTAGTTAATATTTTTGCATTTCAAATTTTTTTACGAAGTAATGAATGGTGCTTACCATTTTTCAAAAGTTTGAAAGTCTTAAGTAGAAAATATTTTCGCGCAAATCAAACAACTTTCAAAAACTGGAAGATATTTCCAATATTTTTGTCTTAAGTATTCGCTTTAAATATTCGCATACATTTTAGCGAATGCAAAAGCGAATGCAAATAGCAAAAGTAAGCGAATAATTTGCGAATGCGAAAGCGAATGCGAAAGCGAATGCGAATATTCGTTACATCCCTAGTACAAATGACGCAAGTATATGACACAAAAACAAGCATAACGGTATTTTATATTCTGCAAGAAGCCTGTATTGCAAAAGAAATTGTTGAGGTCGTTATAGATTTCTTCAATTAACTGGTTTATAGAAAAGAAAAGGCACTTTTATAATTTTGAGTTGTGACTCTTTATTATTTAGTTTGCGATATGTGCGTATATAAAAAAATAAAGGAATCGGTTCACCTTGCATTTCGTTCCTAAAGCGTTAAACTAGAGGCATCCGATTCACATTTTAATTCTATAGGAATCAGTGTATTCTAAAATCAGTTATTATAAAAATAAGTTATTATAAAAAAAGCTTAATTTTTTTCGTTAAGGAACAAACGAATCACTAGAGTTTAGTCAAGTTGGCAGTAATCGACAAGTATTTATGAGGTTAAGAGCTGATTATATTTTGAACTCGATGCGCTTAATAGTTTGGTTTTTAATCAAGAGTAGTAGGGAACTGCCACTCCCAAGTCAATTAAAATTTTAAAATTTTAATTACCCAAATTTTAAAATTCTTGGAAATTTGTGAAATTTGATACCTACGAGGGTGGTTCAAGAAGTCCGTCCAATTTTTTGTTTACATAAGGAATTTTTTGTTTACATAAGGGGTTTTGTTTGTTTACTACATACGAGGGTGGTTCAATAAGTCTGTTTTTTATGACCGGGGGAATTTGTATGTGTGTATGTTTGTGGGTTGGATTAAGGGGTTTCATAAGATTAATATTTCATAAGTATATATGCCGACGGGAAAATCATGAATATGATAATTTTCTTAATACCAATTAGGAAATAGTGAAAATTAATTTTTCCTAATGCCTACAGCAATGCATGAATATTTTTCCTAATGCCTACGGCAATACATGATTATTTTTCCTAATGCCTACGGCAATACATGATTATTTTTTTCAAATGCCGACGACAAAACATGATGATTATTTTTTTCAAATGCCGACGGCAAAACATGATTATTATTTTTTTCAAATGCCGACGGCAAAACATGATTATTATTTTTTTCAAATGCCGACGGCAAAACATGATTATTATTTTTTTTCAAATGCCGACGGCAATTCATGATTATTATTTTCTAATACCAAAGGGGAAATTGCCAGTGTTGCCAGACTGTAGAAATTTGTTTTCGTCGGGGTCCAGCTTGATAGTCGCTGGTAATTTAATATTTTGTATATTTGCTTAAGAAATATGTATGTATATGTATGTATGTATGTTTATGTATGTATGTATGTGTATGTATGTATGTATGTATGTATGTATGTGTATGTATGTATGTATGTGTATGTATGTATGTATATGTATGTGTGCATGTATGAATGTGTGATCGTGGGTACTTGTGCGTGGAGTATTTTGTAGAATACATATATATTTTGCAACGTAATCATTTTCTTTGTCTACTATTATTTTAAAGCAGCAAACTAAGTACATTCAGCAGCAGAGAAACAAAAAGTAAAATTTATGAATGCTGCAAGGATACTGATTCTAATTTTAGTTTAAATACGCCAACTTTTCTAACCAAGACATCAGTACTTTATTGTATTTACAAGAAGTGTCATCAGCAATTGTGTTAAAGTGAAATAATAATAAAATAATTAAAAATGAGTTATACAGGTTATCAGTGTAATACATGTAATAAGGTATACAAATACCAAAAGTCCTTTTTGGAGCATGTTAAAAACCATAGTGTGCAGGATCAAGTGGTCGTAAGCCGGGGCATAAATCAAGAGCTACCGCAGACATCTCTTCAAAATCACCAACATTCATCATCATCATTCATTCATCAACAATATCCTTCTCTACAGTATCCTCAATATCAGTTACCATTAAATTTTCAACAATACGGTATGCCATGGAATAATCAGTTTTTGGGATACAATTATAATCCCAATTTGATGCAATGGCAGTCTCTTAATTATCATCAAGAAGAGTACCACCATCAACAACAAGATCATCAACAACAAGCTCAACAACAACAAGCTCAACAACAAGGTGTGGATATCCTTGGAGGTACTTTATTCGACGATGCTATGGACATAAGCTTACCGGAAAGTGATGGAGAAGTAGAAGAAAGAAGAGAAGAAACTCTGCCAACTCCAATGAATACTTCGCATGCTAGAACAGAAGAAGTCGAAGTGAATGTGCAATATTATAAAATATCGAAAGCATTCAAAAATCATATTGCCACTTATGCAATTTTAAACAAAAAAGACCAACTTCTGTTGGAAGAATTTGTTGAAGAAAATAAAAATGTTTTTATGGAGAGACTTCAAGTGAATTTAAGTAAGCATTCAATAATTAAATTTCATGTGAGTATTGTGGCGGAGTATATCAAAATTGTTGGAGAAGAATTGGAGTTGTGCATAATATCACATGTAGCCAAAATGAGTTTGCTGACGAAGGCAGATAGCATAGAAGAATTATTCCGTAAGCAGGTCGCGGAGATTTCAACCAAAATGTCCGAATTTGAAGAGCGAGATTCTGGTTGGACTTTGTCACGCATAGTCCGAGCAGAAATCAACATCAACAAATATCGCTCATCAAAGGATCGAATTGGATATCCACACCTGGAAAATTAGAAAGAAAAAAAGCTTGCATCAACATTGAAAATGATGATGACTACTGTTTCAAGTGGTGTCTAAACGCTGCCATGGATACAACCAAATATGATAATGCAAGACGTTGCAGTTCCTATAATATTCAAGACATTGCTGCAGAGACGATTGTTACGCGAAATGGTGTAGCGTTAAATTTCAAAAATTTAAGCTTCCCATTAACATTAAACAAAATAAAAGAGAGGGAGCCAATCAGATCATTGGTCCTTATTATGTCACCAAGGACGAGAAAATTAAGCATGTAAACTTGTTGCTTTTGGAGAATGGTGAAGTTCATCACTACATTTTGATAAAGGATATATGAAGGTAAGTTAAAAAATTATACAAAACTTTAATTTAATGATACATATACTTGTTTTATATATTTTAATATATATACGTTTTACTTATAAGCTTTTATTTTATTTTTTATTATTTACAGACTTGTGACGAATAAGATAACCACCAATAGGCATAAGCTTCACTTCTGCAACAGCTGTCTCCAGTACACTCATACGGAGAACATCATGAGTACTCATAAGGCGGAATGTGGAAAGATCGTCACAACTATGCCATCAGGTCCGGATGCCATTCTTAGCTTTAAGGGACATCAAAGAAAAATTGATGTCCCTTTTGTAGTTTACGCGGACTTCGAATGCATCTTAGAAGATATAAGTAATAATGTAAGTAGTAAAACAAATTTAGTAAAAAAGCACACACCTTGTGCCTTTAGTTATTATATTAAGTGTATGCATAGTAATAATTTAGATAAGTTAAGGATATATACGGGGGAAGATGCTTCAGAAAAATTTGTAGCATATTTAATTAAGGATTTTGAGGAAATATATAATAAACACTTAGAAAACAATAGACAAATGGATACTTTATCCCCTTCGGATACTTATAATTTTTATAGTGCGGTGAATTGTCATATTTGTAAAAAATTTCTAGGCAAAGATCGCGTTAGAGATCATTGCCACATTAGTGGTAAACTTAGAGGTGCAGCCCACAATAACTGTAATTACCAAATTCCCAAATTTATACCAGTTTACTTTCACAATTATTCAAATTATGACTCACATCTTTTTATTAAAGAATTAGGTGAAATTTCAATGCAACTGAAAGTACTCCCTCTAAATAAGGAGCTTTATACGCTTTATGGCTGAGAGTTTGGAATCATTAGCCTGCAATTTGTCGGATAATGATTTCAGCACTATAAGGTCCTTATTTCAGTCAGAAAAAGAATTTCAGCTTATTGAGAAAAAAGGTATTTTCCCGTATGAGTACCTAAATTCATTCCAAAAATTAGATGAATGTCAGCTGCCTTCACGCAGTGATTTCTTTAATAAGTTGAATAATAAAGAGTGTTCTTTAGAGGAATACTCACATGATGTAGAGGTATGGAATACTTTTGGTTGTGAAACAATGAAAGATTACATGGAACTTTGCTTAAAAACAGACGTCCTCTTACTGACAGATATTTTCGAGAACTTTAGAAAAGTTTGTAAAGGTATTTATGAGCTCGATCCTTGCCAGTATTATACAGCACCTGGACTTTCCTGGGATGCAATGCTCAAATATACAAAAATTGAATTAGAATTATTGACAGATATAGACATGTACAATTTTATGAAAAAAGGTATACGTGGGGGAATAGTACAGTGTAGTCAAAGATATTCGAAAGCAAATAATAAATATTTGCAAGATTTCGACAATGAAAAGCCCTCAGAATTTCTCGTCTATTTAGACGCTAACAATTTGTATGGATGGGCGATGTCGGAATATCTTCCTCATGGTGGGTTCAGATGACTTGCATAATGATCTTCCTTTTTGCGCTGAAAATAAGAAACCAATGCAAGCGAAGTATAGCAAGTTGATAACCGATTTCTCTACAAAGCAATCATATGTGATACACTTTAGAGTTCTAAAACAGTGCTTAGAATATGGCTTAGTTTTAAAGAAAACCCATCGTATTCTAGCATTTAAACAATCTCCATGGTTAAAAGGCTATATTGACCTAAATACCAGACATAGAGCCACTGCTAAAAATGCTTTTGAAAAAAAATTTTTCAAACTACTTAATAATGCAGTGTATGGTAAAACCATGTAAAATGTGGATAAGAGGAGAGATGTTAAAATTGTCAATAATTGGGAGAGAACGAATTGCAATCATTTAGGTGCCCAAGATTGGATATCAAAACCAAATTTTCATAGTTTATCTATATTTTCCGAAGATCTTGTAGCAATCGAAATGACTAGAGTCAAAACCTGCTACAATAAACCAATTTACTTAGGATTTTGTGTACTCGAGCTGTCCAAATGGAAAATGTATAATTTCCATTACGGGTACATGCAACCTAAGTTTAAGACAAACCTCTCATTAAACTATATGGACACGGACTCTTTTATATATTCAATAAAGACTGACGACTTTTACGCTGGCATAAAAAATGACATACATGAACAATTTGACACATCGGACTATCCTACAGACAATATTTATAATTTCCCAATAGTAAATAAAAAAGTAATTGGTATGATGAAGGATGAAAATTGCGGTAAGATAATGACAGAGTTTGTTGGGCTGCGATCAAAAATGTATTCATTTAGTGTACAAAACCAAAATGACATTAAAAAATCGAAGGGGGTAAAGAGAGCCATATTAGATAAATATAGTTTAGCTACATGTAAAAATTGTTAATTTAATAAGATTAATGTATATGATAGTATGTTAACATTAAATCTAAGCTACATCAATTATATACTAGTGAATTAAATAAGGTAGTATTAAGCTATGGAGACGATAAGAGAAAAATTAGGTCAAATAACATAAACACTTATGCATGGTATCATTTTCGTATTAAGGAAACTAACCCTGAATACGAACTTGACATGTTGCTAGATGAGATTGCTAAAATGCAAGAAAATCTTAGTTAATTAGTTAATTTTTTAATTGTTTATAAAATCCTATTTATTAAGAAAAAATATTGTATTTGTATCCTATTTATTAAGAAAAATTGTTGTATATAAAATATTAGTTAATAAGAAAAAATATTGTATTTATATCCTATTTAATCAGAAAAATTGATGTATATAAAATCTTATTTATTAAGAAAAATTCTTGTATTGTTGTTAAAATGAATGTAAAAAAAGTCTAAAAAATATTATTGTATTTAAATCCTATTTATTAAGAAAAGTTATTGTAAATAAAATATTGAAAAAAGAATGAAAAATGTGAATGGTTTTTTTTATTTCTTTATTGGCTTTACTTCGTTGGATCAAAAAAATTTGTTTTTGCTTATTTGCAAATTCTTATTTTTATGTCGCTTAAACATGCACAGTCTTGTTTTCAGGTCACTTGAACATGCACAGTCTTGTTTTCATATCACTTAAACATGCACAGTTTTGTTTTCTTTGAGAGGTTCTGCACAAGAGAAATTGAATTTCACAATATTATGAAATTCCATTAGATATTTTCATAAAGAGAAATAATTTAGATAATCGGATAAATCCTCATATTTTTCACTACATACAAGTTTCCGTTATTTTATATTCGAACAGATGATTCCTAGTTTTCCTTTAGAAAAAAATAATACTAAACAAGGAATATTTTTATAATTCAATTTTATTTTATTTTATTATTTATACAATTCAATTTCATTTTTATTTTATTATTTATACAATTCAATTTCATTTTTATTTATTTTATTTATAATGATGGAAATATTTCGTAATATCCAATTATTAGATGTTCTAGTATATTTTTTCGTAAAAAATATATTGTACATCTACAAGTATCAGGTCCTTCCTCACACTCAGGATGATACCAAGGACAGCTTGGGAAGTGTCCTTCAGTGTTGTCTTCATCTTCCATGACACCATATCCTTCGTTCTCATCCAGCATATTTTGGAAACATTTTATCATCTCCCAATGATCAAAAAGCCTGAAGCTTTCAAAATCTCTTATAAATTGGTTAAGAGTACGTCTAATTTGGCTCATTTTATTTGCTGATGAATGAATGATGATGAATGTTGGAAGGTTCCTTTAAGACTAATTTAATTAATTTTTTAGCAGTCTATCTCTCTAACCCTTTTCTCTCTATTCCATATTTCTTTTTTACTACTCTATTGTTGGCAATACCAAGAATTAATGAAGGTGCTGTAAATAATGTGTAGACTGTGCAGTAGATAGACACTTATTTATTTTGTGATCTGAGAAAGCCATGTTTGAGATTGTCAGTCTAGTGAAGAATTAATATATTATTTTTAGACGTTACTTCTTATGTTTTATTTAAACCTTCTTTTGAGATAAATAAAAGAGAAGAACATAACATTTTCAACAAGCCATACAAAAAATACTTTCTGGGATTGAAGGTGTGTATCCATATTTGGATGACTTGGTCATTGCTACAAAGACAAGAAAACAAAATGAAAATGTTGTAAAAGAGGTTTTGCAACGATTAAAAATGTTTAATATGACCGTTAATTTTGAAAAATGTCAATTTTTTAAATCGTCATGCACCTATCTGGGATATTACATCGATAGCAAGGGGATATCCCCAGATAAAAACAAGATTACTCAAATTCTTCAACTACCATCTCCCACAAACATAAGTCAGTTACGATCATATTTAGGTGCAGTAAATTATTATAGTAAATTTTTGCCAGAAATGAGGAAATTAAGAGATCCTTTGGACAATCTTTTAAAGATAAACTCAAAATGGAATTGGTCGGAACAATGTCAACAAAGTTTCCAACGATTTAAACAACTCTTGTCATCTAATTTATTGCTTACACATTATGACCCGCGACTTCCAATTAAAGTGGCTGCAGATGCATCAAGCGTTGGTTTAGGAGCATACATATGCCATGTGTTTCCAAATGGTACAGAAAAAGCTATTTATCACTGTTCAAGGGCACTCACACCCGCAGAGAAAAATTATTCTCAAATCGAAAAGGAAGCCCTGGCTTTGGTATTTGCTGTTGTCAGATTTCATAAATACTTGTACGGTAGAAAATTCATCATGCAAACCGACCACAAACCATTGTTGGCCATATTTGGAAATAAAAAGGGAATTCCTGCACATACTGCAAATCGCCTTCAACGTTGGGCTTTAACACTGATGTCTTATGATTTCGAGCTACAATACGTATCAACAAACAATTTCGGTGCTGCTGATATTTTATCAAGGCTAATTCACAACATTCCGGCATCAAACGAAGAGACAGTGGTTGCCTGCATTCAGTTAGAAAAAGATATAAAATTAGTTATTGATGATACAACAAAATTCTTACCGGTTACTTATAATATGATTAAAGCTGCAACCATGAAGGATGATGAAATGCAAATAATTATAAAATATCTTCAATCTGGTAAATGGCCCAATATTGTTGATAAAAACCTACAATGTTACTTTTCTAGAAAAGACAATTTAAGTTTTGCAAGTGGGTGTCTTCTGTACGGTGATAGAATCATTATACCGAATGGTTTTAGAAAAAGAGTGCTAAAAGAATTACACAAGGGTCATGATGGCATTGAACGCACAAAAATGCTTGCCCGAAGCTACGTATATTGGCCTCGAATTGATGAGGATATAAAACAATATGTACGAGATTGTTCAAAATGTTCGGCAGCAGCTAAGACATTACCAAAAACCACTTTACAGTCTTGGCCAATTACAAATCGCCCTATGCAACGTCTGCATATAGATATAGCTGGTCCATTAGAAAACTTTTATTATTTTATAATTGTAGACGCGTTCTCAAAATGGCCTCAAATTTACCAGATAAAATCTATATCATCTTTAAATATAATTGATTGCCTGCAAGAATTTACTACAATTTTTGGTAATCCAGAACTGATTGTCAGTGACAATGGAACACAGTTTTCCAGCGACAGTTTTCAAAAATTTTGTTTAGAAAATGGAATAAATCATATGTTTACAGCTCCATATCACCCACAGTCGAATGGCCAAGCGGAGAGGTTCGTGGATACCATGAAAAGAGCTTTACAAAAGCTAGAAGGATCTGGAACTACAAAACAAAGCTTGTATACATTCCTTCAATGCTATCGATCCTCTCCTAACATATCAACGGGAAAAACACCATCTGAATTGTTCCTGGGAAGGAAACTAAGAATAAATTTAGACTTATTAAAAAAACCAAATGTAGAAGAACCAGTTCGTAACACACTAATGGAAATACAATATAATAAGCAACATGGTGCTAGAGAAAGAACCTACAATATAGGACAACATGTCTTTGTAAAATTATACAAACAAAATAAATATACATGGAATTCTGCTGTAATAGTGGAAAAACTTGGTACAGTTATGTATAAAGTAAAAATTACAAGTGTTTCTGAATATCGTATTATTAGATGTCATGCGAATCAATTGAGGTTAGATTTGTCAAATTCAAACAATAAGCAATCAAATTCATCATCGTTAACATCGTTAATTGATTGTTTTAATTTACAACCAATGTCATTCAATTCATTAGAAAAAGAAAATTATTTACCTGATAATCAACAACAACCTGGATATCAACAACCTGAATATCACCAACCTGAATATCAACAACCTGAGTATCAACCACAACCTGAGTGTCAACAACATCCAGAGTATCAACAATATGATTATCATCAACAGCCTCAACACCAACGTTATTCTAGTTACCTACAAACTGTAGAACAGCCAACGACTAGTCAATCTCCACCAAATGCTGCCAGTGATATGGTTTTAAGAAGATCCAGTAGAACCCGTAAGCCTCCGTTCTGGGCACCGTATTATATCACTAAGACAAGGGGAGATGTTGGCAATACCAAGAATTAATGAAGGTGCTGTAAATAATGTGTAGACTGTGCAGTAGATAGACACTTATTTATTTTGTGATCTGAGAAAGCCATGTTTGAGATTGTCAGTCTAGTGAAGAATTAATATATTATTTTTAGACGTTACTTCTTATGTTTTATTTAAACCTTCTTTTGAGATAAATAAAAGAGAAGAACATAACATCTATCTCTCTCTCTAACCCTTTTCTCTCTATAACTATCTCTTTCTGTCTATCACTATCCCCCACTTATTCACTATTTCACCATTATTATTTTCGATTAGCCTTTTTGAAGTCATCATCGCTACTTTTAAGATCATTTCCAATTAAACATTCAAAGTGATAAGAAGTAAATAAAAAATAAAAAAATGGACTCCACAGCAAATCTAATTACCAAATTTAATGCTCTAAATAACAAAACTTTAATCCACATAAAGGAGCTTGAATCTTCAACGAAATATACTATTCGAAATATGTTACGTGTAACAACTAAATATGGAGCAACACTAAAAGTTGGAATGAATAAACACATAATGTTCCTGCCGAAACGATATAATATTTTAACCGATGACGATATCAAAGATCTCTCGAGCGGATCATATTGCCTAAGTAGAGAAGGTGAAGAAAACCTAATTGTCGAGAGTGAGCTGAGTGAATTTCTAATTCAAAATTCCCAATTTCCTGTTTGGCAATAATATATTAATTATGTATTTTAAATTATGAATAAAAAGACATTAAAGAGTTTTCTAAAATATAAATTTTTGTGTTTTATTTAATATTTTCAGTTATTTCATAAAGAAATTTAAGACATAAATGTCCACAGGTAAATGTATTAAAATTCTGATGCTGATTATAGTTGTTTTTATATTTGCACCAAGATATTTGACTACTTCCCAAGGAGGTTGTAAGTTTCCAAAGCTGTCGAAATATTCCTTTTCATTGTTGTTTTTATAGTATGCTCCCCAACGTGTAACAGGCCCTGTTGATACATCTAAGTTGATTATTTCGCATTCAATTTTCTTTGTTCGTTTTGGTAGAGTATTCAACATGAAAACTCCTCTAAAATATGGAATTTTTATGGAGAAACGGTTCAGGTCCACATCAGATAGTGGTTTGTTGGGCAGCATCCTTAAGAGTTTTTTGATTCCTCTTTGTGAACTAAACCATAACCTTTTTTATATGGTTTTAAGTAAAGTCCTTTTCCAACTGCTATAGATTCCATCGCTTTATTATGTCTAGTTGCTTCATCAAGTTGATTTTTTGCATTTTTTGTTGCATTTACAGCCTTAAATACGGCAGCACCCTCAGTTGTTAGACTAACAATTGCACCCAGAGCAGTTAAAATCGGTATTAGAGGTAAAAAACCACCAATTTTTGGAACACGTATTACACGTGGAACTACAATTTGAGACTTTCTTCCTTTTAATGATTTGTTGATAGTTTTTCGTGCAATTTTAATAGCTGAGTTAATATCTAATGGTTTTTCCTTCTTTAGTATTTTGTTGCAGCTCTAATTGATGTTTTAAACAGTTTTTTATCATTCGGCTTGTTCTTTTTAACATTTTTCATTTTCTCCGCACCCATACCAAATTTTGTTTTGGTTTTCATTGCGTTAGTAACCATATATGCAAATGATTTTTCTGCAAGACTACTGTCTTCTGATAAAACTTGATTCCAAGCTGAATTTTCAAGTATTTTATCAGCTTTATGTCTAGTACTTAAATCCTTATTTTTTGAATACGCAATATCGTGATTTTTACAAGCAGAGTCCAATAAATTAATACCTTTGTCACCTCGATTTAAACATTCTTGTAGTTTTGTTCTGGGTCCACAGTACTGATACCCCGGAAGATGAAGCTCAACAGGTAGAGAGTTTATTATTTTATCTACTATACCTCCTCCAACGAAGGTGTTTTTATGACTAAACGTTTTCTGATATCGTATAACCATATTATCTTATTTTTTCTATAATAAGAGGTAACATTTATAAAATGTATTTAGTTACAAAAATGCAGTTAGTGAAACAACATAAAAATATTTTAGTTCGTAATATTGATGATTCAGTAAACATCAGTTCAAAAATAAAGCATAGCCCCCTCTTACCAAATTCTATTCGTGCTCTAATAGTTGGACCATCAAATTGTGGAAAGACTTATGTTATGATTGGTTTACTAGAAAGTCCTAATGGACTCAAGTTTGAAAACATCTATTTATACTCAAAATCTCTATATCAACCCAAATATGAATACCTGAAGAAACTAATTTCACCAATTAAAGGAATGGGATATTATACATATACAGATAATGAATCAGTTATTCCACCTGACGAAGCTAAAACTAATTCAATTATGATATTTGATGATGTTGCATGTGAAAAGCAAAATAATATACGTACATATTTTTGTATGGGGTGACATAGGGATGTTGATTCATTCTACTTGTGTCAAACTTATACTAGAATTCCCAAGCATTTAATAAGAGACAATGCTAATGTTATTATAATGTTTAAACAAGATGAGACAAATATGAAGCATGTTTATAGAGATCATGTTGGTGGCGATATGAGTTATGAAAAATTTCATGAAATTTGTCGAGAGTGTTGGAAGGATAAATATGGATTTTTTGTGATTAGCAAAGATAATGAATTAAATGATGGACGCTACAGAAAGCAATTTGACTATTTCATAACTATATAAACTACTCTTCATAAACATTTACTTTCGTTATTAATCTAACTTTAAACTTGATACATCTATTTGCTATAACCTCATCTGATACCTGATAAGCTGATCTGAAAACCAGACCAGCTACCTAATAACCTGATTTGATACCTGATAACCTGATCTGAAAACCAGACCAGGTCCTGATAAGCTAATCTGAAAACCAGACCAGGTCCTGAAAAGCTGATCTGAAAACCAGACCAGGTCCTGAAAAGCTGATCTGAAAACCAGACCAGGTCCTGAAAAGCTGATCTGAAAACCAGACCAGGTCCCGAAAAGCTGATCTGAAAACCAGACCAGGTCCTGAAAAGCTGATCTGAAAACCAGACCAGGTCCTGAAAAGCTGATCTGAAAACCAGACCAGGTCCTGAAAAGCTGATCTGAAAACCAGACCAGGTCCTGATAAGCTGATCTGAAAACCAGACCAGCTCCTGATAAGCTGATCTGAAAACCAGACCAGCTCCTGATAAGCTGATCTAATAGCTGATACATGATCTAATAGCTGATACCTGATCTAATAGCTGATACCTTTTATTTATTAAACATGGATGAGAAAATTTTAAAACAGTTGGTGTTGACAAGAAATGTCTTGAAGAAAAAGCTTCGTAGTATAAAAACTGGAACTACTACTGGAACTACTGGAACTAGATACACGTGAACAACTAAGAGATACATTAAAACCTATAACAGAACCACTGAAAGAATTCATAAATAGTTCTAAAAAAATTAAAAGAATTCCCATTAAAGAAGAAAATAAAATGAAGGCAGAATTTGAAAATAATACAAGTTTAAAGTCTGAAAAACCATCACTCAAGATAGAGACAAGTACACCAAAGAAACTAGCAGAAGGAACAATATTTGATAATACCATCTTATTTAATGAAACTAATTCTAAAAATGATGATGACGATGATGATGATGATGATTTTTACTCACAAACTTCCAATACAGAAGATACTTATACTGATTTATCAGTCTTGGAAGGAAGAAATGAATTAGATACAAACTATCGCCCACATAAAGATTTCAATAATGAATGGAAATTTGGTGATAGTAAACTTACACTTAATGAAGATAAAATACAAGTTGGTGGTCAAATATGGGCTCTAACACCAGGATTATTTTCTCTAATGTTTCATAAAATACCAAAAAATTATGATAAATTTGAACTCGAAATCTATAAAAAGATTTTAATTACTACTAATGCATATAGAAGAGACTATAAACCTGATGGTCAAATTAAGGGTACTAGAGGATATAAATATAAACATATTATTAAGAAATTTATTGACGAGAAAAACCAGAAGAATTTAAGTGAATCAACAGGATCTAAGCCAAAAGGTAGCTTTTTAGGTGATGGAATGATGGAATTTAACACCCATAAACCCAACTATATATACTAGGATGATCCAATTGAGCTAGTAGATCGACTTCGACTACTGCTCGCATCACAAGCTGCAGGTCATAATAATCACAATAACGAGATTATATCAATTATTGAAGAACTACGTGAAGCTAATATAATACATTAACTTTAATAAAGTATATAAATCATGTCTGTTGATAAATTTGGACATTATTTAAACGATACTAGTAACATAGTTTCTTTGAAAAATGCACCTAAACTGCTGGGGTTCTTTGTGGATACGAACAACAACATTGATGTCCAAAACAAAAGGATCAAAAATGTTGCAAAAGCTGTGGAGGAAAACGATGTTATCAATAAATTGTTTCTGCAAACTCAAATCGAAAAACTAGAAGAGAAATTATTAACATACTTTAAGAGAGACAGTACTATAATTCAAGAAAATATTCAAATGCAAATTGAGGATCTACATCGCGAAACTAAATTAGATATAGAAGAAAATTATAAAATTGAAAAAGATATTCTAAAAATTTAAACATCCTTTGAAGAACAAATTGAACAGCTTAATGATAAAATTTATAGATTAGAAAATTACATGTTTGTATCAATAGCTGAAAGTGCTTCAAGTAGATCACAACACTCTTCAAAAAATATCTAAAAACAACTTAATGTCTTCAAAAAGAAATTTAGTAAACGAACTCCATAAGCAAGCACGAAAACATTTTGTGCGTCGCAGAGTTATAATGAAAGGAATATTTAGTTGAAATTTAGCTGATTTAGTTGAAATGGGGAACTATTCTAAAAAAAATAGAAATTATCGATTTTTGCTGACTATAATTGACACATTCTCAAAATTTGCATCGGCAGTACCGCTAAAAACAAAAACTGCACTCGAAACAACCAACGCAATGGAAAATATTTTTGAATTGGGGCGAATACCAAAAAACATACAAACAGATGATGGTAAAGAATTTTTCAACAAACACTTTGAAAAATTAATGCATAAATACAATATTAATCACTACTCAACATATAGCATTATGAAAGCATCAATAGTAGAACGATTTAATAGAACACTGAAAGGAATGATGTGGAAAGAATTTAGCTATAATGGTTCATATAAGTGGATTGATATATACAAAGATTTACTTAATGTCTACAATAGAAAAGTTCATCGTACCATTAAAATGCCTCCAATTAAAGTCAACTCAACAAATGAGGAAAAGCTGCTAAATACAGTATACAGTCATTTGAAAATGTATAAAATGTCAAAATTTAATGTAGGAGATCATGTACGCATAAGCAAATATAAACATACATTTGAAAAGGGTTATACTCCAAATTGGACTACAGAAATTTTCACAATTACAAGAGTTCAAAATACAAATCCTGTAACATACATATTAGAAGACTATCTTGGTAATCCTATTAAAGGTGGATTCTATACTGACGAACTTTCAAAAACCAGATTTCCAAATACATATCTAGTTGAAAAGGTTCTTAAAATTAAAGGGAAGGAGGTAAATGTTAAATGGCTGGGATTTTCTAATCAACACAATTCTTGAATAAGTAAAGATGAAATATTATAGATGGAAGAAAAACTAAATCAACAACAACATCATAGCAAAACAATAATAGTATTAATATTAAGAAACTATTGTTAATTTTAAAATAAGAAAATGAAATAAATATGTAAATTATGCTTATAAACCATACTGTGTACTAAACTTTATTTAATTGTAATCAGTCTGTTATAATGTCAATAACACTTACTCTGAGCTCTAACTCATCAGAATTATCTGCTAGTTACTTTCCTCCTATGAGTGTGCTCTAACTGATTTTCATTCATACAAGAGTATTCCAAATGTGACACCTACAACAATGTTTCATATAGGAGAACATACAATAGAAATACCAATTGGATCTTACGAACTAAATGATATAGTTGATTTTATAGAAGAGCAATACAAACTACTCTGTCCAGCAAATAAGATTTTTATTGAAGCCAATAATAATACAATGCAAGTTAAAGTTAACAGTTCAAAGGATCCTGTATATTTTAATAAAGACAATACAATTGGAAAACTTTTAGGATTCAATAGCAAAATTCTAACACCAAACAAATATTATTATTCAGATCTTCCAGTTAATATTTTTAAAGTAAATCTCTTGCGAGTTGAAAGTCGTATCGCTATTAACACATATATGAATAACTCCAAATCGCATACACTTCATGAATTTCCGATTAACGTGCCTCCAGGCTATAAAATGGATGAGGTTCCAAGAAATCACATCTATTTACCTGTGAACACCAGAGAGATAAGTTCACTAGCGCTGCGCGTAGTTGATCAACACGGTGATTTAATTAATTTCCGAGGAGAGGAAATTACAATACGAATACATTTAAGGCCAACTAAATAATGCTAATACACAACACAAATACATTGAACAATATAGCAGCAAGAACAACATCAACATTAAAGCGACCAGTACAACAAAAAGCACTAACAACATCAAATAAAAATTTTCTAAAGTCCTTGAATTTTAAATTGAAGACAAAATGAGTTCAATAATAGATGTCTTAGATAAGCCCTTGTCTGATGAGAGTATAATAAAAAAGGAGTATCATACGTATGCAATATACTTACAATCTTACAACAATAATGATGAAATTAGAATTTCAATACAAAATCAAGATTTGTACGTGCTACCCAGTGAAAGCTACATTTATGTAGAAGGTTTTGTTGCTGATGATAATAACTCTAAGTCTTCTTCATCTTCGGACAACTTTATATTAAAAAACAACTTTGTGGCATATCTATTTGATGAAATTCGCTATGAGCTCAATGGAATTGAAATTGTTCATACAAGATATTTAGGAGCCACAAGCACCATAAAAAATTGGTTTCTATGTCACCAACAGAAAGCAACGTGATGCAAAATGCTGGATGGAACAAAATTGACGATGTCACTCTTGTAAATGGATTTTTCAATTTCTATGTACCTCTAAAAATGCTTCTAGGATTCGCTGAAGACTACAACAAAGTTATACTAAATGGAAAACATGAATTGATACTCTTGCGCAATAAGAACGATGAAGATCTTGTACGGTCGAGTGTTTCTACTTAAAAAGCTAAACTTACAATTTCACTAATCTCATGAAGAATCCAACATGTACAATTATCCGACTTTAGCAAATTGAATATGATTAAAATTATTAACAATGGTGCTTCTATACCTATGGCATTTCGCAGTTGGGATTGTCATGTCAATCCACAATTAAATATGGGAACTAGCCATATTTGGAATGTTAAACTGGCTGCAAATAGAGAACGCCCTCGTTTTGTATTGATTGCTTTTCAACAAGAAAATAAGTTTGTTCATTGTGATTTGACTAATTTAAAAGTACATTTAAATTCAGTCTCATATCCATATGATGGCCTTAACATAAAGTTCAAAAATAAACGATATGCAATTCTATATGACATGTATCTAAGATTTCAACAAAGCTACTATATGAAAGAATCTCAACCGCTTCTAACTGCACCAGAGTTTAAGACCAAAGCTCCTATTATTGTAGTAGATGTCAGTCATCAGAATGAATCACTCAATAATGGACCGATTGATATAAAAATAGAATTTGAAACAGCAACTAATATTGCAGCAAAGACATCAGCTTACTGTATTCTTATTCATGATCGTATAATAGAATATGTACCCATCAAAGGACAAGTTCGAAAAGTCTTATAAATTGAGTAATATGGAAAACAACATAATTTTTATAGACGTACAAGGTTTCAAAAGTAATTCAAATGATTTCATCGCAAAAGAAGTAGCAGTTGTTTTCAACAATTATGAATATAACAATTTCATTATAAAACCCCCATTTGATATAAAATGCTTATCAATAGAAAAGCAAAGAGAAGCAAAGTGGCTAACAAAAAACTATCATCACCTAAGCTGGAGTGCTGGATCAATTTCATTTCAAAGCGTTTGCAGTTTTTTAAAAGCCAACGCAAGATGTTCTAAAATTTTTGTAAAAGGTGAAGAAAAAAGACGATGGTTGGAAAAAATTTTATGCCGAAAAATTTCTAACGTTGAGGATATACATAGGTTGTATCAACTTTAAACAAATGGAAATCAAGTATCCAGAATATTTTTATTGTAATTATCATAAATTTGGTGCTTGCGCATTAAAAAATGCTATTTTACTAACAAAAGAAATGTCTTGCTTTAATTAAACTTTTTCACTTTTTAAAATATAAATGTAAGTATTATTATAAAATTTTAAACAATAAATGTATAAAAAATAAAATAATATACAAGTGTTTTCTTATTTCAAATACAAACTACATAAAAGAAAGAGAAGGAAGTGGGGAGGAGGAGAAGTTAACTTTTTTGCTTACTTGCAAATGCTTGGTTTTTGTTTCTCTGCTGCTGACTGTACTTAGTTTGCTGCTTTAAAATAAACGTAGACAAAGAAAATGATTACGTTGCAAAATATATATGTATTCTACAAAATATTCACACACAAGTACCCACGATCGCACATTCATACATGCACACATACATACACATACATACATTCATACACATACATACAGACACATACATACATACATATTTCTTAAACAAATACACAAAATATTAAATTACCAGTGACTGTCAAGCTGGACCCCCCACACACAAGTATTAGGGGCGTTCACATACATGTGAACACATAAATAAAATAATTAAATAAATTAATTTAATTTATTTAATTATTTTATTTATAAACAATTTATTAGAATGAGGAAATCACACACACACACACGATTCATATGAGAATCGCCTAGTAGTCATCAAATCTATTTTCTCTGATATTACTGATATAGCAAGGCACATTTACTACAGGTACACGCATTAGAGAAAACACTGTGGCAACTCTGTGCTTCTCACATAGTTTTACAAAGTAATTGTCAAAAAATTGTATGCATCAAACAAGGCACAAAAGTAATTGTCAAACGAATTCTTCGTTATAAACTTGTAAACAAAAAATCAGCGGATGATCAATATGCCTGATACGTGTACCTGTTTGGTATGCCTTGTGATATAGTATTACGATAACAAATTTCTACGGTCTGGCAAACATTGGCAATTTCCCCTTTGGTATTAGAAAATAATAATCATGAATTGCCGTCGGCATTTGAAAAAAAAAATAATAATCATGTTTTGCCGTCGGCAGTTGAAAAAAATAATAATCATGTTTTGCCGTCGGCATTTTAAAAAAATAATCATCATGCTTTGCCGTCGGCATTTGAAAAAAATAATCATGTATTGCCGTAGGCATTAGGAAAAATAATCATGCATTGCCGTAGGCATTATTAAAAATATTCATGCATTGCCGTAGGCATTAGGAAAAATTAATTTTCACTATTTCCTAATTGGTATTAAGAAAAATCATATTCATGATTTTGCCGTCGGCATACATATATACTTATGAAATATTAATCTTATGAAACCCCTTAATCCAACCCACAAACATACACACATACAAATTCCCCCGGTCATAAAAAACGGACTTATTGAACCACCCTCGTATGTAGTAAACAAACAAAACCCTTTATGTAAACAAAAAATTCCTTATGTAAACAAAAAATTGGACGGACTTCTTGAACCACCCTCGTAGGTATCAAATTTCACAAATTTATGCAGGAAATGCAATAAATAAAAAAGTGATTTGAAAGTTTATCAAGTTATATACAAGAATATTCATAGCAAACAAGTAATCGAAATGAAAAAAACATTGGACATTGTGGAAAAATTCTTTTTAAATTTTGGCTATAATTAACCAAAAACGGCAGCTCTATTCACATCAAAATTGTCTCGTTTCAGACCGGTTTTTATATAAAGCAAAAGCGCGTTCAACTTCTTCGTTTAAATATGGAAGTGACAGAAGTTTGATGCTAATGTAATTTTTGATAACTGAATCGCTATTAGATTTTACTTCTGCCCAAAACTCGATAGTGGACTCAATACTTGTAATATGTCTTCCTTGTTGTGTGGCAAAATAATACTTACATTCATTATATGTACTTAAAATGCTAAAGTTTGAGAGTAATATGGCGCTTATTTCTTCAACCAAGTCCTGTACAATCTTATTAGAATTTTTTTAAATGCTCTATTTAACTTCAGAGCATGATGAAATAAGGTATAGTGTGTGCAAAGGCCGGGGCACAATGAATCCGTCATGCGTTAAGTTTCGCCTTTTCCAACTGACAGCTAAGTTGAAATACTTGGTTTCTTATGAGGTCGGTTACATTCAGTACGTGTTCGTCAACGCAACGTACAAAATTTGGTAAACTTTTAACTTTTTGCATACGTTGAGTAGTTCGACAGATATTTGTGGGTTTTTTTTGGTATTTTCTGTAGCTCGTTTCTGCATTTCTCGCATCGTAAAATTTCCCGCATGAAAAATCGTAACAAAAACAGTGTAAATTGAAACACAAAATGGATGTTCTCACATAAGTGTTTCTGTATGCTTACTTTGCGAGAACTATATGTCATTTAAATAAATTTCCAGCAATTATTGGAAGGATGTGAGAAAAAGTGTTTCTGTGAAAAGTTTCTCGCAAAAACTGTCAAAACAACTCGCATTTTAAATAGGTGCGAGAACAACCAAATGTGTACAAAAACATATACATTTTTTAATTTGTGTGTAAAGATATGAAAAATAATTTAATTGAAAAGATATGCAAAGATTTGTGGAACTAAAATAATTATTAACGAGTCTATATGATTATGTTTATTTATAATTTATTTTGTGTTATTTTCTTATGTAGATAGAATAAACTTATTTCAAGCATTTTATATTCACTTTATATTCATTTTCATTATTTTAATCTAATTTTCTTGAAAATTATTTCTTTTTTTGTTATTAAATAATATTTTTGTGACATTTTGTTTTCATTTGACACTCGATTACTGAAAATATTCCATTAAAAACAGAATCAGTGTTGTCTGTTCTCGCATTAAAATACAGAAAAACTTTTTTCTCAGAAAATATTAAAATCCGTAACATGCGTTTTTTTATAACAAGAATTATGAACAAGCATGTTGTTTGGCCAAAGAAATGTTATTTGGGTGAATTAGACAAGACAAAAAGAAAAAATAAAAAATTCAGAAAATACTAGATATAAGATACTAATACTTATAAACAATGTATCAGTACAGAAATAAGGTGTCTAACACGCTGCAACAGTTTTACATTGGATCCATTTTAAAGAGGCTGATACATTCATGATAATTTAGGGTTTTAGTATTTCCATTTATCAATTTGATCTTTGCCTGGAGCATTTCTCGATTAATAATGCTATATCCGTTTATTTTTTTTATCATTTTTTCATTTCCAGCAAAATTTTAGTATCTTGTTTGCAAGGGATGAATAATTATCATTTAAGTACACTCGGGTTCCTGCTGGTCCACCAATTATATCACAAGCTTTTAGTGTTTTGTGTTTATAGTACTCGGACATAACTTTATCACGTTTAGCGATTTGATCAAATTTTATTAGGATGGCATTTCTTTTTTTTATAAACATTGTATTTATTAAATCGCCAGCTACCAACTCTACTTGAAAACGTCGACATAAAGATTGTGCAACTGCGTTCAAACCTGTTAAATCGGCAGGAAGGCCACTAATAACTATATCAGCTCTATTTAAACGGTGCTGCAGCGCATGATTTTGCAGTTCGAGCTCATAAAATTTATTTTTATAAGCGGTATCATTGGAAGTAACTAACGATTTACAGCTTGCCAATTCATCTTTAAATTCCTTTATACTGTTAAATAGTTCAGCCCTAACCTCACTCACAACCGAATCAACTTTACTTTTTAATTCAGACTGTTCAGCCTTCAGTGCGTCGATTGAGCTTCTTAGATGGCAAATTCATTACGTAATTCGTTTCTGAATGCAGTATCAGAGTTATCAGGGGGGTTTTCCATACACCCTTTGCAGGTATAAGCGATGTTGCGATTTTTATCCAATGCGGTGAAAAGGGCCTTAGAAACTTCTTCGCAATCTGCGTGGAACCACTTATTGCAACATCTGCAAAGCAGACAGCGCGTGCCGGTTGTGTTTAGCATGCATACACCACATGGGAACACCATTTTTGTTATTTGATTTACAGAATTAATGTCGGTAATAGAAATTTTGTAGGAACGACAATGCAAGAGTAAACACGTGTAAAAAATTTGGTTATTTGATCGTGGTTTATATTTAATTTATATATTGTAAACTTTGATGGCCACTGATTATACGTTAAAAAAAACTACATGTGACAACAATTTATTTGGATAAAACATAGATTAAAGTGTTAATTTGATTAAATTAATTTATTTTTCACAAGATGGCAGAAATTTTCACGTTTACCACAACATAGTGCTACCAATTTAATAAATTAAATGGAGAATCGACCTATAGAAGTTGTTCAAATGCTTCCGTCAATAAGGTACTCATTGTGCCAACCATCTCCGTCGTTGAGTTAATGTCAGTTGAAAAATGTAAAGTTTTACGTATGACGGATTCATTGTGCCCTGGCCTTCACAGGCTTACTTAACGCAGTGCCAGACTTGAGCACTGAACTTGTCAAGTGTATGGCCCAAGGCACATTTACTACACTTACTACTATTAGAAAAAACACTGTGGCAACTCTGTGCTTCTCACATAGTTTTAAAAAGTAATTATAAAGCGCATTTATTAGGTGGCAGCACTACACCAGGTGTCACCAAATGTCAAATTTGGATTGTGTAGTAGAGATCGACCAAAGGCGTTTTTTTTGGCCGAAGCCGAAGCCGAACTTCGGCTAAAATCCTAAACTTCGGCCAAAACCGAAGTCGAAGCCGAATGTTTTAAATTTTAAAAATGATACTTGTTTTATATGAATTAAGAAAAAATTTTGCTTTTTTGAGATCACTGAAATAGCTGTAATATGTATTGGATACATAACAAGAAAACTAAAACTATTTTGCAATTTCTAGATTGCTTTTTCATATGATCATTAACAAGAACGTCCAAGTAAAAGAAAATAGAAAGCAACAGGGTTGTATTTCAAAGCAACCCTTTCAAAACGTTAAACACAATAGAAACTGTCGGCGAGCAACGACCAAAAATAATGTTATTTTTCAAGCTTGGAATGAAAAATATTCGGCTTCGGCTAATCGGCCGATTTTTGCCGTATGCCGAATGTTGGCCGATTACCAATTTTTGGCCGAAGGTCGAAGCCGATTAATCGGTCGAACTCTAATTGTGTAGGTATAAGCCTAAAAACATGCTTTTATTTGTGTATCCATAACCCTACGTCTATACTTGAGATATTTTTATCATGACAAAAGTCAAACTTTGTATTGAAAAAAATCTTTTTTTATGTTAGCTGCTTTTGCTATATGGAATTTGACATTTGTCATGATAAAAATATATCAGGTATAGACGTAGGGTAAACACCTAACGTACTCAGTTTTGTATGGTGTTTGACATTTCTTATAATAAACATACAATCTGACGATGCTACCCTGCTTTGAAAAGTAAGATGGTAATTTATAGCAACAAAGTACATGTGGTTATTGGTGTTGTAATATTTATTGTAGAATTGCGGGTACCTGATTGATGTGCCTTGGTAATTATCAAAAAAATGTATGCATCAAACAAGGCACAAAAGTAATTGTCAAACGAACTCTTCGTTATAAACTTGTATACAAAAAATTAGCGGATGACCAATATAATACGTTACCTGTTTGATATGCCGTCATAACAAAACTATTTATGATATTGTCAGATTATCTTTAGGAAGATAAATATTAATAACGATAATTATCTCCCTAAATACAATTTTGATAAATTATCTGAAGAAGAAAAATATATATGTATATGGACATAAAGCTACCATTAATTTAATTTTAAAGATTTTTTTATGGTCAACTAAATTCAATTTATCATCATACTAGTCATCATATGTGTGGCAAAAAAATAATTTCTTGAGCTAATGTTTTGAAAATTTTCTGATTGTTTTTATTTTAAATTAAATATTTTTTATTACCTTCTAGTTAAAAACATATTGATATTATAAATTTATTGCGTATGTGATAAAACACCAGGTTGAACAAAAAGCAACATTTTAATAACACAAAATACCTTGTTAAAGCAGAAATTAATAGTCAATAAATTTTGAACTGTTCATTCAAAAAGTTTCACTAAAATGAAAATATTTTAATATCAAAAAAGTATTGCTTTGATGATTTTCTTCTAAATGATAAAAAGATGATATTGTATTTATATCTTCTGGGCAATATATCTTTCAAATGTTTGTTGGGCAGGCAAGAAAACTTTGCAAGGCAGCATGGTGTCGGGAAGCACCATGGTGGAGAAAATCCTTAACCGCGGCCGAAGGCCAACAGTTCAGGAAAACATTATTAGGCAAAAAAACTTTGGATGGCCGAAAACGCCATAGTGGAGACAATACTAATGGCCTAATTCAGTTCGACAATTGTGTTGTCATGTCATTAATCGAAAAAAAAGTTGCAGTCATTGAAAAATACACCATATAATCACAATTTTTTACTACAATTTCAGAGGTCCATAACTCGGAAACTAAGCCTTGCTGCCAATAATTTTATTAATTTTGTTTTCTTATATATTAATTTTCTGTATGATAGGATCCTTTATTTAATATTCAAGAGGTGCCCCGAAACTTGATTTGTTCCACCCAGTGTTAAGAGATATCGATATACCTGAGCTTGAAATGTTGGCTATATATATCGATTACAATGCTTGTAATTTTATATTTTGATATATCGATAGATTTTGCTCATGCCTAGAAAAAAATATGTATAACAGTCTCAAGTCGAATCCCTGTTTATAAGTAAAAACCAATTCAGGAATTTTTATTAAATGTATTTAAAATAAAAACTAGAGTAACTTGTGGAAATCGCGGAAAAACAAGTATTTACTTATTAATGTCGAGTTCGGAATAAAAAATAAAAGTGACCAAAATGATTACAATTAATTAAATGCAATATTAAAAACGTTCTGATTTGAACAATATATAAAAAGGAATAAGAATTTATCAGATATGCGATGGTGCAGTAAGTACACATTTAGTTGACAGATTGGTTCGATAAATGGAATGTAGTAATCTTGTCTACATAAATTTTCATATATGACTAAATATATGTATATTAACATGTATGTATGTACATATACATCTGTTGTGTACATATATATGGTTGCATGTACATGGAAATTATATATACATATATACAGTATGGACAAAATGAAAGCACCCTCTGACCGTTTCTTTTAGTGCAACTTTTTTTTTTGATATAAAAACGAAATGTTTTCTTATTATTTCTTTATAACTATGTAGTTAATTTTACAAGAAATGTAAATTTAGACCGAACTCGGATATAATAGGAACTCGAAGCATTGAAAAATTTATTTGTTGGTTTAGCACGACTGGATGCATTTCGTTGCTGCTAAGCAACACATCAGTAGACTTCAACTACAATTCTAAAAAGCCTTACAAAACTTCAATGCTTTTAGTACAAGCAGTTACAGTTTATACGAGAAACTAAAAATCTGGTTTTATACAATAATGTAAATTTATTTGCTCTTTGTTTAGCATGTCTATATACGTATTTCATTGGCGCTTCAACCAAATCGTCAGTAGACTTCAACCACAAATTTTGAAGCGCTAATGAAATGCGTATATACACCCAAAAAAAAAAGTTTTAACACAAAAACATAATCTTTTAATTTGAGTATGTTCAACTTTATATCAAGGTTGTTGTCTTTTTCAAACAAAAAATATTTTTTTTTATTTCAAAATATTTTTCATTTTTAAAACAAGAATGAAAATTGTTAAAATAACAGAAAACAAACTAAGTTCTATTTCATAAAGGTTACGTTTTTAAAATCAAATTGTTTCTTCTTGATTTTATAACTCTTTTTTTGGGTTTAGCTTAGTAAGAAACATTCTTAATTTAAAAAATGCTTAATTTTTAAAACGAAAACGCACATTTTTATTTTAAAACTTCTTCGTTATAAAAATAAGAATGCTGTATATTAATGTTATAAGAAACGTTCTTATTTAAACAATTATTTTTAAAAATGCTGCATTTTAAAAACGAAAACGAGCATTTCTTGTTTTAAAACTTCTTCGTTATAAAAATAAGAATGTTATGTATTAATGTTATAAGAAACATTCTTATTTTAACAATTATTTTTAAAAATGCTGCATTTTAAAAAAGAAAACGCAAATTTCTTGTTTTAAGAATGCTTTTTTGGTTCAGTGTAGACATGCTAAACCAACAGCAAATAAATTTCAATTATTGTATGTACACTTCTGACAGTATGTCAAATAATAAATTTCTTCAAAATCTTGATTTATTTTAATTGTCTTTAAAATTTGGGAACACATCTAGTTTAGGGGCACCTCCCCAAAATTAAAAAAAAAAGTATCCCATCCTATAGTAAATTGAAAAATAAGAAAAAAAATTTAATAAAAATATTGGCGGCGACGCTTAGTTTCCGAGTTATGGGTCTCTGAAATTCTAGTACAATATTTTGATTATACGGTGTTTTTCAACGAATATGACCAATATCTATTGGTATTTCAAAAATTAAAAAAAATTGCTATCCTATAATGCAAAGTTTTCATGCCTAATAGCATATATCTACCATGGTGTTTCCCGAGACGGCGTAGCCTAGTAATGATTTTCCGCCTTGCAAAGTTTTCTTGCAAATAATGTGTTCCTGCACTGCCGGCCTTCGGCCGGGCTTAACGATTTTCTCCACCATGGTGTTTCCCGAGACGGCGCAGCCTAGTAATGATTTTCTGGATTGCAAAGTTTTCTTGCTTAATAACATTTTTCTGCATTGCCGGCCTTCTTCCGGGCTTAAGGATTTTCTCCACCATGGTGTTTCCCGAGAAGGCGCAGTCTAGTAATGATTTTCTGCCTTGCAAAGTTTTCTTTTGCCGGACTTAACGATTTTCTCCACCATGTGTTTCCCGAGACGGCGCAGCCTAGTAAAGATTTTCTGGATTGCAAAGTTGTTTTTTGAATTTTCTATAGGATAGCATACCTTTTTTTAATTTTTGAAATACCAATATTGGTGATATTCGTTGAAAAACACCGTATAATCATAATATTGTACTAGAATTTCAGAGGCCTATAACTCAGAAACTAAGCCTCGCCGCCAATATTTTTATTTAATTTTTATTTATTATTTTTCAATTTACTGTAGGATAGGATACTTTTTTTTCATTTTTGGGAGGTGTCCCTAAACTAGATTTAAGCCCAGAAATAAATAAAACCCATTCTGTCTGATAGAAAATTAAAAAATAAGAATAAAAAAATTTCCGGCGAGCCTTGGTTTCCGAGTTGTGGGCATCCAAAGTTCCAGTACAAAATTATGATTATTTGATGTATTTTCTATCCAATGCAGTCAATATTGGTATCATTTAAAAGCTTTTAAGAATATAGGCCGACTTCCTAAACGCAAGTTGCAATGCATATTTAAAATCCATACACTTCAAAATCCCGTATATTTTATATTGAATGCAAACATATGTATCAGTTGCATAGCGACGTTTCTAAATGCCGATCAAGGCATATCAAACAGGTACACGTATCAGGCATATTGATCATCCGCTGATTTTTTGTTTACAAGTTTATAACGAAGAATTCGTTTGACAATTACTTTTGTGCCTTGCAAGGCCTATTTATCAGGTCAACGCAACTCTACAAAAACACAGCAATACAAAAAACAACTTTATGTTTAAATTGTCAGAAACACACACAAACATGGACTAAAGTATATGGTGCAAATAACTTTTGACAGCTTAAACACGAAAACACAATATCATCAGGACGATTGCGTTGACCTGATAAATAGGCCTTGGTGCCTTGTTTGATGCATACAATTTTTTGACAATTACTTTGTAAAACTATATGAGAAGCACAGAGTTGCCACAGTGTTTTCTCTAATGCGTGTACCTGTAGTAAATGTGCCTTGATGCCGATAAAATGCAAAAACTGTTGCATTAAACACATTCGACACAGCAAGCTACGGGCTACAATCTGTCAAAAATAGAATACACACATTCTTATGGTAACAATTATTTTAACGACAGCAGGCTACACGACTGCACGACCACCGTTGTAGCTGTCGCCAACTTTAAACTAATTTCTATTTCTCTGGCTACAATGAGCAAATGCAGTGTTACCAGTATAATACAAAATGGTGAATGAATGATATCGTACAATTATTTCATACTATTTACTAGAAACAATATCCAAAAATTGATGTAAAGAATAAATCGATTCATTATTGTACTTTTATGTGAAATAAGTACATTTTAAAAGAAAAATTAATTTTTATAAATGCAAAATATATGAAAGTGGCAATACTGAACTATGTATTTGTACTTGAATATCAGCTGCAGATGGTGCTGCTGCCGTCTCCAAAATAATTAAGTAGCTGGCTACGAGGCGACAACTGCTGCTGCGGCATTTGAAATCGTGTGTTCGTGTAGCCTGCAGTGGTGAATGTGTTTAATGCATGTCTCTGCAACGCAAGGTTGCACCAGAGTAGCAAGCCGTATTTTTTCCAACAAGCCGAGCCGCCGCCGAACCACTGCTTATCGGCGGCTTAATACTCAGCCGATATTATGTATTCTTTTTATTTATATACTTTTTGAATTATTTTTAATATTGTGTCTACTCAAGTTGCGTATAGTTTTTATCTATATCAGTGCAGAGAAACAAGTCGACCGGCTCGAAGCCGACGGCGCGCCGCCGCCGGTTATTTTTCTGTGCATCAAGCCGCCGCCGATTATATCGGCTGGCATCGGCTCAAAACCAGCCGAAATTTTATCTGCTCAAAAAGACAAATTTCGGAGAAAAAAATTTGAAAATCGATTTTCAGTTTCAATTTTTATTTTTTCTTTAAATTTTCATACGCTCTTTTGCGCCGCCGAAAATTCTGTCGGCGCGCCGCCGCCGGTCACAAAACTACTGCGCCGCCCCCGCCGATAATTTTGCCTCGACTTGTTTCTCTGTATCAGTGTCCCGCAAAATAAAATATGTATGTAGTGGTGAGAAAAATGAGAGTAAAATATATTTACACTTGAAGAAAACATTTATATAATTTAAGATACATGCTGTGGTTATTCATTGTTTGAATATTTTTTGTAAATATGCAATTTAATAAAAACTTAAGTAAAAAGTAAAAAATAATAGTCTATTCAACAAAATTAGTCTACAAATTCCAAATTAAATTTATTCGCAGCGCTGTGAAAGCTATTAAAATGCCTTTTTAAACTATCTTCCCTATTATTTTCAAGTGTTTCATAGCATAAAATGCATTGCATATTGCTAAAAGTATTTTTTTATCACAAAATATTTCTTAGCTTACATAATTATTTTTTTGCTGTAGAAATTTATTCAATTTGAGCTTAAATTTGGTTCCGTGTGCTCAAAAAAACTAAACAAAAAACCAGAAAAAAATTAATACATGCGTGCACAACTTCATTCGTCGCTTGCTCAGTGACGACTAAATGAAAGAGCATAAGCATGTATGTGATTTTCATCTGCACAATCAGGGTTACCGTTCACCCGACTAAAGTCGCAATTTGACCCTTTTTTAGCAGTCTGCGACTTTTTGTGAGACTTTTTTTGTCACCGACTTTTCCGACTTTTTTTAATTTTATTGCGACTTTTTACCCTTTTTTGTGAAACTTCTCAAAAAACAGTTAATTTGCAGTAAATTAAAAATTTTTTTCTTCTATATTCTTATGAATTGAACAGGCTTATGTTCGTAACGCTTTTTAAGCCAAATTACATGTGATAATTATTAATGAACAAATAACATCAAAGTTAGTTGTAAATATTCTGACAACAACACATTGATGTTATTTGTTCATTAATAATTATCACATGTAATTTGGCTTAAAAAGCGTTACGAACATTAGCCTATTCAATTCATAAGAATATAGAAACAAAATACAGTTCGAAAAATAATAATTAACTAAAAGTTTTTTGATTATTTTTATCAAAAAAATCGTCAAAATAACGTCGACAAAATTTAAAATCAATTCACAGATTATTGTTCATTTGGAAACACTTTTACCACTTTTTTGCAACATGCATATCATGTATAAAATGTATTCAAGAAATGTTTCATAAATTTTCAGTAGAACTGCAAAGAATAGTTTTAGCTAAAATCTCCAGCGTACATGAAAACATGTACATACCCAGCAAAAAATTTCAAAAAAGGTAATCGGATTTGGAATGAAGCATTTTTGGTGGAAGCTATTCCTTACTGGATCACCAACTTAATGATTAGAACAATGCGTGAGACTAAAATAATCGATTCTTGAGAAGTACTTACTTATTTTATTTGGCAACTTTTCACGTAATCTATTTAATCTAAAAAAATTATTCTCATCATTTAGCAACTTGTAGGTATATAATTTTTTTAAATTTTAGGTAATGTGATTTGTAATGAAATTTGGTAATCAGAAAAGTAATTCATTATATGGTAATGCGTAATTTTTTGCTGGGTACATATATAAGCATGTATAACGCAACAGCATGTGTTGTGAAATATGATAGAAATGGATTCTGCAATAAGATTTTTGTTTTGTTTCAATTGTTTTTTTGTTTTGTTATGCTTTTTATTAATAAAAAACGTTAAAAAAAAGAGATGCAACTTTTATTTTCTCAAACGACTTTTTTGTGCGACTTTATTTTCACAAAACGACCTTTTGTGCGACTTTTCTAAAATTCCTAGCGGTAACCCTGTGCACAATTGTTCTATGGCTCAGTGTTGCCATAAGATGTAAGAGGAAAAGTGCTAGATTGCAGGGTTGTCAGATACGGCGATTTCTCGCCAAACGTGGCGATTTTTCAACTTTTTTGGCGACTAAATTTTTGATTTGGCGACATGGCGATTTTTCTGGCGATAAATAAATTTGTTGGCGATTTAATGGCTATTTTTTAACAAAATTGAATTTGAAAATTTTAGTAATTCAGGAAAATTAGTTTGTTAAAGGTGTAGTTTAAAAAATAAATCCCACCAAAAATCGTCTGCAAGATATTCGGGTATGTTCTGTATTCCACGTGAAATTAAAAGGTGTGGAATACAGAACATACCCAATTAAAGCAATTTGATTTTGATGATTTTTCTTATATTAATTAATTACTAATGCGTTTTGAATTTAATAAAATAAATAAAAAAAATTTTGGCGATTTTATTTCTGCTTTTGGCGATTTTTTATACGATTATTTTTTAAAAATTTATATTAAAAAAAGTGTTATATAAAAACAAATTTATTATCAAATATATATTAAGAAAAACCACATACAATCAATTTTGGCGATTTTTGGCGATTTTTAAAATCAATTTTGCGAAATAGCTCGGAAAAAATCTGACAACCCTGCTAGATTGCAGAAATAAAGCTTAAATTAGACGTGACATAGCCATAACGCCATAGCCATAACCAAACCAAAATTCAATTGATTTCTATGGTGAGAGTGAGAGTGAGAGTGAGAGAGACTCGCCATAACTCTCACCATAGAAACCAATTGAATTTTGGTTTGGTTATGGCTATGGCGTTATGGCTATGTCACGTCTAATTCAAGCTTAAAAGTGCTAAAATGTTCTACAGCACACACAACAAAGTGCTAAAATCATTTAACATTTTTAGTTTCTCTTATTTCTTAAGCGGCCTTACAATAAAATTATGAATTTATTGTATTCTATATTATCGCTAACGTGTATATCATATTCATAGGCGGCACAATACATTTTTTCATAACCAAGAAAGTAGAATTATATTGTGTAATGTGTTGGCAAAATTATGTATATACTAATTATTATGTTAAGTATTTTAGTGTGAGAAAAATTTCGCATTTTTTTTGAAAGATTTGTAACAGTCATTCAATAGTAAAGGTAAAACCTACAATAATATCGATAATTTTGCGTAAATTGTGAGAAATTTGACCTTAGCTTAACCTAAAGTGAGCGCTTAGTTAAAGCTTTCTTCAAGCTCAATAACCTAATTAACACTATAAGCTCTTAAAAAGTATAAAACTTAGAACAGGTTTTGTTAATTTAGTATTTCAAATGGTGTACTTTAATATATTTGTACCCATATGTGTATCTCAGAGCGGTTCAGTTATATGATTCCTGTCATACTAAATGAAGATAAATAATTTTGATAAACATATAATATTAATTGGCTCGCAATTTGTCTTAAAGAATTATCTGTGGAAAATTTATAAATTTAATGAAATAAAAAAGTGCAAAAATGCCAAATAGTTTTCAGAAAGTGCTAAACTAGCACTTAGCATTATTTTCAAAATCTTTAGTGCTAAACGAAGAAAAAAAGTGCTAAATCTAGCACTAAAAGTGCTAAAATGGCAAGCCTGCTATGGCTTGCGGGTTACTGATCTATATATTGAATATGATAGCAAGCGTCCCTGAAAGAAAGTTGTTTTTGCTTCCACATAGAAAGAGAATGTTTATATGAACGGTATCATGATACAATTATACAGGTAACCGCAAATCGACAACAAATTTACAGCAAATAAAACAACAGGGCTTTTTGTTGCTAGTTTCTGGTGCCAACTGTCATAGAGCAATGAAAGATACACAGCGTGTGTGTGTGTTTGTAAAACATAAACAACATTTGGCAGAGTGCACCACGAAACAAGCAAAACAGCTGGCGCTTCGCGCTTACCTGTATAATTGTATCATGAACGGTAATATAGCTGCGAAAATACGTACGTTCTCTTATGAAGTCCCTTTTTAAGCTTAAATTAGACCAAACCAAAATTCAATTGGTTTCTATGGTAATGGCCAAGGCCTATTTATCAGGTCAACGCAATCGTCCTGAAGATATTCTGTGTTTTCGTGTTTAAGCTGTCAAAAGTTATTTGCACCATATACTCTAGTTCATGTTTGTGTGTGTTTCTGACAACTTAAACATAAAGTTGTTTTTTGTATTGCTGTGTTTTTGTAGAGTTGCGTTGCCCTGATAAATAGGCCTTGGTAATGGCTATGGCGTTATGGCGAGTCACCTATAATCAAATACAGTGTTGTCCATTAGTTTGGTTCGTATGGCTGTTTTCTATGGCTATGGTTATGGCCACTTTTTGATAACTTTTTGATCAAAGCTTTTGTTTCATTCATCCGTAGCAGTGTTGCAATAAAGTAACTAATTTTTAATTCAAACGGAAAGCCTAAATGAAATTATATATATTCTAGAATATGTTGCTATGGTAAAACAAATAATTTACGAAGTTACTTTTCTTGGCATTTAGGACATCAATTGCTGCAATATTAAAATTATTACAAAATAAATAATGCTACAACGTGGTGATTCAATAACTCTACTACTTTTCCAGAAACGGACTTTGTTAAAAGAATTGTTTCTATCAAGGTTGGTATAATTGTACGGTATCGGTATTGATACCGGTACAATTATTTTTTAAATTTCGGTATCGGTAGCAGTATCGGTATTTTTTTTATTTCGGTATCGGTATTAGCGGTACATACCGTTATCGAGTTTATAATACCGGTATACCGATATTACTGATAAATTTATTATTTCAGGCAGTGGACATAGCAAAAAATCTTTTTTTTATTAAATTACTTCAGAAAAGTGAGTATTTTTACATTAACATACGTATAAAAGCATATAAACTTATTAATTTTTTGTCCACATAAAAATAAAAGTGACAATTGATTTTTTTCACCCTTAGGTCCCTTTCTCTATGCGCTGTCACATATGTTTTTATACTATTCTTAAAAAATAATTTATTAAAAAAGTGAAACAAGGAGACTGCAGTTCAAACTTTACATTTATAAAGTATACATTTTGTTTAATTAATAGTAAAAATAAAAGTTTTGTCTATACTGATAAATTACACTGTGTGACAAATTTTGATGAAATCGAAATATGTACCTGGGACGTGTAAGGCTCAGTTTACATTTGGCATTTCTTGTGTGCCATGTGCCAAAGAAAGCATAACCACTAATTACTAATGAAAAACTGTTTGATTCAGATATGTATTTATTGATTTAAACTATTTCCAATCATGTTGGATTTTATAAAATTGTCTAATAGTTATGTATAAAACTATTTCACTTAATAAATACGTGTCTGAATCAAACAGTATTTCATTAGTAATTAGTGATTACGCTTTTTTCATGCTTGTGTGGCACATGACACACAGATGTAAACCCGGCCTTACTATTTTTCTGCTAGGTATTGTCGAGTATAACAAAAATCTGTATTTGAAATTTTCCATACAGCTCCAAAACCTTGAGTAACTAAGTTAAATATCAACCGATTTTAAATTTATAAACGGATACAGAAAGAAGAAACTAAAACCATATATATCTTGTTTCAGTAAATTTCAAATATATTCAATTACAGATTGTTTTTATACTCGACAATATCTCTACCCCAGAAAAATAGTAACACTTCGCAGGTATTTTTTGTTGTCACATTGTGTTTTACATGTATGTACTTTGTGAAGTCCGAATATTCGTCCATTTTCACATATTCGTACTCGCCTAATTCAGACGAAACGAACATTTGAATATTTCAATCCAAAGAATACACAATATTCTTGTAGTCAACTTAAAAATAAAGAAAACAATATTCTTATACAATTAACATTGAAAAAATTAAAGCAGGTACTTTTCTTCACCTCAAGAGAGGAATCTTTAAATTCAGATATAAAAGTTTAGAAGTTTTTTCTCTCAACCTTATTTATTAAGGTGAAGTGTGTAAACAAGACCATTACCAAAGAAAGAGAGTTAATTGAAATATATTTTTGCAATTTTTGCCCGTATTACGGTTAACAGCTCAACTAAGTTGGATTAAAACTGAAACAACTTAACTTTTAAACAATTGTTTTTTGGTATTCTGAATAACAACTAATTTTAGTTGTCTTCGAAACAATGCTCGAAAAACAAAGGTTCTTATCTATGCTATGTTTTTTGAAACCAAAACATTTTAAATGGCGGTATTCGGCGTAGTTGTAAATGCAAAAAAATAGCTTTTCTTTAAAATCCAACAACAAACTACACACACAATCGAAAGAAAAGCTACGACATTTTGCACTTACGCAAGACTATTTGCTAGAGCTGGCAAACTATCGATAGTATCGATAGTTTTATTTCCATTAGACTAACGATAGTTTTTTCTCGATAGCGAACTATCGTTGAAAAAATTTATTACCAAATTGGCAATAAACTCTATAAAATTTAACATATTGGCTTTCTCTTATTGAAAATACATCTAAGTACATATCGCTCATTTACTTAAATAACGCCATAACTCAAAGTAATAAATTTATGGACTTAGAATACAGATTTTATGTGTAATGGATCAACTCTGGAAAGAATAACACTTTTTAATATCTCCACTGAGTTGTATGTAAATTGAAAACTAAACTCATTTGAAAATTAAATTTAACATTCCCAACTCTTCGTCTCCTGCTGACATGAAATTACTAACTTTAACACTAACTGCAAGTGAGAAAAAATTATGCTGTTGGAGTTTTGTCTAGCAGAATTGATGGCTGTGGGATAGAGACGGAATATATAATTTTTGTGCTATATCCTTTTTTATCATCTATTATTTTAACTGAGTTGCTTAAACAGATTCCTTAACAGCCGTGTTAGATTAGGTTAGGTTGAAAAGAGGGAAGATTATTGGGAAGATACCCCAATATAAACGTTAACCAAATATTAACATTTTAAGTCTTCACTTAACATTAACTAGAAATTAATGTTAAGGTTAGTAATTTTAAGTTACGTGTAGACCTCAAGTAAAATAATTCGATACAATCGATAGTTTTCCAACAAACTATCGAAAATATCGAATGGTGTGACTATCGATAGTTTGCCAGCTCTACTATTTGCATCAAACATCGAATAACGCCAATATTTTTAGTTTTGGCCTTGCTATTTTTTCTTGAGATTCTATGTTTTATGAACATGGCAATAATATTGGTTGATAAATGTGATTGATTGGCATCTGGAATAATAAAGCATAAGGAACACAATGGTCGAAATAAAAACCAAAATACAACTGATAAAAAGCAGTTGTCTCATGGTGAAAAAAGATGTAATTCATAATAAAAATTTGGCAACTACAACTCAACTATCATTTATTTTTTGGCCGGAATCGGTATACCGGTACGTACCGTTATAGACGTAAACGGTAGTCTGGATACCGGTATTTTCTAACCGAAATGGTATCCAATTTTAGCGGTATTTGAATCGGTATCGTTTATTTTACGATACCGTTTGCCAACCTTGGTTTAAATGCTTAAATTAATCGGCGTTAAGCCGTTCAGCCGCCGACGCCGAAAATATTTGCCTTTCAGCCGCCGCCGAAATTTTTTGGTCGGCTTGCTTCTCTGGGTTGCACATAACACATACTAATTTTTTTAAATTATGCATTGTAACTTGTGTTTAGGAAGTCGGACATATTTAAAGTTTTATTGACATTTAAACAAAAAATAATTTATTATGTTTTTTTCCAACACGGCGCTGTGTACTAAAGGTACTTTGTAAAGCCGGTCATAGGCCGGGCTTAAGGATTTTCTTCACGATGGTTTTTCTAAACACGGCGCTGGGTGCTAAGGTTTTGTGTATAGCCGGCCTTTGGCCAACACGGTGGTACTTACTAAATATTCTTTGCATATCTGTTAATTGATACCAATTTTGGACCGCTACATTCAGAAATGCAATACGCCGCCAATTTTCTTATTTAGGGTTTTCTTATTTTTCTATTGGATAGGACAGTTTTTATTTACTAGTGTTCGCCCAGTGGTTGAAAATCAACCATTAACGCACAGAGGTGGAGAATAGAATGAAAATATTTAAAGTTTGATGAATTTAAAACACAATTTAAAAACTATATTCAAATATACATATGTATAGACTCCAAGGTAAACCACTCTCTTAAACCACTTTCTTAACTACTAAATACGAATTTAAAATTTCATTTATCGGCATAAATAAGAATAGATTTTAAGCAAACTATTTAAAAAAAGTTCTTCACTTTTTGAACTAAATGTAGATAATTAGATATTTGCTCCTAGTGTTTTCACTTCATATTCATTATTATTGCCCAAAACAAAAATATTCGTTTATTTTTTCATTGAACGCTTTTTCTCTAAAGTTTTAGACTCCCCATTAAAACGTTTGTTACAAAAAAAGTTTCTATTCCCTATTCTTTGAGAAAGACCCCATATGTATGTACGAATATGCTAGCCTAATAATATTAACATTCCATCATATTCCAACATTCCATCATATTCCAACATTCCAGTATGTTCAGTAATTTAAAGCACAGAAAAATAATGAAAACAATGAACAAAAACAAAACGCACAAAAAATAAACCAAAAATAAAAAACTTACTTTGTGCTGTAGGTGAATTTAACTTTAATCAAAGTTATTAATAATTAAAAAAATATATTATTTTTAAGCATCTAAAGAAAAATAATACAGTACCACTCGTTATTTAAATATCCAAATTTTATTAGTTTCAGCAATAATCGTTTAAGTACATAGAAAGATGGAAATAAGAATAGAATGAACAAATAAAATACGTTTTTCCTTCTGAGTGTTTATTGTGTTGCCAAGCCAAATTGTTGTAATTTTTTTTTTAGCAAATTAAGAGAGAAAGAGAAATCGTGGCTTTATGATTGGCTAATATTCTTAACTGTTTTTAACTATCTTAGACACAAAAATGTAGAAGAAAAAATACATTCTGCACTGCTCCTATTGTCAATCTATCTAACAAAAAAAAAAAATCAAGCGAATACGTTGAGTTTAAGTCAGTTAAAATGGTTCTTAACTTTTTTCACTTGCCTATTTATATATAGATTTCTGGAGGACCCAACCACTATTTAAGCCAATGTTTCTTATAAGACTAATGTACATACATATATGTACATACTAACATTTACCTGATTTATATTAATTTTTCATGAAATTAATTGCATGAACAATTCTTCATTTGTCAATAAAAGCAAATCAGATTAGAAAAAGTGCCAAAAAGATGGTTCTATTTCACAAACATTTCTTTTTAATATGAACTTGTTTCATCTTGAGTTAATCAATTTTATGGGGGTATGTTTTATTCGTTTTAAGGTGTATATAACCAGGTGGCAGCGCTACTTTAGCTGATATTTTTTTGCTCTATGTGCTTTGTAGCTGACGAATGTCAAAAACTTCGTTTGGTTTTGGTACAATAAATTTCGTGCTTTTGACGTTCTTCGGTTCTTTACATAGTGTCCACACCTGATGATTTTATATCAAAACTCGTAATATAATGCCTGCAGAGCAACTGTCGTTTTTTCATTAATGTCAGCACAAAGGAGTAGACGTTGATGATTTCATATCATGCTGAATCAAACAAATATTTGAAAAATACTTGCCAAAAATATCAAATTTGAGTGTTGTTTAATTTTTGGGTTACAAATAATTGTGCCGCCTTTTTTGTTTCATAAATAAACGTTAAAACACTGCCATAATATTAAAAAATTGGGAACAAATCAAGTTTAGGGGCACCTCTTAAAAATTAAAAAAAAGTATCCTATCCTATAGAAAATTTAAAAAAAGGAGAAAAAATTAAATAAAAAAATTGGGGCGGCAAGGCTTAGTTTCCGAGTTATGGGCCTCTGAAACTGTAGTACAAAATTGTAATTATATGGTGTATTTTTCAACGACTGCGACTTTTTTCGTCTAATGACAAGACAAAACAATTATCCAACAGAATTAGGCCATTAGTATTGTCTCCACGATGGTGTTTCCCGACACGGCGCAGCCTAATAAAGATTTTCTGCCTTGCAAAGTTTTCTTGCCTAATAACGTTTTTCTGCAGTAACATTCTTCGGCCGGGCTTAAGCATTTTCTCCACCATGGTGTTGCCCGACAACGCGCAGCCTAATAAAGATTTTTTGACTCATAAAATTTGCTTGCATTTTACCATTTCATGAAAGGTATTGTGAAGAGCTTTAAGATGATACCAATATTGGTCATGTTCGTTGGAAAACGCCGTATTATGAAAATGTACTAGAATTTCAGAGGCCCATAACTCGGAAACTAAGCCTCGCCGCCAATTTGTTTGTTTAATTTTTTTTCTTATTTTTCGATTTTCTATAGGACAGGATATTTTTTTTTTTTAACTTGATTTAAGCCAAAAATTTAGTATATGTGATAATATTCATCACATCAATTTGACATTCATCTATATATATAAACGAGTAACGTTACTGACTGACTGATTGACTGATATATCAACACACAGTCCAAGGCGAATTGATAACACGTGACCTTAACAGTCCAGATGATTATCAGTTCTTCGAAAACTAATTGAACTGGTTTACACCTGACTGTCAAAATCTCTTCTTTTCTCTAATGCTTGTTTACATTAAAAGTGAGAAGTGTATGTATTTTATAAATATGTATGTATGTATTGGTATTTTAGTCAACTGTTTTTGACAGATGGGGTTTTTTAAAGCCAGACGAATTGCATGCTGTTCTTAGCATTGTTGTAGCGATAAAAAAGTGTAAAAAAAGAGTAAAATCGGTATCTTTATGCCTCGGAAACTACGATAGATAGACTCCAAATTCTAAAAGCACACAAATGCTGCTTAAAAATAAGCCGATACGTGTTTGGTACTTTTTCGATGTGTACTTCTTCTCGAATGAATTTTGGCACTTTATGAAAATTCCCATTCATAAGGGTAAAATCCTACCCGTTTGTCGTACTTTTTTGTTAATGATAAGGCACATGTGACATACATGTAAAAATAATTTACTATGACGATAAATACGAGAAACGATGCTAAAAATTCATATAACTGAAACATTTTAAATTTCAGTTTAAATTTTTTAACTGATACATATATGTACATATGTACATAAAGTATTCTTGAACACTCATCAAGGGGTTTTTAATATGTATTGATTTTTATTAATTTTTCCAAAAACAATGTTTTTTAATATTATTTTTGGAAACAGCACTTTTTGATGCTTTTAGTAAATGGCACATTTTTGAAAATCTAATTTTTCAAAATGTATTTTTGGTATATAAAAACTTTTGGATAAGCTAATATTTGAGAGATGTATCTCTTGGCAATGTTTTTTATAAAAGAGTACTATTTCAAAAAAAGTACCTTAAAGAAAAGTCATTTACACTTACAGCCAGTTCCAGAATGTCGAAAGAAAACTTAGGCGAAAGATAAGCAGTCACGCTCTTTCGTTCGAATCAGCGCCCCAATAACATTCGACTTGTCGTTGCCTGGTTTTACGTTTCTAACGTAAGCCGTATACCCGTTGTCAAATATCCATATCAGTGATGGGAAATGAGATTTGCATTTCGGTATCAAAAACAAATTGTTTTAGTACTTTTTTGATCCCGGGAGTACCAAAAATTATAATATTTCTTATTTAAACTTTATTAACAAAAAATTATAAGAAATTCATTTACAAAAAAAGGAACACATATGTACAAATATACAAATAGGTGTAGCCTGGATTAGACTTAATACTGTTGGAACATAAAGCTTGCCCCCGTATTCCATAGCTCGCTAAAGCTAAATTCGACCGCTAAAATGCTGAACAAATAGAAAATTTTAAATTTTTGGCGATGACATAAAGAAATAAAATTTCGGCGAATTACATTTTTAAGCCATTACCTGATTTATCAATACACGTTTGGAAATTGCATTCGTAGCCGAAAATCGACAAATTGATTTTATGGATTCTTAGCGATAGAGATTTAGCTTAAGCGAGTTACAGAATACGATGGCTGTTGATTTATATTTTGTTTTCATGAAATTTTGGTAAGAGAAAATCCTTTCGACATTTACAGAGGAGTGAGGCATGGATAAAATTCCGTAAGCTACTCGCGATATATCAGGAAACATGTATTCATCTAATGCGTTTTTATATAAGCCAGTGCTCTGTATTGGTTGTTAATATTTCAAATTATTTTTCTTTTCCCTGGGAACATTTTAATTAAAAGTGGTATAATGATATTGGTTTAACAGATAAAATACTTTCAGGGGGAAACTTACTAAGCCAAACTAACAAAGTCAAAGTCAAAGTCCACTTTTGCCCTTAGAACTTAATATAAACTTTTTAAAATTTTCTTTAAACTGATTTAAAACAGTTGTTTCAATAGATCAACTTCTGTATCACATAAAATCAGGGATCGCAAATAACGATTATTTTCCAAATTTAAAGTAAAAAAATCACAATAATAGAGAAGTGCTACGTGCACAAGGAATATACCAAGATACTCCATGTTACATGGACTACCGATAGATGCAATGATTTTTATTTTTTTGATTTTTATTTATCCCTCACAAAATAACTCTTATTTTGTGACTTTTATTTATTCCTCAGAAAATAACAGTTATTTCTTGATTTTTATTTATCCCTCACAAAATAAGAGTTATTTTGTGACTTTTATTTATTCCTCACAAAATAACAGTTAATTTTTGATTTTTATTTTTTTGCTTAACTTTTAAAATGTAGAAAGCGTAATTTTTGCGTTAAAATGAATATTATCAGATTTAAAATTGAATTTATCGCCAGAGTCTTAAAAAAAACTCTTATATGTTAAATTAAATTTACTTTTTTATTATTTATTAATTTTAAAAGTTAAAATTTTTTTGAGCAAAAAAATAAAAATCAAAAATTAACTGTTATTTTCTGAGGAATAAATAAAAGTCACAAAATAACTCTTATTTTGTGAGGGATAAATAAAAATCAAGAAATAACTGTTATTTTCTGAGGAATAAATAAAAGTCACAAAATAAGAGTTATTTTGTGAGGGATAAATAAAAATCAAGAAATAATGATTAAAAAGTGATTTTTAAAATAAAAATTATAACCGTTACGGTCCCTGCATAAAATATCATTGAATGAAATATGGGTTTCGTTGATATTTAATTGTGGTTACACTTTTCTAAAAGATCTTTACTAATAAAGCTTCGTTCTATTTGTCGAAAAAACAATTTAATTCTTGGCAAAATATATGCATGCGCGAGCGAGTCTTCTGACTGCATTTCTAAGTTGCCCGTGAGAGTATCAAATTTCTTAGGGGAGTACTTCGGTACTTTTTCATGTCAAATAGTATCAAAAAAAGTACGATCGTACCAACTTTCCCATCACTGATCCATATTGCCACATCAACAATTTCACACATTCATCGTCAAGTGATAATAAAAAATCGTTTAAACGTGTAAATTGTGCTTTAAAAAATGAAACTCTGTTCTAATTCTAACCTGCAACAAGTGGCACCCAAAAATAAATTAAAAAAAAACTTAACAAAACAATTTTTGTTAAGTATAAAAATTACACATAATTCAAAAAAAAAAACACGTCATGCAAAATTTTGTGAAGAATCACCCAAATGGAAAAATTATCAACAGCCCATTTATTTAGGTCATTATTCATTGTCATTTGGGCGATTGTCATTATCTTTAGGTCTTTCAAAAATACCAACAGACCCAAAATAGTGTTCTACCTAGCCGGCCTTTGGACGGGTGCAATAATTTTCTCTTCTGTGCATACATACATAGAGATGTAAGTACACATGTATGCGCAACGGCGACTTCGTAGAGTAGAAGTATATTTTTTGTTAAACTGACCTTCGTCCGATCTTAAGAACTCTCTCCTCTAGGTATGGACATATGTAAATACATATACATATATTCTTATTGTATTTATGTATTCGGTATATTACCAAATTCCGGCTCCGCTCAGTAAGTTTTCTGTATAGCCGGATGGCTTAAGTCCTCGTCCATACAGTGAAACATTTGCTGCGAAGCATTTTTGATTTCTCTTTTAAAACTGCATTCGTGTCCACACTGTGCAGTTTTTATTTTGCAGCTTAATACATTTTCTCATATATTTCTCATGAGAATGACACGAGAATGACGTACTCAACAAGAATTTCATGTACATGAAACAAAGTACACTTTTCCATTCCTCTTTCCCCGTTCATCGACAAACTCCAAAGTTTTGCAGCAAATGTTTAACTGTATGGACGAGGACTAAGGATTTTCACCTCTGTGTATGTAGAACAACTGCTTAGATGAATAAATACGGCCTTATGTATAAGAAAAAACTGGTATGAAAGCAGCATAAGTGACGACATTGAAATAGGTGCTAACGAGTTCCTCCACACAATTTGGCATTAAAAATCGGCGCATAATGTAGTTTTCACCCACTATAAAATCACAATGTGATTTATGCGAACTGCTTGGCCGTTTTTTCTTATACATAAGACCGATAGCTTCTAACCAACTTTCATTATAACTATCGGAAGTGGTGGTAGGAAAGAAAATCTTTACTCATCGAAGCTGTTGTCGAACACACATACATACCTAGAGAAGAGTATCGCTCGCAAAGACCAGCCAAAGGGCGCAAAACGGCTTACTTACAAGCCCAGACGTGGGGAGACCGCCAACGACGCGTTATTCAACAAATCCATTGCCAGCGAAGCCAGTATAATATTACTCATTGGCAAAGCAAATTATTTTATTTGTGTAAATAAAAATAATTTATTTTATTTTGTCTCAGTCGACAATTAAAATACAAGTGCCTGCTTTTGACATTAGAGTTCGTACAAATGACTGAAAAAAATTTTATTGGGGCGCAAATTTGTATTGAAATGCTTACGTTATCGTTCGCACTCATTTTCTTTCGACTTGTCGTCCTAAAGGCTTTTAGTGGAACGCAAAACAGCTGTTTGTCGTTTAAAATGCGAACGAACGAACATGAGTGACATCCTGGAACAGGCCGTTAAAAAATTGCCTTAGGAAAAAGAAAATTTTTTAAAAAGTACTTTTAAGCAAAAAAAAATGTTTCAGTTGAAGTACTTTTTTGAAGCGATGCACAGTGTTCCATTTCAGAAATTAGGACGAAAAAAAATAAAAAAATAAAGTTAATTAAAAACTTAAATTGACCACACTGTTTGAAAGCGAAGACCCAGACAAGCTTAAAACTATGTATATTATTCTTGTATATCTTTCAGTTAGTATGCTTCTAACGGTACTCTAAATGACATGTTAAAAGAAAAAAAGAAAAACAAAAATACTATGCGTATTTTATGCAAATTCAAAAGCAAATAGAATGCGCTGTAGAGGCGATATTAATTTTTTTATTCAATTGTAACTTTTAACTCTTTTTTTAACTAACACACAAGAACACATTATTTTCTAATAAATGATAAGTTTTTTATTAAGTGTTAAGCTAAGTGAGTTTTTTTTTTAATTTTTACCAAACAAACTAACTTTCTCAGACGAAATCTTTTGATATCCACCACTTTTGATATTACCACATCCATAAACGTTTTTGTAATCTTTCAACCTTGCTGCTATAGACTTTATATACAATTCCTGTCACAAGCTGCCCCATTGAATTTTTTTTCCAAATTACAATATGAGCAGCAACTCATTATTTTTTATATTGTTGATTAATGAAATGTCTTTTACTTTTATTGTTGCAAAATATGTGTGAACATAAATTTAATGTACATACATTGTGAATACCCCAAATATATAAATACATTTTGTATAATATTCTTAATTTATGCAATTTCTTTTACTCTTATTATTGTAAAATATGTGTGTACATAAATTTAAAGTACATACTTTGCGAATACCCCTAATGTACAAATAAGTTAAATATATACAAATTTAATATCAAAATATAAAATATTAGGACTCTATCTTAATTATTTACAAATTTATGATTTTTGTCGTCCTAAATTCTTAAATCCAACTGTAGCGTGTTCTAACTATCACTACTACTAACATTATGTAGTAAACATTTAAAGTCAACTTGACCGCAACATACATAACATCCAATTGCATTGAAAGTATTTTTGTGTACTGGACATTTGACACTCATGCAATCGGGCAAATACCGCTGCATGAAGTGTTAGATAAATGCATTGACAGACTGCAACGTAAATATGTACAACGGCTGTTTGACACTCACAAGTCTGATCAAAGGCAGCAGCATAAAGTACTTGAAGAAATCATATTTAATAACCACATGTGTTTATATATATATATAAATATAAACAATACAGAATCTATGTTTTCCAAATTACTCACACATGCCACACGTCTACCGCGGGAAACTAAAAGGAACAATTTGCTTATTAAGCATATACCTTTTCTTTTCCCTCTTATGTTAAGATAGATTAAGCATTATTCTCATATTCAGCTCCTAGCTGATTTCAGGAATTCATATAAATTAAAAAATGTTCTTTTATTTGAAACTAAACATTTTACATGGCGATCCTGCCAATTCCTGAGTGCTATTTTTAGCACCCGGAAATATTTTTTGGGGTCCTGGCAGATCAGCCAAAAACGATCTGCCAGTGGAAGATGTCCACCTGGCCAAAGGGCAGAATAAATCAGACGAAGCAACAACAACTAGACAACAAATCTACTAGATCAACTACAGCAATACCCATAGCTTATTTCATGTTTACCAAATTTTTCATCATTAACATTACATTTTGCGGTGAATTATGACCTGCTACAACCTAAACAACCACCGGCAAATATAACAAGCCACCACCATAAGGGGAAGACATCAATATAAATCAACCAAGGAAGTTTGAAGGTGCCAGCAAAATTTAACACCAAATAAGTATAAACAAAAACACTAAAAATTAATAAAGAAGTGCACTAATTGCGGCGCACTCTTTTTAGTTCGGTAGGCGTTAACCGCCGTCGAAAAACTTTTTTCTCCTTTAACTATTTTCTCAAAGAAAAAAATATATGTATGTATAAAAATGTCAATGAATAAGAATATATCAAAATTAGGAATTAAAATAACTATAAAATTTAAAAATTAATATTTTTTAATTAATTTTGTAAGTTTTTAATTTTTTTTCTTTTTGCAATGAATAGGAAATTCGAAAGTAGGGATAAAAACCCAGTTCAATGGGAAATTAAAGAAAATGAGCTAACTATGGAAGAACAAATAAAGTATTTAAAACAGATTTGGGAATTAAGAGGTATGGAAGGAACTCCAACAGAAGACGACGTGATAAATAAACCAAAAATTTAACAAGAAACACTCTTAGTCACGAGGAAGTTTTTAAAGTGGTGATTTTTATTTATTTTGTTTTGGAGAGGTGAGCTGTTAAATTTGTGTTTTCAATATGGTAAAACAGAATTCAAACTGGAAAAACCCAATGCTAACGCAATTACTAATTTGGAAATCATTGATCACAAATCGGAAATAAATTCATTGTTTATTTATTTATTTATTTCAGTCTATGGACAGAAAGTCCTTTCAGACAACGATATAAAGGTAAAAATATTTTAATTAGGGATAAATAACTTATATAAATAGTAAAAGATAAACAAAAAAGTAATGAAGGTAAAGTAATGTATGTATAAAGAAAGTTATGAAATTAAACAAAATTACAAATAACATATTATCTTATTACGCTTAGAAGAACAAGTTTAAACTCATTTTTTGCAGTACTGAATTCTATGTAAGATTTTGATTCTCTTTGTAATTTAAAGTTAATTTCATTGAGAAACGCGAAAGCACGGGTTAATGTGCCATTACGGCCATAATTAGTCCGATGAAAAGGAACATCAAACAGCTTAGTTAATCTTAAATTGCTATAAGGTATAAAAAATGGAACAGCATGAAGCAAATCATGACAGTCAACGTAACCATTGATAATATCGTAAACCAGAAGAGCGGATTGGAGTTTTCTACGTCCTTCTAGAGTACGTAAGCCAATAAAAAGGCACTTAGATTCATAAGGAACAGAAGTTAAATATGGCAATGAACGTGTAACAAATTTAATAAAGATGCGTTGAAGTCTCTCAATACGAGAGACAAGATATGAGACATGAGGATTCCATATAACAGCAGCATATTCCAACTTTGATCTAACAAAGGCCGTATAAATATATTTATGCGTGTAGGGATTAACAAACTCAGAGCAGTTTCTCTTCAGAAAACCGAGCATTTTATACGCTTTAGGAAGAATATACTCAACATGAGCTACAAACGACATAGAACTATCAAAAACAACACCTAAATCAAGTTTAGAATTCGAAATTTTCAAATTAATGCCATTAATGTTAAATATCAGTACTATGGGATTCATGGATCTATGAAATGAAACATGTAAACATTTATTTATATTTAGATGCAAGTAATTAAATTGGCACCAATTACTTAAATTATTAAGCTCATTTTGAAGAGTGTACATATCACTCAAAGAATCACATTTCATGAAAAATTTTAAATCATCAGCATATAACAGATACTTTGACCTAAGAAAGCAGCCACCAATATCATTAATATATAAATTAAATAATAACGGGCCAAGGATACTCCCTTGGGGAACTCCAGACGTTTGACAATAGGGCGTGGATTGAAAACCTTCAATATATACTGAGCAAACTCTATTAGATAAGTATGACTTAAGCCATAATAAAAAATTGGAATGGAATCCCATTAAACTTAATTTTGACAACAGAATGGAATGAGATATTTTATCAAACGCCTTGGAAAAGTCTGTGTAAATAATAACTTCTACCTGGCTACCATGCTAGAATCTAGACAATATTCACTGAAAAGGGTCAAATTGGTAACAGTTGATCGGCCGGCATAAAAGCCGTGCTGATACGGAGAAATCCAAGGTTTAATTAGGAAAAATAACTTTTTATGCACAATATGCTCAAAAATTTTAGAAACGCAAGATAGCTTAGAGATAGGCCTATAGCATTTTACATCATTTCTTTTGCCATCTTTAAAGACTGGGGTGACTATGGCAGACTTCCACCTACTTATAAATTCCCCTTCTTTCAGAGATAAATTAAAAATAAACGTGAGAGCTAGTATTATGGAGGTACTCGATTTCTTTAGGAGATAAGTACAGAGACCATCACAATCAGATTTTAATGAATTCTTTACCTGAGTAATAGCGTCAGATACATCGATCTCAGACACAACTAGGCAGCCAAAATTTAGGTTGCTAACTCCTCCCGAAGTGGAAATATAATTAAAAGGCTCAAAATTAGAACTAAAAAAGGATGCAAACATATTTACTGCCTCTTCACAGGAATTAGAGATTTTACCATCTAGGGAGACTGTATATGGAATGTCAGACGATTTTCTTTTAGATTTGACAAAAGTCCAAAACGCTTTTGGGTTAAGTATAATTTATTGTTCTTTCGACAAGAGAAACTGCTTATAGAGAAATTTATTTAAAAAGTTAAATTCTCTGCTGTAATGAGAAAATTTAGCTTGGGATTCGGAATCACACATTTCCAAAAACTTTTTATGGAATTTGTTACGCAAATTTTTTAGCTTTTTTAGGCCCTTGGTGTACCAAGGTAGCTTATATGGTTTATTACATTTAGTTGGAATATTATCTGAACAAATTTTATTGACTTTATTTATAAAAAGTTCGTAGCACTCTTGGGTTTTCAACCCAGCAAACAGATCCATCCTATTAATGGAGTCAAACATAGCATTCAGCACATTAAAATTACAAGCATTAAAGTTAAAGTCATTAACCGTCGAGTGAATAGAATTGTTAAAAAACGTTAAATTAGCTATTTGTAATACTAAACCTTGGTGATGAACATTAGGCGGAGAAATCCAAAGTAGAGGACTGAAGACTTCATATTTAGAGGGTGGCGTTGGCTGAAGTAGTTAGCACGTTGACTACAAAACCGAAGGTCCTGGGTTCAATCCCTGTATCCGACAGTCATTAAATAACAACACCACGCATTTTTCTGATGTGCATTAGTGTCCCTTTGTGTCAGTTGTTGTAGGAAAGTTCAAGTGATGAAGGCATAGTCACTGGTCACTGAACTATACCGACTTCAGCAGATACTAATCCTAATGTAACATCAGAGCGCCCTCCTTCGTTGTGTAGCAAAATCATTGGCGAAGTAAAATAATCAATAAAATGGCTACAAGACACAGCTTCAAAAAATTAATACGCCTCATTTAACATCAGAGAGGCGCTGCAACACTGCATTATTCAAAAACGTGCGAAAAAGCAGAGTTGTAAAAGAATGAAGCTTTCCTCTATCTCTTCCTTCACCACCTGTCTTCTCTCTCACTATCCCTTTCCTAAAGAAGGTAACACCTAGTAATAGTAGTAGGCATTAATTGCCTGAGTGTTACTTCTCTTTATATAAAAAAAAAAAAAAATAAAAAAAAATAAAAAAAAAAAAATTTAAGAAAATCTGGTACAAATATAAGGTCCAAAAAACGATGTAATCTATTAGCAAAATTATTTACTTGACACAAATTGAGCGCCAATATACTATCAATTAAGTTAATTTCATGGCAATGATTAACATTACTAGGCATTAGATAAGCAGTGTCAGACACTTTTGACCAAAGAATATTTTTTAAATTAAAATCGCCTAAGATACAAATGCTGCCATCTACTGTGAAATTCTCACCAAATGACACCATATTAGATATATGCGCATCATAAAGCTCATCAGTGCTATTAGGTGGTATATATGATACACATAATAAAAATACAGAATTTAAATCAGAAATAGATACAATTAATTGATCAAGCAAACCATTATGGTAATCAATATTACATAAAGATGACTTAATTGAAGTTTTTACGGCAATTAAAACTCCTAAACCCAACGATAAGCCAGTAGAAATAGCATTCCTATCCTTACGGAAAACATTATAGAGTTTAGTATCAAAAAATTCAGCATCATAGAAATCGGAGTTGAGCCAGGTTTCAACTAATACAAAAACATCATATTCATTTTGTGATGAAAAATCAAGTATATTCTTGGATTTAGTTCGCATTCCGGAAAGATTTTAATAATATATTTTAAAATTAGTAACGTTATTAATTAAATTGGATTTGCATGTTGCGACTGATTTCGAAAATTTAGGAAAGGTCGCACTTTAATATCAGCTGGCCAGATTTCAGGATTTAAAATTTCCTTAAAAAGATTATTGGAAATACCAATTTTAAAATTCACACTCCTTACTTGTTTTAAATCAACATCTTTTTTTACAAGCTTGTAGCAGGCCATATCAGATTTACTAATATTAGCTGTTTTCACAACATAATTTAATATTTGATCGGTAGAGACAGTTGGCTTAAATGAAGAAATATGAATCCATTTCTTCTGTGGTATTACGTCCAACTCATTAGACGAATTAGCGCCATAAATAGTAGCGCCCTTCCTATTAAAGCGACTCTGCTCTGTAACATTAACATTGGTATGTTTACTAACATTATTAACATTCGAGACAGATGGTAAAGAAGAGACAGATGACGCAGACTGCTTGTGTAATTTATTACAAGGTTGTTTTTCTTGTTGTATTTTTGGTGACACAGTTATTGAAGCCAATGCATTAATATTTTGCTCACTATTTATGATAGAAGTCAGGGGAGACGGAAGATTGGTATCAATACAATTTGTTGTTATCGGTGCATTTAACATGGAACATGAAATATCATCTTTCTCAGCAGTAACAGTATCAACATCGCTCAAAACTACAGTACTGTGCAATAATGCATGACTATTAGTTTGTTGTTGATTAGTTATAACATTACCATTATTGTTGTTGTTTGAAAAATTAGCAAAATTATCACTCAATAGTTTAAAATTATTTTTTATAGCCGTACTAATGGTTTCTTTAAGCGAGCTCATCATGTTAATGTTATTAGCCTCAATTGTGGTTACTAATGCTAATATTGGTAATAATTTCAGCAATCAACTTGTTGCTTAAAATATATTTGTCACATAAAAGAGCTCTAAGAAAAAAGTATTTCAGTAAAGCAAATGGCAAGAAATAATTACTAAAGCCAGAATTGTAAAAGAAGATTTAGAACGGTCATACAAGTGTCTCAATATTGATAGACCAATTAAAAGCGAATCAATTAACTACCACTTTCAGAACAATTTAAAAAGATTAGAAGAAATAAGAGGTTTATTTAACGTTTATTACAATAGACTTACGGTAGCTCACTAAAGAGCAGCAAACCCATTTTTCTCTGACAACAAACAGAATTTCGAAATTAGCCGATAAAAAATCTATAACAATTGAATTACCAAATTCGCTACATGAAAGTATAGCCTATAGCATTACAATACCTACAACTGAATTTACAATGACTCAAACTGTAGTGGACTTTTTAAATACAGCTCCAAAGCTGATTATAGACTTTGATAGAAAATCAGAAAATTTGCGCTCCTTTGATGACTCCTTGTCCGTAGTAGATTCAATAAAAGGTACTCACGAAGCAGTTGCAGTATCACTAATAAAAACAAAATTAAAAGGAAACGCCAGAAATCTAATAAATAATGAATCAAATATATCCGAAATAATAAATTAAAAAATAGCGTCAGGGGAGAATCTGTGGAAGTATTAAGCAAAAATTTTTAATATAAAACAAAACAATAAAACTGCCAACGCTTATTGCAGCGAAATATAAAATTTAACTAAGACATTACTAACTGCATACATTTCAGGTGGACTGTCATGCGACTTAGCTACAAAATATTCCACACAAACTGCAGTAAAGGCATTAACTAAAAACTGCACCATTGATAAAGTCATCATGGATGCAGGTCAATTTAATAGCATGAACGATGCTATCAGTAAATTTGTCAATAGTTGTACAGATGCCACAGGTCAACAAAATGCCATTTTGTTCTATGGACAAAAGTACAAATTTGGAAACAATCGCCGTGGTAATAACACACAATCATGTGGAAGAAATAATTACCCACGTAAAAATAATAACAACAATAATAATAGCAATTATTACAGAAACAGGCAAAGATTTAATAATAATCGTAGGAACAATAACTACGTAAGAGCAACAGAATCAAATAATAATGGTTCGGAAAAGTACGAATTTCCCCTAGGATTAAATCAGTAAAAATTTACCATCTAAATCTAAACTTGAGCTTCTTTATGCATATTCAATTAGGCAATACTAACAATACACTCACACTCTTAGTAGACACGGGAGCAGACATTTCATTAATAAAATCAAAATTCTTTAAACTAAACCAAATAAACACTAATAAAACAACAACTTTAAGTGGAATAAGACAGGGTGATATCAAATCTATTGGAAATACATTTTGCGATTTAAAATTTAAAAACCTTTTAATACCACATTACTTCCAGGTGGTAGATAATAATTTTCCGATACCGTGCGATGAATCATTGGCATGGATTTTATAAAAAAAATATAACTGTATATTGGATTTCAACCAAGATAATGATTACCTTATCCTTAGACCATTTAATATACCACATACAATAGATATACCGATTACGAATAACTGCAATGAAATTAATATACCTCCAAGATGTGAAGTAATACGTCAAGTAAATTTTACCAATTCAAATAATGAGATATTAATTCCAAGTTAAGAAATTGAACCAGGTGTTTTTATATCAAATACATTAGTTAAATCTGACTAAGCATTTATTTGTATTCTAAACACTAATAACACCATTACTAAAATCAAACAAAGTAACAAAAAAACCGAAAACATATCTGATTATGAAAATATCAAAGAAAATTTAGGCCAAAATACGCAAAGAAAATCAGAAATATTAAGAATTTTTATTCAAAAATTTTCCACATCAATTTAAAAACACATTAACTGAACTATGTTCAACATATAGTGATATTTTCGGTTTGGAAACAGAAACAATAACAACTAATAATTTTTATGAACAAAAGTTGAGAGTAAAAGATAAAGAACCAGTATACATTAGAAATAATCGTGTACCACATACACATAAAGAAGAAATTGATAGACAGGTGAAAAAATTAATAGACGATAAAATTATTGAACCTTCCTATTCTGAATACAATAGTCCAGTCTTGTTAGTACCAAAGAAGTCACTTCCTAACTCTGACCAAAAAAGATGGAGACTTATTATAGATTACAGGCAAATAAATAAAAAATTAATTGCAGATAAATTCCCATTACCAAGAATCGATGATATATTAGACCAACTTGGTAGAGCAAATTTTTCCTGTTTAGACTTAATGTCAGGTTTCCACCAGATCAGTTAAGAGAAAAACAGCATTCTCAACCAATAAGGGTTCATACAAATTTACTAGATTACCACATGGTTTAAAAATAGCACCTAATTCCTTTCAACGAATGATGACACTTGCTTTCAGTGGTTTAAAACCAGACCAAGCCTTTCTATATATGGATGATTTAGTCGTATTGGGATGCTCCGAAAAGCACATGCTTTCGAATTTAAAAAACGTTTTCAATCTATGCCGAAAGTATAATCTTAAATTACATCCTGAAAAATGTTCATTCTTCATGAGAGAAGTAACATATCTTGGTCACAAATGCACAGATAAAGGAATATTACCAGACGATAGTAAATATTCAATAATTGAAAACTATCCAACACCAACAGACGCAGATAGTGCAAAAAGATTCGTAGCTTTTTGCAACTACTATCGAAGATTTATTAAAATTTTTTCTGAACTCTCCAGACATTTAACAAAATTATCCAAGAAAAATACACCCTTTGAATGGAAGAAAGATTGTGATTTTGCATTTAAATATCTCAAAAAGGCATTAATGAGTCCAACCTTATTGCAATATCCGGATTTTACAATGCAATTTTGTATAACAGATGCAAGTAAACACGCTTGTGGTGCTGTTCTAACACAAGAACACGAAGATAAACATTTACCTATTGCTTATGCATCCAAAACATTCACAAAGGGAGAAAGTAACAAATCAACCATCGAGCAAGAATTAACTGCAATTCATTGGGCAATTACCCACTTCAGACCATATATATATGGAAAACATTTTCTTGTCCGTACTGATCATATTTGTTTTCAATGAAAAACCCAAGCTCCAAATTAACAAGAATATATGACTACAGTAGAATTTCTTAGGGGAAAAGATAACTATGTTGCTGACGCTTTATCGCGAATTACAATAAATGACCTAAAACACGTGAATAATAAAATTTGTTCTATATTAAAAGTCACGACTAGATCGATGACCAATACAGAAAAAGACAAGAATAATAGTAATACACTAAATAAACAGGATAAATTTGATAAAAATAAAAATAATGATAAGCCCAGTATATACATATGTACCTTTAACAAAGACTGACGTCAGAAAATAAAAAGATATTACTATTGGAAAACTATGTCCAAATACATCTAAATGCGTAAAAACGTCATAAATGCCAAACTGCTAAAACTTTAAAGCATAACAAAATTCCAATGACTGTGACACCGACGCCAACGAAACCATTTGATACGGTAGTGGTAGACACTAGGACCATTCCCAAAATCATTATTTGGAAATGAATACGCAATCACAATAATATGTGATTTAACTAAATATTTAGTTACTATACCAATAAGAGACAAAAGCGCTAAAACAATCGCTAAGGCAATATTTGAAAATTTTATACTTACCTATGGTACAATGAAGACGTTCATTTCGGTAATGGGATCAGAACATAAAAATTCTATATTAACAGAACTTTGTAATCTGCTAAAAATTTAAAAACTAACTTCGACAGATCATCACCACCAAACTGTAGGCACAATAGAAAGAAGTCATAGAACTTTCAATGAACACGTACGTTCCTATATATCTATAGATAAATATGATTGGGACGAATGGCTAAAATATTTCACTTACTGCTTTAACACAACACCTTCAACAATACATAATTATTGTCCGTATGAGTTTGTCGTTGCAAAAACTCATACATTCAATGTAGATAAAGAAGCACCACTATATAACATAGATGACTATGCCAAAGAAACAAAATTTAGGTTAGAAATAGCATATAAGAGAGCTAGGCAATTATTAGATAAAAATAAACTAAGCAAAATTAAACTATGATAAGGATATACTTGATTATAACTTTAAGATAAGAGATCTAGTTTTACTCAAAAATTAAGCAGGTCATAAGTTAGAAATACAATATAAAGGACCTTACAAAATTAAGAAAATAGATTTAAGAAATAATTTAACTATATTTGATAAGAAAACAAATAAAACACAAATAGTTCATAAGAATAGACTTAAGTTATATAATATTAAATAATTAAAAACGATTTTTGCACTACCAATAAAACTTAATATTTTACGATAAGATTTTAATTTTTAATTATACTTCAAAAATACTTTTTATCTGTAAAAGAATGTCCATAAAACTAACGTTATATGAACATTCTTGTAAAAGGTGGAGTTGTAGCGTGTTCTAACTATCACTACGACTAACATTATGTAGTAAACATTTAAAGTCAACTTGACCGCAGCATACATAACATCCAATTGCATTGAAAGTATTTTTGTGTACTGGGCATTTGACACTCATGCAATCGGGCAAATACCGCTGCATGAAGTGTTAAGCTAAGTTTAGACGATATGTTGAATAAGCATATATATGCTGACACCCATTTGATTAAAAGTAGCAGCAAATTCCTATGTCAACATATATCATATGTTAGGTGTTTACACCATATGCTGAAACTACCAAATTTTTTAATGTCAGCATATATCAGCAAATGGAATGTCAACATAAAAGTTAGCATACGATTTTTGTGTTTATACGATATGTTGAAATTTATATGGTAATATATATGCTGCATATATGAGCATTTGTTTATGAAATTAGTGAGTTTGACATTACTATTTATTTATTTATTTATTTAAAAATAATGTCATCAGAGGAACTTGCTTTAGCTATTGTTTGGGCGTTCTTCCACGGAATTTATTAATTTAACTATATCCTCGTGAGTCCATTCGGTGTGTACTTTGGGTCTAATTTGTGTGTACTTTTTTCTCACTTTTGTTTCTGGCGGCAATGTATTTTGTGTTTCAAGAATTTCTTCCACATCGCCAAAGTTGTCCAAGTATTCTTCATTAATTGGATCCATTGCTATGTATGTGCACATGTATGGATGTGCGCATGAAAAAAATTGTACTATTATTGTACAACATAAAAGTAAAATATTGCAGAACTTACCAAGAAATAAAATAAAGCAGCAAAACAAAAGGAAAGCAAATAAAAAAGTATTTTATAATTTATTGTTTGATGTTTACATACTCCACTGACATTCGAATACTTATGCCCATTAATTTGCACGTTTGCCACCGTTGAAAACAAAAATGCGACGTCAGCTAAAATCCGGCTGTGAGCATTTAATTAATCGCCTTGCCGTTGATTGTACATTTTCAAACCATTTATTATTTTTTGATTTGAGAGTTTCGCATTGCTTAAATTTCAACTATATTTCATTTTATTTTGGTATGTGTGTGCTTTAATGCACATTTTCGACACGAATTGTATTTACACTGAAAAGAAACTAACGGCGGCTCGGCTAAGCTATTCGACACATATGCATAAAAATTTGGCATATGTTGAAAAGTTTAAATAACATTTTCAACAAACAACATATCTGTCAGCATATGAAGGCCAAACATATTTTATGCTGTTCAGACGATATGCTGAAATTACCAACATACGTTTGTTTCTATTGTCAACATAAACCTAACAAACGTTGTCAAACATGCGTATGCTGAAAAAATTTTGCATTTACACGATATGCTGGCAGTTGTAACAAATTTTTCAGCGTAAATATGCTGATTCAACATATCGTCTAAACTTAGCTTTAGATAAATGCATTGACAGACTGCAACGTAAATATGTACATACAACGGCTATTTCACACTCACAAGTAGGGATGGGCAAATGAAAAAAATGTATCGATATATATCATATCGATACAGTATCGATATATATTTTTTGAAAACATCGATATTTCGATTTATCAATATTTTTGCCTACAAATGCTGCCAAAATATTTTAAATCTAAAATAAATACACATACTAACATATCGTGCCGTAACCGCCAAACAAAAGTTTAAGCAATATAAATTTTGACCAACTATTGAGACCTTATGGGGTTTTAAGGGGTTTTAAAAAAGATTTACCGAGTACATAAAAAATGTTGCTGATTAAGCCTTTAGAAAGCCTTAATCATTTTTATATCCAAACAATAATATTTAAAGAAATCGCGAACAACTAACTTAAAACTTAATGAACTCCATGAGTGGAGAAAACCCAAATTGATATTAGTATCGAAAAAGGAAATAAATTTATCCATACATCTGTTTGTTTAATTTGTATTACAAGATAATTTCTGAAAAATTGCATTCATTTCGAATTAACAATTAGTCACTTTAAGAAATTTAATACAAAGGAACTACGTACATACTATGTTAAGTTATACGTAACCTACTGTAGCTCCTTAAGGCTTCATTCGTCTTTACTTTATGTTGCTGTTCTGTGCTGTGCCTTTCTATTTCTAAATTTTAATAGCTACTTTTTCTGTAATAAATTAGCGGTCGCACTTTTCCACTAAATTGATGAGTTTTGCATCGTCCATTGTTATGTTTCAATATAGTGTTTATGTTTTTCTGGTAAAAATTAAACTTTTTAAATTCTTAAAGCACAATCATAGTTTATTTCGAAATGTTTTTATTTTATTAATGTTGCCACTTACAATTACTTAACAGTTTTAAACAGAATCTATGGCCCAATTCATACGAGGATTTAAAAATCTTGTTTTATTTTTGATTCTCTTTAAAAATTGCCTCCAAAAACATTTTACATTCATACGATGATTTTTGCCATGTTTCTAGTTTTGATTTTTTTTCTTCCAAAAATTGTATCAATGTTGCCATTAGATTTAAAAAAAAATCATTTTTCCCTACATGTTAAAAAATTTGTTTTGTAAACCTTTTGCAAACCAAAATTATTTCTTCTGAATATTTGTAGCTACAGTAGGTAACTTAAAACTTGACATATGTATGTATGTATATATGTAATTATTTTGTATTAAATTATTCAAAGTGACTACTTCTGCCTTCGGAATTAATGCATACCTTTCTACAGTTTTTTAGAAATTATCTTATAATAAAAATATAACACATATCTATGTTTGGGTTTTCTCCAATCATGGAGTTTATTAAGATTTAAGTTAAATAGTTGTAAGTAATATCCTTAATTATTAAATCATTGTTTAATAGATGCAAATTTCCTATTTCCTGGTGCATATAGTTATTTTTACATTTATGCACAAAAAATGCAATATGAGATACCTACATTTTGGCCAAAATAAAATATCTGGCGGATATTCCCTATACTCCTATATTAGCGACAAAAATACCTACAGGTAACACTGTTTTCTATTAAAAAAAGCAGTTGTCACATTCAATGAAAAAATAAAATAAAGCAACATACCAAAAACTAAAATATGTGTAAAGAAAATTTGAAAAAAAAAACTCGGAGAATGGAAAAGGTGATTTTCTTTCTACCCCCTTTGCTTTTCTTTACAGTTCGCCTACAAACTACAAAAATCGTGTTTCAAAAAATTATTGAAAAATCAACGTGTGAATTAGGGATATGTTTTCCAAATTACTTATGAGACACACTCCGCACGTCTACCGTGGGAAACTAAAAGGAACAATTTGCTTATTAAGCATATACCTTTTCTTTTCCCTCTTATGTTAAGATAGGTTAAGCATTATTCTCATAGTTAGTATATAAGCAGATGTAATTTATTTTTAAAGAATTAATTATTAAACAACGTTCCTAAGAGCTCCTAGCTGAGCTCAGGAATTCATATACATAAATTAAAAAATATTCTTTTATTTGAAACTAAACATTTTACAGAACACTGTGCGATGCTTTAATTATAAAACGTACTTTCTATAAAAAGTGGTTTTTCATCTTTATCAAAATAAAAAAGGACTCAAAAAGTAAAAATGGTACTGTTTTGAAAAATTATTTTTTGAGAGGGTACTTTTTTAAAAAAAGGAACTTATTAGAAAATGGAAATTTTTTTTTAATGTACTTTTTAAGGAAGGTATTTTTTGGAAAAAGTACTTTTAAAAAAAGTATTTTTGAAAAAGGAACTTTTTGAAAAAAATTTAAAAATACCTCGACATGAAAGTAAGAACATATATTTTTATATATGTATATGCATTTGTAAGTATTATACTTTTCAAATTCGCATATAAATATTTACATATACTTTTTCGAATAAACAAAAAAAATTTTTGTAATAACTACTCGTTTTGAATTCGTTTATGCGCGTTTTGAACTCTTTTAAAATTTGTGCTTAAGAGTTTTAAAATAAAACTCGCGAGTAAAAATTTTAAGGCGAGTCATTTGATGCTTACGAGTCGAGCACAAAAGGAGTACGAGTCTTATAAAATGTGTTCTCGCGAGTTCTAATTTTGAACTCGCGAGCAAAAATTTTAAAACGAGCGAGTTAATAAAAATTGTTCTCGCGAGCAGAATAATAAAAACATTTTTGCTATTCCTATCAGAGTACAGAATGAATACACTCGCTTTTTCTGCATATTCATAAATTCATTGCTTTTGCATTGCCTTTAATCGACAACCACAAAAATATGCAATGCCATGTAAAATCATTTATTTTATTATTGATTGCCTTCTTTACATTCTCTCTTTGTGATGCCATTATACATCAAGCAATGAAATAACATACTGTCAGATGCAAGCACTTAAAATATTCGCACCATTCGTTCAGTATTCTCTGCTATTTCTGTGTTAAGCTTGCAAACAACCAGCAAAAAAAAAATTTTGTCGACCAGTATAATTTCTCAAAATATTTATAATTCTGTAATTGTCGTAAAAAATTAACGATTTTCATAATTTCACTTATTTTTTTTTTTTACAAAAAATCGTATTCTTTTCACAAGACTATTAACAAGTGAAAAGAATACGAGTTTTTTTGCCAAAAGTGAAACGAAAAAAGCTAAAAATTTGAAATCGTCCATTTAAAAATCGTTTTCATCTAAAATCGGATGCAAGAACACATACTATTAATTTTTATTTTCTAAATTTCAACCTAAACAGGCGTAGGATGTGCTTTAACATCCGATTTCACAAGAAAAAATGTGAAAACGATGTGAAAGCCAGAACACATACAATATTGATTTTTTTGTGATTTTGTATGAATTTATATAGTTTAACGTGTGAAAAAAATAAGAACATCATGAAATCTGAAAGCTATAACTAACTTAAGTAAAACTTAATAAATAAATATTTATACTGCATATCTATTGTTGCATAAAGCCTTAGTACCTCATTAGTACTTTGTTGCGGATCCTTTGTTATCCAGAACAGCAGCACATCTTCTAGGCATTGAGTCGACCAAATTTTGACAAACATGTAGCGGTATTGCGTTAGAAGCATCCTGTATAAGATTCCAAAGCTCGTCGCAATTTGATGGACACTTTCCCCTGATTGCCCTTTTAACTTCGTTCCACAAATTTACTATTGGGTTCAAATCAGGGGACTGTGCTGGCCATTCTAAAACATGGATTTTGTTGTCCTGGAACAACTTCTTTCTGTACTTTGCCATATGCTTTGGGTCATTATCCGGCTGGAAGACCCATTTGAGTGGCTTATTTTCTTCGGCATACGGCAGCATTGTATTTTCCAAAATTTCAGTGTAATCAGACGATTTCATTATGTTCTGGATACGATATAGAGGACCCAGTCCATAATAATAAAATGACCCCCATACCATGATGCTTCCACCACCATGTTTGAAAGTCTTTAAAGTATATTTTGGATTGAATTCTTGATGAAAAGGTCTTCTTACATGGTGGACACCTCTATCAGAAGAAAACAAGTTTACTTTTCTTTCATCGGACCACGGAGTGTTGCGCCATTTTTCTTTAGGCAAATGGATATGATTTTTAGCAAACTCTAATCTTTAATTGAAGGTTAGCCGCGAATAACGTTTTAAGTGACAAACTAATATTTTTTCAGGAGAGCCAATAAACGTATTTTGAAGCAAGATTGCTTTTTTCGTTAAATTTTTTTTAGCTTATTGAAAATAATGATAACTAGCATTAGCTTTTCTTTTTGTATCTCTGCTACATTTATCAACTATTTTCGACAATTTCGTTTGCATGATTTTATTAGTTACTTACAAAGTTTTGCACTGACTGACCGATTTGTAATTTTATTTTGACGGCGATAAGATGCTTATTTTTTCATGGTTTTATATTTGAACAACGCAAGAGACTTATGTTAATGGTAATCTGTGAAAAAACTGTTTTTTAAATTGTCTTTTACAACGTTATTCGCGGCTGTGCTTCAATTATATTATTTTTCGATAACAAAGGCACTTTTCTTGCATTACGGGCTCTAAATTAATCACCGATGAGTGTTTTTCGAATAGTTGATGTGTCCACATCAATGTTTCAATCATTTTTATTCGTTTAGATGTGGTAACTGGATCTCTTTTTACGCATCGAATGATACTTCTCTTTGTAGTAGGTGTAATTTTTGTTTTTTTACCACGGGTTTCATCCTTGGGAATCCATTTAATAGCATTTTTGAAATACCGAGCAATTGTGCAATTTTTCTGTACGAATTTCCGCTTTGACTTAAATTTTTAATATTTCGAGTAGCGTGGTCGCAATGCGTATTTCTACCCATAATTGCCTGAAAAGTTACAAAATTGTAATTTATTTAGCAATTAATGTGAATTATGAATTTCTTAATGTCGTTTACAAGCATTGCAAAACAACTCTTGTATCACAAATTCTTTCATTTTACATGAATTCGTAAACACCAGAGACGGTGAATACAACTGTCCTTATTATTTTTCATATAACTGTATATTAAGTATAGTCATAAAAAAACTAAACAAATAACAAAAATTTAAAATTTTAAAAACCCCCGATATATCTAGAAAAGATGTGATATCTTCTAAACGGCTGGACCGATTTTTTTCAAACATAGTTAAGAACCTTATCGATCAAGTCACCTTTCGAACAGAAAAAACTAAATCAAAATCGGTCCAGCCGTTTGGGCTGTACGTGGACACGGACAGATACACAGACACACACTACAAACTTATAACGCCCCTTTTTTTGGTCGGGGGTTAAAAACAAAAAAAAAAAAATCATTGAATATATGGGCTTGAGGGCTAACTTTCAGGGCCGGACGCACCCATTAAAACAACTTATCGCTAGGATTTTTTTTTGTATTTTTTTACATAAATTAACCGATTTGGGGTGTGAGAATAAAAGAAATAAAAAAATGCTCCATTCAACTAGAGATGCTAAACGGGAAATCCCGAGCCCGGAAATCCCGAGATTTTCGGGACTAAGCAAATCCCGGAGCCCGGGATTTTTTAATTTTAAAGCCCGGGATTTGCGGGATTATCTGAATACCGGTTTTTAGCATAAATAATGTTTTTGGCGGTCATCTTCTATATTAAAAATTATAAGAAACTCTTTGTTAAAATAAAAAATTTACTTTGATTAAGTTGACATAAGTGCTTTTTCAATTTATTACATATTCTTATTTTCTTCTTCAAGATCTATCACTCAGCTAAATTTCAATTTTAAAATGTCATTAATATTAAAACTATACGCATTTATATTTTAGCTTAAGTCTTCATGGAAAATAATACATAAGCCATAACATCTTAACTCAAATTAATCTTTTTTAAGGTAGCTTTATTAATATTGAAATGTTTGAGCATTAAAACTTGTATACATTTAAGTTCAATAACTTACAGCCCATTCAAAATATTCCTCATAAGAAAAAACTTATATTTAACTTTAATTTAATTTAAAAACTTATTTAAAAAATATATATTCGTGTATGTTCTGGCTTCCACATCGTTTTCACATGTTTTCTTGTGAGTTCGGATGTTAAAACACATGCTACGCCTGTTTAAGTTGAAATTTGGAAAATAAAAATTTATAGTGTGTGTTCTATCATCCGAATTTAGAATAAAACAATTTGGATATGGACGATTTCAAACTTTTAGATTTTTTCGTTTTCACTTTTGAGCAAAAAACTCGTATTCTTTTCACAAGCTTGTTAAAAAGTGAAAAGAATACGAGTTTTTTGCTCAAAATCGAAAACGAAAAAATCTAAAAGTTTGAAATCGTAAATTTTCAAATTGGGTTCTTCTAAATTCGGATGCTAGAACACACACTATTAATTTTTATTTTCTAAATATCAACTTAAACAGGCGTAGTATGTGTTTTAATATCCGAACTCGCAAGAAAACATGTGAAAGCCAGAACACACACGATTATCTCAGGTTTTCCGCAATTTTAAATTTAATCTAAAGCGACTTACTATCAAAAAAAATTATTTTGCATTTCAATATACAGTCAAATCCCGATAATTCGTAATCGCAAGGGACCGGCCATTTCTTACGAATTATAGGGGTTTTCGATTTAGCGGGAGTTCGATTTAACGGGGTTAAAATAAAATAAATACGAATTAACGGGGTTTTTCAATTTATTTACTAAATTTGTTGTTTTTGTAACACCGACAGAGTTGTATGCGTGCGCTTTGACATTTTTCTTTATTATTCATGTAAAAAACTGATCTTAAAAAAATAAACACACACACAAGCAAAAGCAAAAACCAACCCAAAAAAATAGCATTAAACAAAAAATCATTCTTTCCATGTTTCTGTTGTTTTTATTACGAATTATAAGTAGTAGTTAGCAAAAAATTACGATTTATAAGAGGTAAAGGAGATTTTATTTGAAAAAAAATTACGAATTATCGAGGGGACCAAAATGTATGGAAATTTTACGAATTAACGAGATTTTTTCAAGGGACCGACAGTTTATTACGAATTATCGGGAATTACGATTTATCGGGGTACGAATTATCGGGATTTGACTGTAATAGCTTAAGTTCACTTTAGTTTTTATTTTTCTGCCAATGGATTTTTTCATAACATCTTAACTAATAACAACGAAATAAACTAATAAAACGTTTTCTTTTTTTTTTTTATAAAATTAACAGTTTTGTTCCAAGTAAATGTGCATCTTTTTCGGTGGCTAAAAATTTTATATAAAAACTAAACACAATTTAGACAAAACCCTTAATATCTCGAAACAAGACATTTTGACTTAAGCCATTATTATTTATTGCCACAGATATATAGCGTTTTCTTTTCTAGGAAAAATGTTTACATACATTGCACTTTTCAATTAAAATTTGCAATTAAATGTCTGAATTATATACATAAGTACCTTTAAAATATGCAAAATATGCAAAAAAAAAATTAATTGTTAAATTAAAATATTATAATTACTATAAAGACGCACATTTGTGCAAAATTTTATCGAGATTTTGTAAGTCCCGAAAATCCCGGGATCCCGGTTCGGGATTTCGAGACTCCATCACTAAATCCCGAAGCCCGGGATTTAAAAAAACCTGTCCCTATTAGCATCTCTACATACAACTAACGGCCACTCTATTGTGGTAGATAAAATCACACACATTCTTATTCTAATAAATATTATATGATCACCAATGCTTTTCGCGATATTCAATGTGTTTGATGTTGTAAAACATTTAATGAAAGAAATTAATGTGTATTTAAAAGACATTTTAACTTTTTTTTTACCATTTTCACTAAACTGCACTTTCTATTTAAACTTTAAAGAAAAATAATTCGGGAAATATGGGCTTTAACAAATTTTTTTCATTAAGTTTTTTTTTTATTTTTCACATTACTACCTGATAAGCTATTTAAAATATATTTTTTTTAGATTTTTCAGAGTTTCCTATGAAAAGTTCAGAGCCCCTTTTTAATTTTCTATCACATAGGATCGTTTTTATTTATTTTTAGCTGCTTTACTAAACTGCATTTGTTCCAAATATTGAGCCTTATTACGGTTCTCGAATTTTTCTATTCGACTTCGAGAGTTTGTACCAGATTAAAGAAAAATGTTGTATGTTTCTTTAATCTAGTACAGCAAGTTGAAGTCGAATCTAAAAATTCGAGAACCGTAATAAGGCCCATTTTTTTCCTATGTACTTCAGAGACGAATGAGACAACTTTTCCCACACATACAACTATAGTTTTATTTTTGACACCACTGCTTTAATGTATACCCAGCAAAAAATTTCAAAAGAGGTAATCGGGTTTGGACTTAAGCATTTTTGGGGGAAGCTATTCCCCACTGGATTACCAACTTAATGATTTTCACAAGGCGTGAGACTAAAATAATCGATTCTTGAGAAGTACTTACTTTTTTTATTTGCAACTTGTCCACGTATATCTCTGGGAGGGGCATGGGATCGGTCTTATTAGATGCTCAGATGTTGTCCACATCAATAAAAAAAAAGTGAAAATTTAATTTTTACCCTTAGGTCCCTTTCTCTATGCGCTGTCACATATATATATACAGTGGTGATTAAAATAGTAGGCGTTTTTATTTTTTTCATTTTCATCTAAAATGCCGGGGCGATCAGATTTATTTTAAATTTATTTTTAATCTGCAATTAAAATACTAACTTTAAACAAACAATTTTTTTCTTTGATATATTTGTTTACGTAAAAAAATTAATTTACTTTTTTGCTGCTCAAAATAATAGACTTATTTTAGGTTAGGTTAGGAAGGGTGGTGCCTACCGCACCTCCACTCGGAGACCCAACTGGGTCCATTGTGATTCCCTTCTATTGCCCATTACTGGTAATATTTACCCCTCCCATTTCCAGCCAGAAGAAACCCTATTATCCGTTATTAAGCCACCGAATCCCCATGATGAAGCCCCTGATGTCCTCTAGTTTACACTTCCCGACATCAGTGATGCTTTCATAGAAACGGCTGCTCAGCCATCTAAGCCTATGACGTTGCAGCTTCGGGCAGTGACAGATAATATGTTCAATGGTTTCTGGTTCCTCTTCATCCCCGCACATCCTACAAAAATCTGGAGTACCAATTTCCCACATGCTGGTTCTTGCCCTAACCGAGCAGTGACCTGTCAACGCGCCTATCATGATTCGCATCGCCTTCCTATTCATGTCCAGTAGTAGTTTAGATCTTCCTGAGTCTAGTTTTGGCCAAAAACCCCTCGAGACCCTACAATCCTCCCTACTACGCCATGAACTGTTGGTCCTGCTTTCTACCCAATTACTGAGTTTTTTATAGTAATGACCTATCGGTAATTTCACCGATCTGTCAGACATTCCCTCGTCTAACGCTGATCCTATTCTTGCCAGCTCATCGGCAATTTCATTTCCCTCAACACTGCTGTGGCCAGGAACCCAACATAGTCTGACACTATAGTTATCCATAAGCAAGTTGAGGGCTTTCCTACAGTCACTAACAAGCTTCGATTTGACATTGTGTCCTTTCAAAGCTTTTAGCGCTGCCTGGCTGTCGACGTAGAAGGTTACCTTTTCACCTTCAGCCACATTTCCGGCCACCAGCTCCGTGGCCCTGAGGATCGCCAAGATCTCAGCCTGGAAAACACTGCATTCATTCGGCAGTCTAAAAGAACTACGAATGTTCGTTCCCAAGATATAGACACCAGCGCCTGTGCCTTCCCCCATTTTTGACCCGTCTGTAAAGACTGCCCTACCCTCATACAGCCTATCGGAATTGACCCAATGGTCCCTATCCGGAATTACCATTAAGGGTGTCTTACCAAAATCGATCTCAGCGACCTTATAGTCCGTAAACCCTGGGGTTACGGATCCCTGATCACCAAAACCGATCCTATTTAAGATCGATGTGTGACCTGATATTCCTGTCCTCACCAAACCTGTTTCTACAAGTCTAAGGAGACTTCTAGTCGCCGTCCCCACCACAAAGTCCTCTATAGGAAGTAGATGAAGAATGACGTCCAAGGCAGCCTGAGGTGTGCTCCTCTGAGCACCTGTGATGCCCATCGAGGCACATCTCTGAACCTTAGCTAACAATCTCCTGTGACTTTCCTTCTTCAATGCCTCCCACCATACCACACAACCATAGGAGATAACCGGCCTGACAACCGATGTGTAAATCCAATTTACTACCTTCGGTTGCAGACCCCAGTTCCTTCCTATGGAGTTCCTGCATGCGTAGTAGGCATTGAGTCCTTTCCTTAGCCTTTCCTGCGTGTTCATTTTCCAAGAAAGCCTGCTATCTAGGTAAACACCCAGGTATTTAGCCCCCTCTGCTAGTCTCAGCTCCACCCCTCCCATCCTGGGCAATACAAAACTTTCTATTTTGTATCTCCTGGTAAAGAGGACTAGCTCAGTTTTCTCTGGGTTGACTCCTAGTCCTTTACTGCTAGCCCAGGAGGACAGATCGCCCAACGCCGACTGCATGATTTCACTGATAACGGGAAGAAACTTTATCGTTACCGGTAAAACCACGTCATCCGCATATGCAACTATCTTCCGTCCGCTCCTATCAAAACGTATAAGAACTGCGTTCATCGCCAACAACCACAATAGAGGTGACAAAACTCCTCCCTGTGGTGTACCTCTTGTCACTAATCTCCTCAGGCGTTCTCTTCCCATACCTGAGTTGATGATTCTGCTTTTAAGCATGATAATTATCCACTCCACTAGAAATCCGTGAACCCTAAGAGTTTCCAGTGACTCCCTAATAGCCTCTATACTTATGTTGTTAAAGGCTCCCTCAATATCTAAGAATGCAGCCAGTGTGTATTCCTTGTGCTGCAGTCCTTTCTTATAACACCAACCACGTCATGAAGCGCACTCTCAACAGATCTGCCTTTACGATAGGCATGTTGAGCGCCACTTATAACGTGGGTGTCAATTGTGTTCCTTAGATGCAGATCAATCAGTCGTTCTAATGTTTTCAAAAGAAACGACGAAAGACTGATTGGCCTGAAATCCTTCGGCTTTGAGTGGCTTGCCTTACCCGCTTTGGGTATGAAGATGACCCTAACCTCTCTCCAGCCTTTCGGTATAAACCTTCTGCTTAAGCATATCTTAAAGATATGCACCAGAAACAGTTGTACGCGCTCTGGGACGTTCTGCAACATGGCCGGAAAAATACCATCTGGGCCCGGTGATTTATACGGTTCAAATGTATTTATTGCCCATATAGCTTTTTCCAACGTCACTATTTCGTCCACTGCTCCTTCTAATCCCGGTTCCGACCAGTAGTTAAAGTTAACCTCCGTTATTGTCTTTTCCCCTACTTCCCTACAGCCAGGAAAGTGAGTGTCCATCAAAACAGAAAGTGTCTCAGAGCTGGATTCCGTCCATGTGCCATCCAATCTTTGAATATTCCCAGGAGCCCTAGGGTCCTTTGACAATACTCGCCGAAACCTCGATAACTCATTAACGGAATCAATCTCCTCACAGTATTTCCTCCATGAGGCCCTCTTCGCCCTTTTGAGATCACCCTTGTACTTATTCCTTCCTGTGAGCTTCGCCCTATTGAACAATCTTCTAACCGAGGACCTCAGATCTTTTAGATCCTTGGTCCACCACGAAGGCTGCTTTCTTTTACCCGGAAAAACCACTGGACATGACTGTTCAAAACAATCCCTACAAGTATTAGTGAAATATTCCACCTCCTCTTCTACTCCTCTTTGTGTAACCACACCCTGCGGAGCTTCCCTTGCCCTAATATCAACAGCGGCCTTATAGGTATCCCAGTCAGTCCTTGGATTCCTATATGGCTCACGCCTTTCCCCTGAAAAATTTAGACTGAATGATATCCTACTGTGGTCCGAAAACGTACAGTACTTATCTACCATCCAGTCCTCTACCAGGTTCCTATCTCTGTTAGTTAGTGTTATGTCTATAACCTCTGCCCTATCCCTATTCCTTAACGTGGGTACGTTACCCTTGTTGCAAATAAACATATTGCTAGAAGTTATAAAATCAAACACCAACTCACCTCTTTTGTTAATGTTGCGGCTCCCCCACTGACTATGATGCGCATTAGCGTCACAACCGAGTACTAATGCAAGCCTTCTAGATCTTGCATACTCGGTCAGCTCCCGCACACCTGCCCCCGGTGGATCAACAGCATCATAGGGCATATAGACCGATGCAAGCACAATCCCCTGCTTACCCCTGGCTCCTCCATTAACGACCGTAAGGTCTCCTTTACTGAAAGAATTAAATAAAGTTAATCCTTGCCCATCCCTTGCTAAAATGTAAGTTCTTACCTTATCCTCTGTGACAGGGACATATAATGTGTAGCTCTTATCCAAGAGCCACGTCTACTCGCGACTTGTTGAGGTGCACTACTAGCTCGGCCGAGGCATCCTCACTGTGGTGCAGGTTTATCTGCACCACCCGCAGCCTTCTTGAGACCATCTGATTTAGTAAATCTAAATCTGACAGTCCCCAAGCCGAACCTCACAACACCCCCCAACAACTGTAGTCTCTTTAGAGACTCCTGATCCACGGCAAACCGAAGATCTTTACCCGCGTTCTCTTAGCAATCCATTGAAGCCAAAGGCTTCCATTGGTCTGTCCTGAGCGGCGAGTTCTGAGCTCCAGTACCGACAAAATGGTTTCCATCGATCTAACGGGTGGAGGAAACCACGCTGTCCCACTGCCCGGAGAGGCAGATCTGAGGCTAAAATTACCTCCAGCTTCGCCTCCGGGCGAAGGTTGCCACACCTGTCAACGACGGTTTTAAGGAAATCAAATGATTTCCTATTGCCGCAGTTAACAAGCTTGACACCCCTCTCCCAGTCCGCGCCATGGAATTGTAATTCCTCCCCTTTTTCTACCCCTGTTAGGCCGATTTCATCGATGAGCCTACCTTCCACCAGCTCCCACAGTTCAGGATTAATCCTCCCATCCGGATCATTCCTATCTATGACAGCCACCCGAAGGTCACCTTCCTGGCTCGTCGACTTCTTCACTTTCTTTGAAGTGGAGGGTATGTCATCGCCAGATCTGACTCTCTTCGATGACTCCTTTCGGGGGTCCCTGAGAGAGACAGCTGGTTTGACAGCCCTCTCCTTACTACCTGGCTGTGCCTTGTCAGCCTCAGCCATCGAGGACCTGATGGCCTTGGCAAACAATGCACTGCCAGACTCCTTGTTTTTTATTTTGTTTTTGGAGCTGGATGTGCCCGTCGATACAGCTTCTACATTCTTGCGAGTTGTAGCCTGGACTCCATACACACCCACATCTTTCTCCAAAGGAGATGATCTGCCCAGGAGAACACTAACAGAGCCATAAATTCTTTCGAACTTCTTAACGTCCTGCCTGTGCTTCCTGACCAGATGTCTCTCCTTTGCCGTTTACAGTTTCGGATCTCTCTTGGCCATCTTATCCAGAAAGTCCAGAGATTTCCTAGTACCGCTTTTGGCTTTATCCAATTTTGTCCGACCCTCTTTACCCATATATCCTGGCAAGGCGTCCTGTCGGACAATTTTGTTTGAGGAAGATGAATGCCCCTCCTTACCCACTGAGCCACTCATCTGCTTAGGTCCAGAGTCCAAGAGGTCCGCCCCTGAAGTCGGACGGCTAGTTGAAATCAGTGTGATTTCCCTCTCGTCGTCCTACCCCAGTGACAGATCCCCCAGCTTCTCACTGACCCCTGCAGCTGAGTTACCCGACCTCCTCCATTTCTTTGAGTAACTGACTCTCCTGCGTGAGCAAATTTTCATGCACGAGAGTCAGCAACACGTCTCCCCCCGACGTATCGTCCGTGAAGTCTACGTCATCGTCCTTAAGAATTTTTTTAATTGAACTGTCTATTTTGATTCCCACGAGTAAGCCAGTAAATAAGAGGACCATCCGCGCAGTGACGGCGTGCGCGGACTAGGCAAATTGTCTACAACCAACCCGTGCCATGGGCGTTGGAGGAGGGTTACTGCTAGCGACTAATTTTATTTATCCACTAAATTAGCCATTCAGATCATCGGCACAGCCCCCTACCACCTTGACCTTAAAAAGTGTTTCTGTGTTCTAGTACTATACGACAGTAGGCATAACTATGTACCAGACACTTGTTGTAACCGGACAACCTTTATAGTTACTGCCCTTAATTCAGGCAATCACAGTGGTCCCTGAAGCAAGGACAGTAACCACAGCTTGCACTTAAGCCACCACATCACGACAAGATAGTTATCCAGGTGGGGAGACTTATTTTAAATATGATAAAAATTATTTGCCTATGTTCTACATTCATAAAATGAAATGAAAGTGAAATTTTCTTTTGGTTTGTGTTCTCAATTTCGTAAAAGTGATTTGAAAAGTAAAATTTCATTTTCAGTTTGTTTCAAACGAATTGAAGTGTTCTGCAATCCAATTTCACTACAAAAAAGTAATTTGAAACCGGCAGCAAACAACATTGTGAAACAAAATACTTTTTAGTAAAAATAAAATTTTTGTAATAAATAGTTGCAAAAATACGAAAATGCAAACAAATAAATAACACTTTTATATAAAATCTTTTTTTTAACGATGTTATTTGTGTTTTAAAGGGGTAAGCACAATAACCTGTTATTCTGTTATTTTTGCGAAAAATTTAATTTTGGCCAAGTTTTTTGCTTTCTTTATATATTTTTATGTAGGGACTTCAAATTAAAATTTTTGCAATTTTTGCAATTTTTGCAATTCTTGAAGGCAAGTTCATCGAACTATGCGAAGTTCGCCGGTCGTCGCAATTGTGTTTATCAGGCCTGTTCTGAAAATCACTTTTTTCAAATCACTAGTGATTTCAAAAGTAATAATGGTCATGCAGATATTTGTTCGCTCTTTTTTTTAATTTTTCTATTGTATAGATCATCAAATATCATTTCTGAAAGAAATTTATCGTATACGATTTCAAAAACGTCTACAGGGCCATTATTACTTTTCAAATCACTATTGTGATTTTCAGAACATGCCTGTATAGCATAATATGGCATTTTTCCATGTTGTTTCAAATATTTATTTGAAATAAACTGGGAATGAAATCGTCATGGAAAAAAAGATTCATTACTTTTCTAGAACACAGTGATATTGTTTTTGCGGAATTAAAAACGTTTTCATTTTCACTTTGTAGTGGAATGTAGAACCTAGGCGATTATTGTACTTTTTAAAATACAAGTCGCGTCTACTCGCGACTTGTTGAGGTGCACTACTAGCTCGGCCGAGGCATCCTCACTGTGGTGCAGGTTTATCTGCACCACCCGCAGCCTTCTTGAGACCATCTGATTTAGTAAATCTAAATCTGACAGTCCCCAAGCCGAACCTCACAACACCCCCAACAACTGTAGTCTCTTTAGAGACTCCTGATCCACGGCAAACCGAAGATCTTTACCCGCGTTCTCTTTGCAATCCATTGAAGCCAAAGGCTTCCATTGGTCTGTCCTGAGAGGCGAGTTCTGAGCCTCCAGTACCGACAAAATGGTTTCCATCGATCTAACGGGTGGAGGAAACCACGCTGTCCCACTGCCCGGAGAGGCAGATCTGAGGCTAAAATTACCTCCAGCTTCGCCTCCGGGCGAAGGTTGCCACACCTGTCAACGACGGTTTTAAGGAAATCAAATGATTTCCTATTGCCGCAGTTAACAAGCTTGACACCCCTTTCCAAGTCCGCGCCATGGAATTGTAATTCCTCCCCTTTTTCTACCCCTTTTAGGCCGATTTCATCGATGAGCCTACCTTCCACCAGCTCCCACAGTTCAGGATTAATCCTCCCATCCGGATCATTCCTATCTATGACAGCCACCCGAAGGTCACCTTCCTGGCTCGTCGACTTCTTCACTTTCTTTGAAGTGGAGGGTATGTCATCGCCAGATCTGACTCTTCGATGACTCCTTTCGGGGGTCCCTGAGAGAGACAGCTGGTTTGACAGCCCTCTCCTTACTACCTGGCTGTGCCTTGTCAGCCTCAGCCATCGAGGACCTGATGGCCTTGGCAAACAATGCACTGCCAGACTCCTTGTTTTTTATTTTGTTTTTGGAGCTGGATGTGCCCGTCGATACAGCTTCTACATTCTTGCGAGTTGTAGCCTGGACTCCATACACACCCACATCTTTCTCCAAAGGAGATGATCTGCCCAGGAGAACACTAACAGAGCCATAAATTCTTTCGAACTTCTTAACGTCCTGCCTGTGCTTCCTGACCAGATGTCTCTCCTTTGCCGTTTACAGTTTCGGATCTCTCTTGGCCATCTTATCCAGAAAGTCCAGAGATTTCCTAGTACCGCTTTTGGCTTTATCCAATTTTGTCCGACCCTCTTTACCCATATATCCTGGCAAGGCGTCCTGTCGGACAATTTTGTTTGAGGAAGATGAATGCCCCTCCTTACCCACTGAGCCACTCATCTGCTTAGGTCCAGAGTCCAAGAGGTCCGCCCCTGAAGTCGGACGGCTAGTTGAAATCAGTGTGATTTCCCTCTCGTCGTCCTACCCCAGTGACAGATCCCCCAGCTTCTCACTGACCCCTGCAGCTGAGTTACCCGACCTCCTCCATTTCTTTGAGTAACTGACTCTCCTGCGTGAGCAAATTTTCATGCACGAGAGTCAGCAACACGTCTCCCCCCGACGTATCGTCCGTGAAGTCTACGTCATCGTCCTTAAGAATTTTTTTAATTGAACTGTCTATTTTGATTCCCACGAGTAAGCCAGTAAATAAGAGGACCATCCGCGCAGTGACGGCGTGCGCGGACTAGGCAAATTGTCTACAACCAACCCGTGCCATGGGCGTTGGAGGAGGGTTACTGCTAGCGACTAATTTTATTTATCCACTAAATTAGCCATTCAGATCATCGGCACAGCCCCCTACCACCTTGACCTTAAAAAGTGTTTCTGTGTTCTAGTACTATACGACAGTAGGCATAACTATGTACCAGACACTTGTTGTAACCGGACAACCTTTATAGTTACTGCCCTTAATTCAGGCAATCACAGTGGTCCCTGAAGCAAGGACAGTAACCACAGCTTGCACTTAAGCCACCACATCACGACAAGATAGTTATCCAGGTGGGGAGACTTATTTTAAATATGATAAAAATTATTTGCCTATGTTCTACATTCATAAAATGAAATGAAAGTGAAATTTTCTTTTGGTTTGTGTTCTCAATTTCGTAAAAGTGATTTGAAAAGTAAAATTTCATTTTCAGTTTGTTTCAAACGAATTGAAGTGGTCTGCAATCCAATTTCACTACAAAAAAGTAATTTGAAACCGGCAGCAAACAACATTGTGAAACAAAATACTTTTTAGTAAAAATAAAATTTTTGTAATAAATAGTTGCAAAAATACGAAAATGCAAACAAATAAATAACACTTTTATATAAAATCTTTTTTTTAACGATGTTATTTGTGTTTTAAAGGGGTAAGCACAATAACCTGTTATTCTGTTATTTTTGCGAAAAATTTAATTTTGGCCAAGTTTTTTGCTTTCTTTATATATTTTTATGTAGGGACTTCAAATTAAAATTTTTGCAATTTTTGCAATTCTTGAAGGCAAGTTCATCGAACTATGCGAAGTTCGCCGGTCGTCGCAATTGTGTTTATCAGGCCTGTTCTGAAAATCACTTTTTTCAAATCACTAGTGATTTCAAAAGTAATAATGGTCATGCAGATATTTGTTCGCTCTTTTTTTTTAATTTTTCTATTGTATAGATCATCAAATATCATTTCTGAAAGAAATTTATCGTATACGATTTCAAAAACGTCTACAGGGCCATTATTACTTTTCAAATCACTATTGTGATTTTCAGAACATGCCTGTATAGCATAATATGGCATTTTTCCATGTTGTTTCAAATATTTATTTGAAATAAACTGGGAATGAAATCGTCATGGAAAAAAAGATTCATTACTTTTCTAGAACACAGTGATATTGTTTTTGCGGAATTAAAAACGTTTTCATTTTCACTTTGTAGTGGAATGTAGAACCTAGGCGATTATTGTACTTTTTAAAATAGGGCGATAAAATAAATTAACTTATTTTGTTTTTAATATTTTTCAAGCCACCGAATCCCCATTATGAAGCCCCTGATGTCCTCTAGTTTACACTTCCCGACATCAGTGATGCTTTCATAGAAACGGCTGCTCAGCCATCTAAGCCTATGACGTTGCAGCTTCGGGCAGTGACAGATAATATGTTCAATGGTTTCTGGTTCCTCTTCATCCCCGCACATCCTACAAAAATCTGGAGTACCAATTTCCCACATGCTGGTTCTTGCTCTAACCGAGCAGTGACCTGTCAACGCGCCTATCATGATTCGCATCGCCTTCCCATTCATGTCCAGTAGTAGTTTAGATCTTCCTGAGTCTAGTTTTGGCCAAAAACCCCTCGAGACCCTACAATCCTCCCTACTACGCCATGAACTGTTGGTCCTGCTTTCTACCCAATTACTGAGTTCTTTATAGTAATGACCTATCGGTAATTTCACCGATCTGTCAGACATTCCCTCGTCTAACGCTGATCCTATTCTTGCCAGCTCATCGGCAATTTCATTTCCCTCAACACTGCTGTGGCCAGGAACCCAACATAGTCTGACACTATAGTTATCCATAAGCAAGTTGAGGGCTTTCCTACAGTCACTAACAAGCTTCGATTTGACATTGTGTCCTTTCAAAGCTTTTAGCGCTGCCTGGCTGTCGACGTAGAAGGTTACCTTTTCACCTTCAGCCACATTTCCGGCCACCAGCTCCGTGGCCCTGAGGATCGCCAAGATCTCAGCCTGGAAAACACTGCATTCATTCGGCAGTCTAAAAGAACTACGAATGTTCGTTCCCAAGATATAGACACCAGCGCCTGTGCCTTCCCCCATTTTTGACCCGTCTGTAAAGACTGCCCTACCCTCATACAGCCTATCGGAATTGACCCAATGGTCCCTATCCGGAATTACCATTAAGGGTGTCTTACCAAAATCGATCTCAGCGACCTTATAGTCCGTAAACCCTGGGGTTACGGATCCCTGATCACCAAAACCGATCCTATTTAAGATCGATGTGTGACCTGATATTCCTGTCCTCACCAAACCTGTTTCTACAAGTCTAAGGAGACTTCTAGTCGCCGTCCCCACCACAAAGTCCTCTATAGGAAGTAGATGAAGAATGACGTCCAAGGCAGCCTGAGGTGTGCTCCTCTGAGCACCTGTGATGCCCATCGAGGCACATCTCTGAACCTTAGCTAACAATCTCCTGTGACTTTCCTTCTTCAATGCCTCCCACCATACCACACAACCATAGGAGATAACCGGCCTGACAACCGATGTGTAAATCCAATTTACTACCTTCGGTTGCAGACCCCAGTTCCTTCCTATGGAGTTCCTGCATGCGTAGTAGGCATTGAGTCCTTTCCTTAGCCTTTCCTGCGTGTTCATTTTCCAAGAAAGCCTGCTATCTAGGTAAACACCCAGGTATTTAGCCCCCTCTGCTAGTCTCAGCTCCACCCCTCCCATCCTGGGCAATACAAAACTTTCTATTTTGTATCTCCTGGTAAAGAGGACTAGCTCAGTTTTCTCTGGGTTGACTCCTAGTCCTTTACTGCTAGCCCAGGAGGACAGATCGCCCAACGCCGACTGCATGATTTCACTGATAACGGGAAGAAACTTTATCGTTACCGGTAAAACCACGTCATCCGCATATGCAACTATCTTCCGTCCGCTCCTATCAAAACGTATAAGAACTGCGTTCATCGCCAACAACCACAATAGAGGTGACAAAACTCCTCCCTGTGGTGTACCTCTTGTCACTAATCTCCTCAGGCGTTCTCTTCCCATACCTGAGTTGATGATTCTGCTTTTAAGCATGATAATTATCCACTCCACTAGAAATCCGTGAACCCTAAGAGTTTCCAGTGACTCCCTAATAGCCTCTATACTTATGTTGTTAAAGGCTCCCTCAATATCTAAGAATGCAGCCAGTGTGTATTCCTTGTGCTGCAGTCCTTTCTTATAACACCAACCACGTCATGAAGCGCACTCTCAACAGATCTGCCTTTACGATAGGCATGTTGAGCGCCACTTATAACGTGGGTGTCAATTGTGTTCCTTAGATGCAGATCAATCAGTCGTTCTAATGTTTTCAAAAGAAACGACGAAAGACTGATTGGCCTGAAATCCTTCGGCTTTGAGTGGCTTGCCTTACCCGCTTTGGGTATGAAGATGACCCTAACCTCTCTCCAGCCTTTCGGTATAAACCTTCTGCTTAAGCATATCTTAAAGATATGCACCAGAAACAGTTGTACGCGCTCTGGGACGTTCTGCAACATGGCCGGAAAAATACCATCTGGGCCCGGTGATTTATACGGTTCAAATGTATTTATTGCCCATATAGCTTTTTCCAACGTCACTATTTCGTCCACTGCTCCTTCTAATCCCGGTTCCGACCAGTAGTTAAAGTTAACCTCCGTTATTGTCTTTTCCCCTACTTCCCTACAGCCAGGAAAGTGAGTGTCCATCAAAACAGAAAGTGTCTCAGAGCTGGATTCCGTCCATGTGCCATCCAATCTTTGAATATTCCCAGGAGCCCTAGGGTCCTTTGACAATACTCGCCGAAACCTCGATAACTCATTAACGGAATCAATCTCCTCACAGTATTTCCTCCATGAGGCCCTCTTCGCCCTTTTGAGATCACCCTTGTACTTATTCCTTCCTGTGAGCTTCGCCCTATTAAACAATCTTCTAACCGAGGACCTCAGATCTTTTAGATCCTTGGTCCACCACGAAGGCTGCTTTCTTTTACCCGGAAAAACCACTGGACATGACTGTTCAAAACAATCCCTACAAGTATTAGTGAAATATTCCACCTCCTCTTCTACTCCTCTTTGTGTAACCACACCCTGCGGAGCTTCCCTTGCCCTAATATCAACAGCGGCCTTATAGGTATCCCAGTCAGTCCTTGGATTCCTATATGGCTCACGCCTTTCCCCTGAAAAATTTAGACTGAATGATATCCTACTGTGGTCCGAAAACGTACAGTACTTATCTACCATCCAGTCCTCTACCAGGTTCCTATCTCTGTTAGTTAGTGTTATGTCTATAACCTCTGCCCTATCCCTATTCCTTAACGTGGGTACGTTACCCTTGTTGCAAATAAACATATTGCTAGAAGTTATAAAATCAAACACCAACTCACCTCTTTTGTTAATGTTGCGGCTCCCCCACTGACTATGATGCGCATTAGCGTCACAACCGAGTACTAATGCAAGCCTTCTAGATCTTGCATACTCGGTCAGCTCCCGCACACCTGCCCCCGGTGGATCAACAGCATCATAGGGCATATAGACCGATGCAAGCACAATCCCCTGCTTACCCCTGGCTCCTCCATTAACGACCGTAAGGTCTCCTTTACTGAAAGAATTAAATAAAGTTAATCCTTGCCCATCCCTTGCTAAAATGTAAGTTCTTACCTTATCCTCTGTGACAGGGACATATAATGTGTAGCTCTTATCCAAGAGCCACGTCTACTCGCGACTTGTTGAGGTGCACTACTAGCTCGGCCGAGGCATCCTCACTGTGGTGCAGGTTTATCTGCACCACCCGCAGCCTTCTTGAGACCATCTGATTTAGTAAATCTAAATCTGACAGTCCCCAAGCCGAACCTCACAACACCCCCCAACAACTGTAGTCTCTTTAGAGACTCCTGATCCACGGCAAACCGAAGATCTTTACCCGCGTTCTCTTAGCAATCCATTGAAGCCAAAGGCTTCCATTGGTCTGTCCTGAGCGGCGAGTTCTGAGCTCCAGTACCGACAAAATGGTTTCCATCGATCTAACGGGTGGAGGAAACCACGCTGTCCCACTGCCCGGAGAGGCAGATCTGAGGCTAAAATTACCTCCAGCTTCGCCTCCGGGCGAAGGTTGCCACACCTGTCAACGACGGTTTTAAGGAAATCAAATGATTTCCTATTGCCGCAGTTAACAAGCTTGACACCCCTCTCCCAGTCCGCGCCATGGAATTGTAATTCCTCCCCTTTTTCTACCCCTGTTAGGCCGATTTCATCGATGAGCCTACCTTCCACCAGCTCCCACAGTTCAGGATTAATCCTCCCATCCGGATCATTCCTATCTATGACAGCCACCCGAAGGTCACCTTCCTGGCTCGTCGACTTCTTCACTTTCTTTGAAGTGGAGGGTATGTCATCGCCAGATCTGACTCTCTTCGATGACTCCTTTCGGGGGTCCCTGAGAGAGACAGCTGGTTTGACAGCCCTCTCCTTACTACCTGGCTGTGCCTTGTCAGCCTCAGCCATCGAGGACCTGATGGCCTTGGCAAACAATGCACTGCCAGACTCCTTGTTTTTTATTTTGTTTTTGGAGCTGGATGTGCCCGTCGATACAGCTTCTACATTCTTGCGAGTTGTAGCCTGGACTCCATACACACCCACATCTTTCTCCAAAGGAGATGATCTGCCCAGGAGAACACTAACAGGGCCATAAATTCTTTCGAACTTTTAACGTCCTGCCTGTGCTTCCTGACCAGATGTCTCTCCTTTGCCGTTTACAGTTTCGGATCTCTCTTGGCCATCTTATCCAGAAAGTCCAGAGATTTCCTAGTACCGCTTTTGGCTTTATCCAATTTTGTCCGACCCTCCTTACCCATATATCCTGGCAAGGCGTCCTGTCGGACAATTTTGTTTGAGGAAGATGAATGCCCCTCCTTACCCACTGAGCCACTCATCTGCTTAGGTCCAGAGTCCAAGAGGTCCGCCCCTGAAGTCGGACGGCTAGTTGAAATCAGTGTGATTTCCCTCTCGTCGTCCTACCCCAGTGACAGATCCCCCAGCTTCTCACTGACCCCTGCAGCTGAGTTACCCGACCTCCTCCATTTCTTTGAGTAACTGACTCTCCTGCGTGAGCAAATTTTCATGCACGAGAGTCAGCAACACGTCTCCCCCCGACGTATCGTCCGTGAAGTCTACGTCATCGTCCTTAAGAATTTTTTTAATTGAACTCTATTTTGATTCCCACGAGTAAGCCAGTAAATAAGAGGACCATCCGCGCAGTGACGGCGTGCGCGGACTAGGCAAATTGTCTACAACCAACCCGTGCCATGGGCGTTGGAGGAGGGTTACTGCTAGCGACTAATTTTATTTATCCACTAAATTAGCCATTCAGATCATCGGCACAGCCCCCTACCACCTTGACCTTAAAAAGTGTTTCTGTGTTCTAGTACTATACGACAGTAGGCATAACTATGTACCAGACACTTGTTGTAACCGGACAACCTTTATAGTTACTGCCCTTAATTCAGGCAATCACAGTGGTCCCTGAAGCAAGGACAGTAACCACAGCTTGCACTTAAGCCACCACATCACGACAAGATAGTTATCCAGGTGGGGAGACTTATTTTAAATATGATAAAAATTATTTGCCTATGTTCTACATTCATAAAATGAAATGAAAGTGAAATTTTCTTTTGGTTTGTGTTCTCAATTTCGTAAAAGTGATTTGAAAAGTAAAATTTCATTTTCAGTTTGTTTCAAACGAATTGAAGTGTTCTGCAATCGAATTTCACTACAAAAAAGTAATTTGAAACCGGCAGCAAACAACATTGTGAAACAAAATACTTTTTAGTAAAAATAAAATTTTTGTAATAAATAGTTGCAAAAATACGAAAATGCAAACAAATAAATAACACTTTTATATAAAATCTTTTTTTTAACGATGTTATTTGTGTTTTAAAGGGGTAAGCACAATAACCTGTTATTCTGTTATTTTTGCGAAAAATTTAATTTTGGCCAAGTTTTTTGCTTTCTTTATTTATTTTTATTTAGGGACTTAAAATTAAAATTTTTGCAATTTTTGCAATTCTTGAAGGCAAGTTCATCGAACTATGCGAAGTTCGCCGGTCGTCGCAATTGTGTTTATCAGGCCTGTTCTGAAAATCACTTTTTTCAAATCACTAGTGATTTCAAAAGTAATAATGGTCATGCAGATATTTGTTCGCTCTTTTTTTTTAATTTTTCTATTGTATAGATCATCAAATATCATTTCTGAAAGAAATTTATCGTATACGATTTCAAAAACGTCTACAGGGCCATTATTACTTTTCAAATCACTATTGTGATTTTCAGAACATGCCTGTATAGCATAATATGGCATTTTTCCATGTTGTTTCAAATATTTATTTGAAATAAACTGGGAATGAAATCGTCATGGAAAAAAAGATTCATTACTTTTCTAGAACACAGTGATATTGTTTTTGCGGAATTAAAAACGTTTTCATTTTCACTTTGTAGTGGAATGTAGAACCTAGGCGATTATTGTACTTTTTAAAATAGGGCGATAAAATAAATTAACTTATTTTGTTTTTAATATTTTTCATGGTATGTAATATTAGTAACCAGAATGGCCACCATTATTATCAAAAACAGCTCGAACTCTTTTGGGCATTGATTCTATTAGTCTTTGACATTTTTCAACGGGAATTCCTTCCAAACTGCTCTTCACAGCCTCCCAAAGTTGGGAGGCTGTTGTTGTTGGTAAAAACTTTTCCCTCTAAGCTCCTTTTCAGCTCCATCCACAAGTTCTCAATGTGGTTGAGATCAGGGGATTGAGAAGGCTTTCCAAAGAGGACACTTGATGTTCACTCAACCAAGATTTAACTAATTTTGACGAATGTTTAGGATCATTATCCTGCTGGAAGCGCCAATTCGGTGGCATATGGTTTGGTTTTGTGCATATGGCAGCATCACGTCATTCAAAATATCACAGTATATTTCTTTATTCATGGTTTGAGTGATCTGGTGTAAAGGGCCAACACCATACCATGAAAAAGCACCCCAAACTATGATATTACCTAACCCATGTTTGACAGTTCCGATCTTCTGACATTACGTGGACTGTCCGAGGCAAATAAATTTATTTTGGTTTCATCGCTCCACAAGATTTTCTTAAAATCATCAACAGAGCTATTTTTGTAATTTCTAGCAAACTGCGTTCGGGATTTCTTGTTCTTAGAACTTAATAATGGAACCTTTCGGGCGACTTTTTCTGACAAATTATGTTCTAATAATCTTCGCCGAACTGACGGTGCACTAATTTCATTATTTATTTCAGCAGCAACTGATTTTGACGACATAAATGGGTTCTTTTTGGCCAATAATGCTATCCGAGAATCAGTAGTTGATGAAGTTTTTCGTGGTCTCGCGCGTTTCTTTTTTATGTATCCACTTTCGAGCATTTCTGATGCAATGTTCAGATATTCCTTGCGATGAAATCTAGAGTTTTACCTTCACTTCTTAGATTTTTAGCAACTCAGCGCTCTTCCATAGTGCAATGTTTTTTTCTGCCCATCTTAAACATAAATTGTGCACAAATGTAATTGTTTTTTCAATTAGTATTGGTTTGCTTACTGTTATCTTTATTATCCAGAATACTAAATAAATTATTTGGAATTTATTCTTAAATTTTAACAATTTATTCCAAAAACGCCTATTATTTCGAACAGTTACAATTGCACTGAATTTTGATTTTGAACATCTGCACTTAAAACATGAATAATAAATTCCACAAAAAAGCATCTCCTTCATCTGAAGGAGAAGACATTGACAAATCTAACGGTAACATTTTAATTTAAGAGAAAAAATCTTTATTGTTACAAATTAAGAGAATATATTTTCTCTTTATTACCGCCTATAAACAGTGTTGTCAGATTTATTGTCAGCCTCCTCGCCAAATGACTTATCGAATATCGCCAAATATCGCCAATATAATAAATCATTAAATTTTAGCTACAAAAAATATTTTTTTTTTATAATTACATTGCAAATATTCTTAAATTTTATGTTCAGTACGTAACTTCTATCGTAAAACATAAAAATTATATTGCTTAAGAAAAATTAAGAAAATTTTTTACATTAACATATAAATTCTATCGTATAAAAAATACTTAAAATAATTTATTCCAAAAGATCAATCTAAATACGACAAATTTAACTTGAACACCAAGATCAAAATTATAATTAAAACAAATTTATAATTTAAACAGCATCGTCGTGATCATACACTTTAGGCGAGAACTCGTGGAGGCTTTTTTGAGCTTTATTATCAAAAGGTTGGTTCCAATTTATAAAGGGGCGTTTTCCCCAATATACATATTTCATAAACACCAAATGAGATTTTGTGGTCCATAATTTATTTTTAATTTCATGAATTTCAGAAAATTTTGTTTGAAATAAAAAATTGCAATATTTAGAATCTTTTCCACGAGATTTTTTGTTGTAGAAGAAATTCCTCACATAAAAAATTTCACATTTTTAATACATACATATTCTATTTTATAGAAAGCGTAAGAATATAGCCAAATATATCGCCAATAGTTCAAATATCGCCAAGTAAGTCGCCAATCGCCATTTCAAAATTTTCATCGCCAAAAACAAATTTTTGTCGCCACGTTTGGCGAGATATCGCCATATCTGACAACACTGCCTATATATGTATATATATATATATATATATATATATATATATATATATATATATATATATATATATATATATATATATATATATACATTTATATATATATATACATTTATATATATATATATATATATATATATATATATATATACATTTATATATATATATACATTTATATATATATATATATATATATATATATATAGATATATGAATGAATGAATATGATTTATTGTAAAATATATAATAACATAAATATGTAGTATAAAACATAATGTTAAAAGAGTTTTATAACATAAATCATAGTAAGACATAACTTAAAATGTTGTGTGTCTGATTGGCAAACTATTATAAAAAGATTACTAACTACTTATTTTTAGCATAATAATACCTTTACTGCAATTCAGATATAATAAGATTCCTGTATTTTAAACAATTTAACAAATATTTGTAAAGACGCATGTAATCCTTGCCGTTTAATACTTCATAAACCTCTTCAGATGAGAGAAATCTTTTCCCAAGCAAATTCAAACGGTAACTGGCATAGATAGGGCACTTGCCTATTAAATGATGTGTGTTTTCCTGTTCATTACGGTTACAGAGTGAACAAATGTCAACAGTGTTTCCACTAAAAGCACGAGCGTTTAAATTAAGCAGGCCTCCTCTAGCTTTTAGTATCAAGCTAACGGCTTGTGATGAAATACCATCGCAAAAGTACGGGATGATATCATATTGAAGTGCGGGATACATATCATGAAATCTAGAGTCTCTGGCATTCGCAACAAATTTTTCATATTCAGTGATTCTTAAAGATTCAAGTATTCGATTGTGAAGAAATTTAATATTAGTCCTCCAAATCTCAAAATCCTGAGCTATACCGTTTTCCCTGCATAATGATTTCCAATGAGGCAACCAAAAAGTGTTATGTCGAAAGGTCTCTTCAGCAAGCAGTCGTGGCAGTCTATTGACAGGCAGATTTAACACCTTCCTAAAATGTAAATTCAAAGTCTCCAAAAAAAGCGAGTGGAGACCAGTTCCAATATGTAACATATAATTAGGTGTATTTTTAGGAAGGCATAACATTTTCTTCAAAAAATACCGCAACAATTTCTCAACTTCATCGAAGCTAAGATAGCCCCAAACCTGAGCACCATAAAACATAATGGATTTTGCTGCAGTATGGAAAATTCCAAGTTTGCTTGAAAAATTTATATCCGATGAGGTTTAAATATTCAAATAAAACAACCAAGAATTAGTATTTTGTAATTAATATTGAGACGTAATCTCACTTTATTTACCTTGTAAAAGGATTTATAATTGCACGTAGTGCTTCGTTGACTTCTAAATGACGAGTAGCAATTTATATATAACATTAGTATAACTAATGAAATTTGGCAAAACAATGCTTAAATACCGTTAGCGGTTTACTCGTTGAAATACTTATAAAAGGTTTCCAACAAGATTGAAAGAAAAGTACTTTAAATTTGCATTAAGCCCTGAGAGAAAAGTATTAACCGAAACTAAGAAGTTGTACTTAAATAATAATATTGATATAATGTTGGTCTCTGAGTCTCATTTGACTTCGAGAAGCTCCTTTAAAATAAATGGTAACACTATATGTATATGATTCAAAGGACCCGAGAGGGAGAGCATCCGGTGGATCACCAATTCTAATTAAGTCAACACGCAAGCACTACTTACATATATTCTGGACAACATTTGTGAAGAAAACCTACGCAACAAATAGTGGCATTGAAAGTTTTTGTACAAATTTCGTGGTATCATCAATTTACTCCCCTCTCAGATTTTCAATCACTGAGGATCAATACGAAATTTTCTACAAATCTCTTGGACCTTGTTTTGTAGCATCTGGCGACTACAACGCAAAACATACGTTGTGGGGTTCGCGTCTTATTACACCCAGAAGTCGAGAGTTGTTCCACACAATATCAAAAATGGGCTTGGACATCATTTCTAGCGGGGAGCCCACTTACTGGCCTACTGACGGAAAAAATTCCGGACTTTATAGATTTTCATGAAAAATATCTCGTCCATTCATTCTCCCACGATCGTTACAATTTGTAGCCCATTAAGAAGTGACTTACCTCACCCATATGCGAAGATGATAATTCGTGTTAATTGGCTTGGATTTTAAAAATATCTTAGTAGTCATTGCACAGAAAACATTACGCTAAGAACACCCGAAGATATTGAAGGTAACATTGACAACCTTAACGAAATGATTAAACAGGCTGCTGAACATGCCACTACCTCCCATCCGCAGACTTGGTTTGATAGAATTTATTCTATGGATATTGAACGACTCGTATATGAAAAAAGAAGAGCTAGAAGAGAATGCCAAAGCACATATCACCCCAATTTAAAATCAGATGTAAAGAGTGCACTAAACGACTCCAAGAGTTGCTTGCATTTAAAAAAACCGCATCTCTTAAAAAGTATTTGGAAGGTCTTGATGTCACACCAGCATCTAATTACTCTTTGTGACGCGCTGCTAGAAAGCATAAAACACCCGTTGAGTTTAAACCACCTCTGTGCACATCTACCGGAGGTTGGGCAAGAAGCGATACTAAAAAAGGTAACATAAGTGCTGAGCATTTAAAATACGTATTTACTCTAAACACATGTACTGGTGTAATTGATTTGCCAAATGTAGTCGCTCTACCCCCTCAACAAATAAAGTTTCAGACGCGTGATGTACAAAAGCTAATTGCTGAACTCAACCCGAAGAAAGCTCCGGGTTTTGATGGAATTAGTAACCAGATGCTGACGAAGTTGCCTCTTGTTGCAATTAGAATCCTGTTATTCGTTTTTAATGCCATTTTACGACTGGAGTATTATCCAAACTACTGGAAGCTTGCTAAGGTTAAAATGATTCCAAAGCCGCGCAAAGATCTTACCAAGGCTGAGTCATATCGACCAATAAGTCTCCTATCAACAACGTCAAAGCTTTTCGAGAAACTGCTCATGACAAAATTTTCCCCAATTCTAGTTAGTAGTGGGTGTATACCGGACCATCAATTTGGTTTCAGAAGTCAGCATAGCACTATTGAAGAAACTCTGATTGGTTAAATTTATAAGAAGAACATTTGAAGAAAAGAAGTATTGTTCTGCGCTGTTTATCGACGTTTCTCAGTTTTGTTATTATTATTATATATTGAGAACTCTGATATTGTACTGTCTACATGTCGGCGTTTGGGTTTGTCCTATCGTCACAATAATCTACCCACCCACTATGTAACCTCTGGGTCCTCTACTCTTTTGGACTGTTTCTTATTGAGTCCTGATCTATCTGTTCATATGTGCGACTAAATGCAGTGTCCTGCCATTTCCCACCACTCCTTCATCTTTATGAGCATTACGTACGCTACAAGGCCGAATAGTTGCTTTATTGAATTCAAGGAGTATAACAACATTAACACCACTACAACACCATTTCCTACAATACGATTTTTCTAGCTTCTATACTGATCATGATGTTAATTCTCAACTGTCATCTCTCATGTCATGTGTACGTTATTTGCACTCTCTAGTACCGTCTAGTGATAATTGGTTTAACACCCCGCTAATTAAATATCACCTCTCGCTTCGTGATCTTGCTTTCATGGAGTATTTACGAAACCCTTCACCTGAAAACTGGAGATGCTACTACAGAGCTCGTAATAAATCGAAATCTGTTATCCGCAATGTGAAGCGTAAAGCATTCAGTAACATCTTCCAGAATCTTGATACCAAACGTATGTGGAGAGTACTTCGGCAGAATGGTCTGTATGATACCTGAAGAAAATCTCTCCTGATGCACTGAATGCAGAACTTTCGAGCTGTAGAACTGTTGATTCTTTTAATCCTTTTGACATTAGCTTTCCTAGCAATCGTTTCTCGTTTCGAATCATTGTACTCGAAGACTTATGTAATGCACTGTCTAAAATTAAGTCCAATGCCGCAGGCTAATTTTTCCACTCATAAATCAACAACTCTTAATTTTGTTTAACAATATAATCACTAGTTCTCAATTCCCCATGGATTGGAAAATTTCTAAAGTTATACCTATTAGGAAAAAAAATTCAGAAAGTGAATTTAGACCAATATCACTTGTTACAGTTTTGTCCATGATCTTTGAACATGTTATAAAAGATCAAATCTTACAATTCTTAAACCAAAATTTTTTGCTAAACCCGTATCAGTCAGGCTTTCGCGAAGGATATAGCACAACTTCTCTTTTAATTGGTCTTTCCGATTCTATTAGAAGAATTATTGATGGACGATGTATCTGTTTTACTTTCCTTAGACCTATCAAAGGCTTTTGATAAGGTTGGTCATGCTATTTTAATCAATAAACTTTGAACATATTTCTATTTCTCTATATCCGCTTGTAGATTATTATATTCTTATTTATCAGGACGCTCACAATATGTTCAATCCAGTAACCTTAATTCGAGGTGCCTACCAGTCACTAGTGGTGTGCCGCAGGGCTCTGTTATTGGCCCCTTACTATTTATGATATATATGGATGATTTCTTTGCTTTACTTAACGGCTTTGAATGTGAAGCCTTCGTTTTTGCCGACGATATGCAACTACTATTATAGGGTCATACGCAGCTTATAGATGTTCTCGAATATGATATTAACACTTTATTGTCCAATATTTCACGTTGGATGAGTAACAGCAAACTTAGTATAAATTCTGCCAAGACCAAAGCGATGATTTTTAAACCGTCTAGTGCTACGTTTAACCTGTCTATCATGATCGATGGCCAACCTATTGATTTTGTCGATCGAATGAAATGTCTTGGTGTTTTATTAGACAACACTCTTAGTTTCGGACACCACATTAGTGGACTATTTTCTAAAATAAACTTCACCTTAAGAATACTATATGCAATGAATTTATACCTGCCATTACATATTAGAAAGACCATAGCTGACTCCTTATTGATGTCTAATCTATTGTATTGTATTGAGGATATTCTGGCTGTAACGCTGAAAATTTAAATAGGTGTGCCCTACTCTTTAACAGAATAATACGCTTTATATACCAACTAAGGGCGACTTTTTGGGATCGAGATTAAGATTAGTTTATTTCTCTAATTAGCTAATCCGAAAATTAACTTAATCTTAATTAATTGAGTTTGATATTTTTGAGTGGTAGTTTAAACTTCTTATTATGTGTAGTATTACCATGAGGAACAAAATAGTGGCAACTTTTTCAGTGCAAAAGTCATACATGTTATCAACACTTTTGATTTTTTTTGTGGGAAGAAGAAGAAACTGACATATTTTATTATTTACAAGTAAAATTTTGCGCGTGTCAAAGGAAATATATAACTAATATTAAATACATATATATATTTATTTATGTGTTTTTAAATTATTTTATCATAAAATTATATGTTTCACAAGTGTATGTTGTCAATATTAATATAAGATTAAACCACCACGATTGGCCGCTTAAACTAGCAAGTAAAACCATATAATCGACTACCCAAAAATCAGAAATGAAGATTAAGGTTAATTTAATCTCTAATCTTGAACTCAAAAAGTCGCCCTAAGAATTAACGATCATGTTTCAATGTATGTTAATGATTTTTTGGGCTGCAGTTTTAAAAGCTTCATACAGATTAGATCACTACTTTTCTTCTATAATGTTATGCTCACAGACTGTCCAGACTATGTCCGTAGACATTTTACGTTTTTGCAAAGTGATAGAAACCCACAGCTTCTATTCCCCATTAGAAATCGTCTTATTAATGAAAGATCATTTAGTGTACGAGTCGCCAAATGTTGGAACTCATTGCCACGATCCTTAAGAGCATTCCATCTTACCCGTAATTCATTCAAAGGTAAACTTGTTGAACATTTTTCACAATTGAACTGATGTAGATTCTGAATACATATAGTTGACTTCATGCGCAATATATCTTCCAATTTATAAGTAGTAGTATCATCTAATAACACTAGTTTACAAAATAAAATTTTTTTCATGTATGTACATTTGATGAGATATAAAATTCCTTATGTATTTTTTTCCGCTGAATTCGAAAATCAAGGTTAAATTTTTTTTATGGACCAATTTTTGAGATGTGATTTTTTCAGTTTTCCGACCTTTTTTCACTTACCCATCATATCTCGAGCTAGAACTGTCTGATCGGGTCGTTCTTGGTATTCAAATGAAAGGTATTGAGATGACAAATAAATATGTATAATCGGATCATTAATTGGTATAGCGGTTCAAAATATATCGATGAAAATAGGGCACATTTTCAAAAAAAATCATATTTTACAGTGATTATATCCTGGCAGAAAAGTACAAATCGTTAAAAAAACGTCTGGTTTCTGTTCATGTTCGTAAAGATAATACTTTTACGTAAGAACTAGGACCAACCAGAAGAAAATCGACCGAAAAATTACAAAGTTATAAGCAATGGATTGAATAAATCCAAAGTAAAAATACATAAAAATAACAAATAACACAGGTCAACAAAATGAAATTTATTATGTAAGGTCAAAGGTTTCATAGTAAATTTGTATATAATAAGTACGTCGTTCTTGGTATTCAAATGAAAGGTATTGAGATGACAAATAAATATGTATAATCGGATCTTTAATTGGTATAGCGGTTCAAAATATATCGATGAAAATAGGGCACATTTTCAAAAAAAAATCATATTTTACAGTGATTATATCCTGGCAGAAAAGTTCAAATCGTTAAAAAAACGTCTGGTTTCTGTTCATGTTCGTAAAGATAATACTTTTACGTAAGAACTAGGACCAACCAGAAGAAAATCGACCGAAAAATTACAAAGTTATAAGCAATGGATTGAATAAATCCAAAGTAAAAATACATAAAAATAACAACACAGGTCAACAAAATGAAATTTATTATGTAAGGTCAAAGGTTTCATAGTAAATTTGTATATAATAAGTACTGTGTATCAATCCCTGTAAATTAGTTTTTTTGAATTGACTCTGTATCTCGAGATATTCTGTTATAAATAAAACAGGATGCTGTATCAAATAATTGGCATTAAATCGAGAACCAGTTCTTCGATTCAATAAAAAATTACACAGAAGGCTAGGAAACCAGACAGTTCTAGCTCGAGATATGATGGATCAAGTGAAAAAAGGTCGAAAAACTGAAAAAATCACAATATCTCAAAAACTGATCCATAAAAAAAAATTTAACATTGATTTTCGAATTCAGCGAAAGAAAATACATAAGTAAAATCACCTCTCGTAAAGTGTACATTTTCAGTGTATTCTAGTGTAATTTTATAACTACTTATTGCTTTTTTTACGAATATTGTGTCTAGTTTATTTGTTGCCTAACGGCCCTATGTATAAGCAAAAATTGGCATGAAGTTAGCATAAGTGACGAAATTGAATTAGTTGTTAACGAGTTCCTCCGAACAATTTGACATTACAAATGGTCGCATTGTCTAATTTTAACCCTCCTCTAATTCCTAGCATGATTTTTAATGTGAAGTTTCATGGCAAAACTCTTTAAGATAACGTTCAATTTTGCCACTTTTGCTAACTTCATGCAAGTTTTTCTTATGCTATTCTTGTAGTCCACCAACTATATATGGCCCTATGGGATCGGTTGGTTATTGTTATAAATAAATAAATAAATAAAAGAGGGATGCAAGGGCTCTTATACTCAACACTCCCGATGGGACTGCTTGAAAATACTTTTTTTCCTTTTGATTATCACTACTTATGTATGTCCGACACTGGTAGGGCCTAATAATTATATTTAAGATTTAAGATTTGAATACTTATTGTTAGTTCATATTTGAAGATACAATAAATAAAAACATGTATAAAAAAAAATGAATGAAAATATTTCATTCAATAAGAATTGAAATTACTGAGCTTATGCCGGATTAAGAAATTATTTCTGATGAAAATAAGCAATATTTTTAACATTTTAACACTGTTGCGGGAAAGCAAAATTGCAAAATTTTCAATAAATATAACAACAACCACATAGAAATGTTGCAAAATTGGCAGGGACTAGACTTGTGTCCAACAGTTCTTTTTGAACTAGTTCGTTCAGTTGGACACAAGTCCGGTCAAAAACATCAATGTAAATTAAATGGGTTTGAAACAACTTTTGATTCAAACGCTCTCAAACTAGTTCAACAAGAATTGTTGGATACTAGTCTAGCAGGGACTGAGTAAGTGCAAGATTATCAGAGTAAATTTTGCAAAGTTGTGCAACTTTTTACGGCACTGTCAACAAAAAAAAAATGGACAAAAAGTATTTATAAAATCAACCATACATCAAATTACAACGCAGAAATGCATAAATGTTTTTCTTTTGAATGCAAAACAAGTGGTTGAAGATATTTTCGATACAAATAAACTAATTAAAAAATTTATAAAATTTAAAAAGTTTTAAAATTCTTGCTAGAAATTATAAAGTAATTCGAGTTTAAGATAACAAACAAATAATTTTGTTATTTTCAAAAGACCTATGGCTCAAATTGTTATTAGAATTTTGTTAAATAATAACAATATTATTAATAATGATTAATAATGAATTAATTAAAGATTAATAATGAATTAATTAAAGAATTAATCAGCGAAGTTCTAACACTTTGTTTCAGCATTTAAACAAAGTCTTTTAACAATCAAGAAACATACGAGTAAAATATTTATTTGTTTATTTATTGGGATGGCAAAGTTGGTACAATTGTACATTTTTTGGTACTATTCAAACTCGGAAAGTACAATACTACACCAATGACTAATTTAGGGAATCTCCGCATTTCTTTTCAAATTATTTCATATATCAATTTTCACTTTTGAACAATGAAACTCATATTCTTCTCACTTGATAACAATATTGTTAAAGCAAAACGAAGCGAGAAAACCAAAAAATGTGAAGTAGTCCATTTTTCCTATAATTTTTCTTCTAAATTCGGATGTTAGAGCACATGCTACATCCCAACTTACAAGCAAATTTGTGAAAACGATTCGGTAGCTCGAACAAAGTCGATTGTCTTAATAAAATCAAATAATAACAAAAATTAAAAATTTTAAAAACCCCCGATATATCTAGAAAAGATGTGATATCTTCTAAAGGGCTGGACCGATTTTCTACAAACATAGTTAAGAACCTTCTCGATTAAGTCACCTTTCAAACAGAAAAAACTAAATCAAAATCGGTCCAGCCGTTTGGGCTGTACGTGGACACGGACAGACACACAGATACAAAGACACACACTACATACTTATAACACCCCTCTTTTTGGTCGGGGGTTAAAAATATGTAATTTGAACTAAAAAAATCTTTTAGTAAAATTAAGGTGAAAAAAGTACAATTTTTGAAAGTTGTTGGTACATTTTTTAAATTCTCAATGCCTTCCCTGGTACATACTCTACAAAGTAAAAGTGACTAAGACCATATGTCCATGATGTTATTAACAGTATTTTTAAAAATGTTTTAGTGACTGACTATACCCGACCAATGCCACACATAGGAAGTAGCAACGTGGTTGTCAACGAAATTCCACAAAAGAGCGAGCGAGACGAAGAACTATTGAAGGCCAAACAACACACACAATCCTGACTGCACTTAAGAAATAATTACGATGACGCGAGAAATGTTCTCCAACCCAGAGCTGCTTAACGAATGACGAGTTCGATATATTTATGTACATATTGTGCTGCTTTATAGACAATTAAACAAAATGGGTTGCTCACGTCAGAAAGTGCAATTATGCATTTTGCACAGTTGCAAGAGTTGACGTGAATACCTTTACTCAGACCCTGATAATTTTGAATCATTTGTGTAAAATAATTTTCTATGTGGTTATTGTGATATTTTTTATTCTTGAAAATTTTGCAATTTTGATTTTCCACAATAGCGCAACTTTTGACGTGAATACTTTTAATATTTAAATAATTTTATTTTGTAACTTACCTTTTTTTGCACATTTGCTTTTTAATGAACATTACTAATATTAAACCGATTTTAAAAATTCTTTCACCAATGGAAATGTACATTACCATAGTCAAATATCAGATATTTTTTATACTGTTCGGAATGGGTTTTTTATAAATTTGATACGTATTTTTTATGTATTTTTTAAACAAATACGTTTTTTGAACTAATACCTGCGTTTTTTTAATAAATACCTATAAAAGGCTTATATTTTTTTAATGTTCAAAAAACCCAGAGTACCGAGAAATCTCGAAATCCCTGGATTTGATTTTTTGAAATCACGAATCCCGGGATCGTAAAAACTAGTCCCGATTGGCAGTCCTAACATTCACCCTTATCGGGAATAAAAGTTCACGTAAAATGTGTTCCATTTCCCAATGCAAACTTTCTCAGTATTATTCTCTAATTATGTTCACCATTTGTTGTTCTTGGAAAATATTTCGCGTGAAAAAAATATTCGCTTTTTATTACCGATAACGGTGATTAACTTTGCATTATCGTAAGTGTCTGATTGGGCGGTCTGTAATAAAATTGAATTTAATCCCAGTAAAAACAAGGCATTCAGTAGTCGAATAGTCGTCTACGAGAATTTTGTGCTAGATTAAAGGAAATGTGTACAAGTTTTCTTTATTCTAGGACAAAACTGTCGTAAAGGAATATTCGACTCGACATACGCAATACGGGTGACTGACTTTTGGTTCTACAGATTTCTCCCGTATCAAAATTATTTTCAATGGTTCCCTTTGTTGACGCCATGAAATGTTTGGGACTAACACTTGACAGTAACTTTCCATTTGGTATCCATTTATCAAATGTTTCTTCTAGAATTAATAATGTACTTAGGTCTTTATATAGCTATATTTTTTCCACTTACAATAGCATCAAAAATTACATTTTCCCAGAAGCGTTTTTGTAAGGGTGTGACAGTTCCTTGGAGCTAGATGCTGAAGATGAAAATAGCCGAACTCTGCAGAAACACACCTGTGTTATATTTTGTTTGACATTAATGTTACAGCAATAATTGTATTTTGATTTCGATGTATGAGTGATTCGTTTTGCAGCGAGCTAACGAAAACCATCGTAACTTTTTTAGAGATTGAACATTTATTTTATACATAATTGCTTTAAATTTTTTTTTAATATTTTCTATTGGGAAAATATAAGACGTCGATGATATCATCTTCACACTAGGTGCAATTAATTATACTATTCAAAGGAACGAGCTACTATTGAAAAATATTTTTGTGGTCAAAATGTTTTAATGGAGGTGGTATATAGTGTGGCGGTGGTTTCTGTTATATAATTAACAGATTATAAATATTATTTTAAAAGATGTAAAATAAGTTTTATTTTATTTATTGCTGAAATATCACTAGGCGTTGGTAAATTTAAAATGCTTGGTAGTATGGAAACAAATCCTCCCCCAAGTTATCTTTTAGTTTTAATATCCTTCAATAAACTACGTGTTCACTATGAAGTTCACATTTATCGAAAGTTAAGCTTTTGTAATTTTATATTAAATGATGCAAGTCTTTTCTTAAAAAACAGTGACAGGTACTTTTTGGATCAACAATATCTAAAATTATATAGATTTCAGATGTGGGAAACTAGTTCAATATTAAATTCTCTATTTTCAAGTATAATTGCCCTTTCTTTCCCGGAGCAAAAATGAGAAAGATTCATATGACCATACAAATATATATTTTATTTACGTTTAAAAATTAATTTTTTGGAACAAATAGGGCAGGGTAGGAAAAAATTCTGCTCGCAAATGCTATTTTATTTTTTTCGTTCGTTTTAAAATTTGTTTTCGGAATTTTAAAAATAAAATTCGGAAAAAAAATCTATTTTAAATTCTTTTCCGAATTTTATTTTATAATTCTAAGGAACGAATGCAAAAGAATAATTCTTATAAAATTTGTTAGGCAGCAAATTGAGTTCTTTTTGACATATCATCGCCTAGCCCAAACCACTATAGCTATAGAGCTGAAATTTGGTGTGTAGATTCCTCTTCCGATGTGTCAATCCACTAAGAAGAGATTTTTGGAAATTCAAACGCGAAAAGGGGTAAAAAAGGGTAAAATTGGTATCTTTATATCTCGGAAACTACATTAGATAGACTAAAAATTATAAAAGCATACGAATGCTGGTAAAAAATAAGCCGACACGTATTTGGTACTTTTAGGGGTAAAAAGGGGGTAAAAACTCAATGTATGTTGGTACCTTTTTTGCACTCGACATATCTTCAAAACTATTTAACTTAGCAGAAAGCTTTTTGGTGCGATCCTTTCTTCTGGACATAATCTTGAATCTTTCTGAAAACTTGCACTTAAAAGGGGTAAAATTTTACCCGTTTTCGGTACCTTTATGTTAATGATAATGTACACATATACACACATGTAAAAATAATTTACTATGTTTTCTTACCGGTCAGTAGAAGCTGGGATAATAAAATTTCTGTAATTTTGAACTGCCCAAAAAGTGTCAAGGGGGTAAAAAGGTGTAAAAACGGGTAAAATTGTTATCTTTATGTCTCAGAAACTACATTAGATAGACTAGAATTTCTAAAAGCTTATTAATTCTGCTAAAAAATAAGCCTTTTTAGAAAAAGGTAAAGCACCTTTTTCTAAAAAGTATTTTTCCCACAAAGCGCCTTTTTTCTAAAAAGTAATTTTTCCAAAAAGTACCTTTTTCTAAAAAGTACTTTTCCCAAAAATTACCTCTTCCTAAAAAGTATTTTTCCCACAAAGCGCCTTTTTCTAAAAATAACTTTTTCTAAAAAGTACTTTTCCCTAAAAGTACCTTTTTTTTAAAAGTACTCTTTAAAAAGTACTTTTCCCAAAAAGTACCTTTTTCTAAAAAGTTCTTTTCTCAAAAAGTATCTTTTTCTAAAAAGTATTTTTCCCACAAAGAGCCTCTTTCTAAAAAGTACCTTTTTCTAAAAAGTGCTTTGCGCAAAAAGTACATTTTTCTAAAAAGTATTTTTCCCACAAGCGCTTTTTTGTAAAAAGTGCTTTTCCCTAAAAGTACTTTTTCTAAAAAGTAGTAGAGCAAAAAACTGCCCTCGCTGCCCACTGTGCAGTAAGCGGTCACAAATTTGACTTTGATAGTGTTAGAATATTACAAGGAGAAAATAACTACAAGAAGAGATTTATATTGGAAATGCTACACATAATTAATGTACCAACAAATAAACGTCTCAACTACAAGACTGACACATACTACGTTTATACGCGCACTATTTGCAAATAAAATTATTTACAAATAATTTAACTCACTGTTTATACGGCATAGCAAAAGTACACAAACTTGGTAGCACTTCTATAGAAAGTTTACTTATGTTGACAAAAAATGGTGTAAAATGCACAAAATATCAAATAATTATTTGTTTTAATTGTTATTATTTGCTTCTATCAATGTTTTTTGTGCAATATTTATCCATTTATTGTTTTTGTTATCAAACATTTGTAAGCGTGGCAACCTCAGGCATTTTATTTGCAAATAGTGCGTTAATCGTGAATAGTTTTCTCAATTAGTAAGTCGCAATAAAAACAATATGGCAACAATTTACAGTTTTATTTGCAAATAAGCCCTGCGTATAAACGTAGTAACAGACAAGTGCGCGCAATTATATCGGCACATAATAAATAAACACAAACCAAATAAATAATAATTAGTTACTTAATAACTCGCATAAAGGACAGACGGTTGTACTCGTACTTCTTAAAACTTTTACATATTTTTAAACAATTTTTATGTATGTATGTATGTAAATACTTGTTTTTTTTTGTGAAAATGGATTTATGTAATATGTATATGTATATATAATTTGTTTATAGATTCCTTTAAAATGGTTAACGACGTTAACCGAAATATCGGAGATAATTAAAATATAATTAAATAAAAATAAAGGAGTTTTATGGAAATAAAATTAATTGTTTTTATTTAAAAAAACGACCTTAAGCCGAAAGAACAATTCGTCAAAGTACCTTTTTCTAAAAAGTATTTTTCCCACAAAGCACCTTTTTCTAAAAAGTACCTTTTTCTAAAAAGGCTTATTTTTTAGCAGCATTCGTAAGCTTTTAGAATTTTTAGTCTATCTAATGTAGTTTCCGAGATATAAAGATACCAATTTTACCCGTTTTTACCCCTTTTTACCCCCTTTGCACTTTTTGGGCAATTCAAAATAACAGAAATTTTATTATCCCAGCTTCTACTGACCGGTAAGAAAACATAGTAAATCATTTTTACATGTATGTATATGTGTACATTATCATTAACATAAAGGTACCGAAAACGGGTAAAATTTTACCCCTTTTAAGTGCAAATTTTCAGAAAGATTCAAGATTCTGTCCAGAAGAAAGGAACGCACCAAAAAGCTTCTGCTACGTTAAATAATTTTGAAGATATGTCGAGTGTAAAAAGGTACCAACATTCAGTTTTTACCCCTAAAAGTACACATATTGGAAAAGTACCAAATACGTGTCGGCTTATTTTTTACCAGCATTCGTATGCTTTTATAATTTTTAGTCTATCTAATGTAGTTTCCGAGATATAAAGATAACAATTTTACCCTATTTTTACGCCTTTTTAACCCTTTTCGCGTTTGAATTTCCAAAAATCCCTTCTAAGTGGATTTACACATCGGAAGAGGAATCTACACACCAAATTTCAGCTCTATACATATACTGCCGTATTCATAAAAAATATTTTAGGTTTATTAGGCGCTTATTTGACGTATTTCTATGGGAAATTTGTCAAATAAACCTGTAATAAACCTAAAACATTTTTTGTGAATACGGCGGATATCCGTTAATAATAAAATCTCCTTTAAAAAATTTAAAGTCATTGCTTTGGATTTTTGTATTTTTAATTTAATCGCGAATTATATTTTCTTTTCGTTTGCGAATTTTATTTTTAAATTTGCGAGAGGAATTTTATTTTGCTTTCTTGGGTTTTTTATTTATAAAATTTGCGAATTAAAAAGAATAATTCTTTACAATATGGAAAATAACATTCGTTCGAATTAAATTCGTTAGCGAAAGAAATTAATTTGAGCACTCTTCCTACCCTGAAATAGGGTTTAGGTCCTCCTTGCAGAAATAAATAAAACCTATCCTATCTGATAAAAAATTAAAAAATAAGGAAAATTAAATAAAAAAATTGGCACTGAAAATATTTCACAACTTCGAACAGAGTACCAGCCTTAACTCGGGATAACGCTGCCGCCAATTTTTTTTAATTTAATTTTTCTTCTTATTTATCAGTTTTCTATCGGATAGGATAGTTTTTATTTATATCAGCGAGGAGGACCTAAACCTATTTTTTAACTACTTCTATGAATTTTGGAAAACCGAAACAAAAGAAAAAAATAAATATCTTAAGGGTAGGTTTTTAAAATGAAAGAATTTTAAATTCCGCCTAATTTACACATAAAAACATGACTCTACATTCGGGTAATTACCGACGAAATGGTAACACTGGATGAGTTGCTTGAGCAGCAGCGAAATGCATCTAGATGTGCTAACCAACAAAAAATAATTTTTTACATATGTTTATCCTTTCATAATTTTAATAAGCCATTTACCAAGAAAATGTGTAAAAGATCTGTAAAATTGTGTGGGTCATCGACCAGAGAGAGACCTGCGATACGCGGCGGGGTAATAATTCAACTTCAGCCTGCTGAAACCCCTTAAAATACATTGCATGTGTGTATTTAAAATGAAAAAAAAAAAACAAATTTTGAACATAAAAATTCGCTGAACAAGCTTTTAATTCAAATTATAAGAAAAGTACGTAAATGTTTATGCCTTCTTCTCTACTTCTGTTGCAGATTTCGAGCGATTATTAACTTCTAACTATTGGGTAAATTTTAATTTGCTTTTCAAACTACGGTCACTCCCTAAAGAGAGTGCTCCTCCCTGCCTTAAATAAACTTATAAGTATAGTTAAATCCATAAAACTTAAAACTGTATTTCTTACTGCGTCTATACGCAGGGCTTATTTGCAAATAAAACAGTAAACTGTTGCCATATTATTGTTTTTATTGCGAATTACTAATTCAGAAAACCATTCACGATTAACGCACTATTTGTAAATAAAATGCTTGAGGTTGCCACACCTACAAATGTTTGATAACAAAAAACAATAAATGGATAAATATTGCAACAAAAAACATTGATAGAAGCAAATAATGAGGATTAAAACAAACAATTATTTGATATTTTGTACATTTACACTATTTTTTGTCAACATAAGTAAGTGTTCTATAAAAGTGCTACCAAGTTTGTGTACTTTTGCTATGCTGTATAAACAGTGAATTAATTTATTTGCAAATAATTTTATTTGCAAATAGTGCGCGTATAAACGTAATATCTGATTCACTTTAAGTAAACTTTACAATTATATCAATACAAAAGAAAATATTTCATATACCAATAACCTACCATTTGCACATGAAACTAATTGAAAGAAAGTAGCAATACAATACATTTTTTTACTACCACACTCACATTGTTTTTAATTTCCACTCAGCTTTCAACGATATTTTCAAGAAAGTAAATTTTTGATGTTTTCAGAAAATAAAATGAAAAAAGGTTAAACAGTGCTACCCACTTTAAAGATTTGTACAAATATATAGGATTATGGCAAATAGTTATTATAAATTATGCTTATTTTGTATAAATATTTAAAGAATTATAATGTCGTATCTTCAAATATACATGAAGAACACAATTCATGCCTTTTGAAAACAATAATATTATTAAAATATTAACAATGATATTATTGAACTATAAATTTTTGTATGTGAATATTCTGGGTAACTCTAATTAAGTAGTAAACAAACCAATTTATTCCAAGTTTACTTTTCGACGACATTTTTAAAATGAACTTTCATGTGTAAATGGAGCGTAAATAAAATATAGGCCCCTATTATGATTTCCAACTAAATGTAGTTGCCAAATTTTTATTATGGATTCCAACTTTTTTCACTATGAGAAAACTACTTTTTATCAGTTGTATTTTGGTTGTTATTTCGAGTGTTGTATTAGTTTTGCTTTATTATTCCAGACGCCAACCAATCCCATTTGTCAACCAATATTGTTGCCACGTTCATAAAACATGAAATCTTAAAAAAAAAATACTAGGTCAAAACAAAAAATATTTAAAATGTTTTGTGATGGCTACTATGGTTGCAAAAAACCTAGCATAGATAAAAACCTTTTCCTTTCTAACATTGTTTCGAATACAACTAAAATTAGTTGTAATTCAGAATATGTACCAAAAAACAGTTGAGTTGTTTCAAAGTTAAGTTGTTACAATTTCAACTAAACTTAGTTGAGTTTTAAACCGTAATAGGGGCAATAGTTTTTTAACTTAACTCTATTTTTGTAGTGCAAAAAGTGACTGCTCACTTCATACTAAAATATTTGAAAAATCTCTTGAACTGCAATCTAATAATTAGCATGTGATCCCTTGTTCTTTATTATCACTTGCATTCCTCTCGGGATGGAATCGCTCAAATTTTGAGATATTTCATATGGAATTTGAACCAATTATTCCTGTAGAGCAAATATTAATTAACTTTTTCATGTTACTTTTCTTTCTCCAACTTTTCTGTCCAAGTGATCTCACAGATTCTCAATGTGATTTATATCTTGCGATTGAGGGGGAGTTCCTATCCATTTTTGGTGTTCGGCGCCGTGTGCTTCTGGTCATTGTTTGCAGTAAATATAACATTTTCAGCTATTCCAATTTTTCTTATACTGGGTTGGAGATGGGGTTTCAAAATCTCTATATATTTTTTATGGTCCATTATTCCCTCCATTTTGTGAAAATTTCTCAAAAAGAAAAAAGTCCTATCCTACAGAAAATTGAAAAATAAGAAAAAAGAAATAAATAAATAAATTTTCGGCAAGGCTTATGCCTAGTACACATCTGATATTTCTTGTGTTGTCGTTTTGTGGTGTTATTTTCAAAATGTGTGTAACGCCGTTCCCATTATGTTTTTTATATGGAAAGTAATGACACACAGCAGACACTATTGCGATGTCACAAAATGTCATAGTGTGTCCTCGGCATTAGTTTCCGAGTTATGGTCCTCTGAAATTCTAGTACAAAGTTGTGAGTATACGGTATATTTTTCAACGAAAGCTTTTGAGAATATCTTTGATGAAATTATAAAATGCAGCCTTGTTCGGCCATGCAGGAAAGCTTTACTAGACAAGAAAACTTTATGAGGCAGAAAATCTTTTTTGGTTTGCGCCGTGTTAGTAAACACGATGGTGGAGAAAATTCTTAAGCCTCTCTGAAGGCCGGCTGTGCACGAAAACTTTATTAAGCAAGAAAACTTTGCAAGGCAGAACATTTTTATTATTCTGTCGGGAAACACCATGGTAGATAAAATACTTAAGCATTTCCGAAGACCAGCCGTGAAGGAAAACGTTATTAAGCATGAACACTTTGCAAAGCAGAAAATCTTTGGGAAATACCATGGCCGGCAGTAGTTATTATTTATGAATGTTACGCATGCACACATACCCAGTAAAAAAAATTGGAAGTCATTCTGAAGGAACTATATTATCATTGCTTCCAAAAACTCGATATTTTTAAAATACCGATAGTTAACAGAAAACCAATTCGAAGATTATTTTAGTTATACAAAACCTTGCAATTCCTCCATAGTTTTAGAAAATACTCACCAGAATTTTAAAAAAATCTATTTTTTTAAAGAAATTTATGAACTAAGTTTAGTCTAAAATTTAAAAGTAATTTACTTAAATTTACATGAAAACACTGTTTCGGGTTTAAATTCGTATAAAAAGAAACGAATTGTTGAAATAGGTAACTATTTACCATTTTTCCAAGATGAAAATATTATCATAGAACACAAAAAAGGAAATTTTTCTTAAAATCGCTTCCAATTCGGTGACCAGGCATCGAAAAAGAAAACTTCTTGCAATGAGAACCCTATGTAAAAATCATTAGAACAGATTGAAATTTGCACTACTTCCAGATCGCAAACTCTACACTTTCATGACGTTTTTGGAGTGTCTATTTTACTGGGATATTCCGTATTTCACTTATTTTTGCAGTGTAGTTAAGTAAAACCACATTGCGACAAATATTTGGCAAAGTCTCCAATCAATTAAACTAAAAATAAATCCCTTAATACACTCGTTAATCAACTCTGGGTTGAAGAACAGCTCTCCCCGCGTCATCGTAATTATTTCTTAAGTGCGGTCAGGCTTGTGTGTGTTGTTGGGCCTTCGAGAGATTTTTGTCTCGCTCGCACTGCACAGTGTAAGATTTTGCTAATCTAGCTGTAAATATTTGTATCAAATACGAAAGAGCACTTGTTATTAAATAAGAAAATTCAAAACTTTAAATAATTTGACAACAATAACAATATAACGGTACTTTAAACTTGAATATTTTTTAGTGAATTAAAAACAACAAAAAGACTTACATGAAATTTCATTCATTCATTTTTAAAAGTGTGTAACTTTTTAATTGAATGGAGTTTTTTACAATTCTTTCTTTGTTTTGAAGCTCAACTTATTCTCTGTTAATACGAGTATCATGAGAATTTATTTTTATAACCTGGAAAATTCTTTTAGTGCTATTTCATTTAAAAAATTACTCTTTTCGCTTTTGAGGGTGGCGTTGGCTGAAGTAGTTAGCACGTTGACTACAAAATCGAAGGTCCTGGGTTCAATCCCTGTATACAACAGTCATTGAATAACAACACCACGCATTTTTCTGATGTGCATTAGTGTCCCTTTGTATCAGTTGTTGTAGGAAAGTTCAAGTGATGAAGGCATAGTCACTGGTCACTTAACTATACCGACTTCAGAAGATACTAGTCCTAATGTAACATCGGAGCGCCCTCCTTCGTTGTGTAGCAAAATCATCGGCGAAGTAAAATAATCAATAAAATGGCTACAAAACACAGCTTCAAAAACTTAATACGCCTCATTTGACACCAGATGGCGCTGCAACACTGCATTATCAAAAAACGTGCAAAAAGCAGAGTTGTAAAAGAATGAAGCTTTCCTCTATCTCTCCCTTCACCACCTGTCTTCTCTATCACTATCCCTTTCCTAAAGAAGGTAACACCTAGTAATAGTAGTAGGCATTAATTGCCTGAGTGTTACTTCTCTTTATTAAAAAAAAAAAAAAAAAAAAAAAAAAGTTAAAAAAACTAAATTCTATAATCAAAAACTTCGTTTCTTCTTCGCTTCTACATCAAATTAGTTTTAAACTACCGTCTGAAGTACCTACTTTAAGGTACATATAAAATTATCTGCCGAGATTTGCCGATAAAAAAAAACAAACAGTATAATACCACATACGACGAAATTTTTGACACCCGAAAATGAAAGGCTTGACCCATGATGCAATTATACTAGGTACATGCACGACAACAACAAAATTACAACACCAAAAAACACATGTATTTTGTTGGTATAAACAAACGAAAAATTGTCAGAAACAAATGTCTTTTGTTTATAAAAATAACAATTACAGGGTAACTAAAGTACAATTGCAGACGCGGCACTCCTGCATGATTATAGTTATTCAGTGTTGCCAATCTATGTGTAGTTAAATAGTGTATAATTTCTACTAACATGTGTAGGCCATGTAATTAAATTCTTGTATAATCTGTGTGTAATTCTACTTTGGGTTCTATTTTTATTTATTTTTCTTTTAATTTTAACCTACACAAAAGATGTGTAGTGTAATTTTCTTCAATTTGTAATTGCAGGCACAGCCTTGTGTAAATTCATTGGCAACACTGTAATAATTTTATTCACACACATACACTAACATTTTTGCAGCTTGTAAACAAAGTTTGAAAATTATCTGCAATGTATACAGTAACAGGCTGGGCTTGTGCATGTACCTGTTATAATTGTATCATGGCTTGACCGTTCCGAAAACATTCCCCCCTGTTCCGCAAACCGAACGGTTTGAAATCGCACGATTTTAGAAAACTAACTCCTACAATAGGAATATTTTTTTTAGATTTTTTTAAATATTTTTATATATAGATTCTCAGATATCATATCTGAAAGAAAATTATGGTGTATGTTTTTAAACACGTCTGCAGGACCATTTTTAATTTTTAGAAAACGAGAAATTTACTCGGATTCGGTTTACAGAACACGGCCGATTATTTGCGGAAAAACAAGCAGTAGTTCTAATTCTCATATTAATTATGAGCAATTACAAAGTTTTATAAAAAATGTGTATATTACATTTAAGGTAAGGTAGAAATCGTTAAACCAAACAAAAAATTAAAATTAGTATAAATTATTATTTACTAGCTTTGTACCCGCGACTTTGCCCGCGGAGGATAAACAGTTCAAATTGACTGCTAGGCTTAAAATAAATACACTTCAAGTAAATAAAATTTAACGAAAGTAATTTTGTTATTAAATTGGCTAAAAATTGTTGATTATAATTTATGTTATTCCATGTATAAATATACATACATAAGTTTGTTTTAAAATACAGCAATTCAATAAAAGTAATATTTTAGGTTAATACAGTTTTGTACACTACATTTTTTGTTCTACTGTTTCTTGCAAAAACGTGAAGATTTTGTGGACTTGACACCCGGGAACATGTCACATACAGTTCTCCGTGGGAAAAGCAATGTTTTTTAAATGTACCCCTGCTAGTTTTAACGTTTGCCCTTGAGATTTATCATGGCAAAAGCTACTTTCAGAGGAAATTGGACTCTTTTGAAGTGGAACAGCAAATCGGTTGGAATTATTGGTATACGGGGAATTAAAATGTCTTCTCCTTTTGCTTTTACAATTTGCCTTATCTTGGTTGGCGTATTTCAAATACGACTACGACTGTTTGGTAATAGATTAAAGAAGACTTCAACAGTTTTTCTTTAATCTATTACCAAACAGTCGTAGTCGTATTTGAAATACGCCAACCACGATAAGGCAGAATATTTCTTCCCAACTGGGTAATTTGCAAACGTGTGCCATTACAAAGTCTTGGCGCGTCAAGATTCCTCATTAAAAGGACTGGGACACCAACTTTCAGTCTTAACTTATGCGAAGGTACCCCTGATAGTTATAAAGAATTAAGAAACTCTACAGGGTATGACGTCGCTTGCTCCGTATCCATTATATTATCCGCAGATAGATATTCGACAACATCACCTTCCATATCTGTTAACATTTGTCCATTTACATATGTATATGCCCTACAATTTCATTTGTTGGTGCTAAAATGGCTCGTTCGCATAACCACTGCCTGGTTGTTACATTGGTGGCTATTCGGGATTATGCGTCGAAGATGTGAAACTTTACCTTAAAGCAAAAACAAAGTTTCAAAAATTGTTTTTGTTTCCCATACAATTCTAAAATTAAATAAACGTGAGAATTTCAACGCGTTGCTCTCTTTTTTAAAAACGGTAAATTTTGTATGATAAACAAAAACAAGTTTTTAAAATTTTTTTAATTTTGTTTTTGTTTTACATGTAAATTTCACCAAGTCGACGCGTATTCCAGAATAGCCACCAATATTTTTAAGATCGGGGTAAACGTTGTTTATCAAATCATCGATATTGTTGACAATATTGCAAATTGCACTACTTAAAGTTATCATACCGCAGTTATCTCTTGGCATACGATCTTCTCCGATTTTTAGTAGAGCATCTGCTTATTGGCCCGATTGTGTATCATCGTGTAGCTGCACTGTCATGTGGGTAGCCAGACATGTACCATAATGAAGAAGGTAAAGTGTCTGAAATCGCCAGCCAAGAGTACAACCATCCCTCCCATAACCCTTTGTTTGTTTTTAAGGTCTTGCATAGTCCTATTGAAAGCTTCAAATGCTCTTTTGTGGGAGATCGTACATTCATCCCAAATCAACAACTTACATTGTTGCAACATATTCCCCCGCTTGCTGTTTTTGGTAATATTTCAAACTGGAATTTCTTCATAACCTACATTTAAGAAGAGTTTAAGAACTGAATGTGCCGTTTGACCACCACTGAGTAACGTCGCAGCTATTCCTGAGGAAGCAATGGCAACAGCAACACCTTTATTTTTTCGGACTTGCGCTAGAAGTAAATTTAAAAGAAATGTTTTGCCGGTACCTCCTGGTGCGTATAAAAATAGTAAACCACCTTCAACATTTTAAATTTCATCAAGAACAGTATCAAATACCAATTTTTGTTCTGGATTTAATCTTGGGACGGACTCTGTGATTTGTTTTTGTAAAGAAGTGGTGTCGTAATTCAGCTCTCTTTCTAGATCAGTAATAACTTCTCCGGATCTTAGGGGCCTGTTCATTCCAAAATGCGACAAATATTTTCCAGTAATGATTATGACTTGGTCTTCAATGTTCGTTAGACCCTCATTGTAAATAAAATCATTGTGTGTACCACTGGCAAGATTAGCTTGAAGTCTGTGTAAAATATAGTCCGTCATGCAATTTTTGTATTTTTCCCATAACTCTTGGACAGCTCTCTTATCTTGTTTGGAGAACCACATTGGCCAGCTTCTTCTAGTGCTTGTCATTTTCCAATAAACCCCTGGCCTCATATGCTTCTCGAAATGTTGCAAATTCTTGGCGATTATATATTTTTAGATCGTAGAAGCAGGTTGGTCCGCGAACATGGTGTAAAAGAACTCTCAAACAGAAGCATTTTGAGGCAAAATTTAACAAATTTTAATACAAAAATACATGAGAAATGCTTCTAAAAAGCCTTAGATATTTACACAAAAGGTAAATTATGCAAAATCGCAAAAAGTCGCAAAAAAAATTGCTAAATAGTAAAGGAGACAGCAAGGAAAACGCGTGTTCCTTGCAATTGTTCAACTTTTACACAAATTATTTCAAAGATTTCTGAATTTTGGAAATTTAATTAATTAATTACACTAATTTAATTACACTTAATTGGTGTAATTAAATTAATTTAATTACACTAATTAAGAAGAGTTGTAAAAATTTTAAGTAACTTTTAGCTATGAAAATAATTGCCAGTGTAGTAATGGTCAATCAGCGGATTTTTTAATTCAATCTATAAAGAAAATTAGCTCCATATTTAAAACCCAACAGTTTTTACTCTTAAAAACTTATTTTTCCGTACAAAATTGCAACCTCGTTTTCTACCTTCATATAAAAAATTGGTATGCCCTATAAAAATACCCCCTTTAAAGGGCAAATTCTAAAATAAAAACTATCCTATGTCCGTTCTTTCATCGAATTTCATCGAAATCGGTCCAGCGGTTTAGGCGTGAAAAGGTAACAGACAGACAGAGTTACTTTCACATTTATAATATTTATAATATAAGTATGGATTTTAAACAGTCTCATGCATACTCCCATTTTTTTTTTACTTTTTGATTATCCAACGCGAATAATATCAGATATAAATTTGTGCAGCTGTATGGGAGGTGGGCGAGACAGTGACCCAATTTCGCCCATTTTTTTTGACAATGGTACATATTGGCCTAGAAACACCTTGTACCAACATTCATAAGTCTAGCTTAATTTTTTTTCCAAGATATTTAATTTTGTCTCCCTAGAATGGCTAAATCTTACACTGTGCACTGGTTGTCTGATCTGCCACGTATAACCGTATAATATTACGGTTCTTGTGTGAAATTTCGTTGACAACGACGTTGCTACTTCCTATGTGTAGTCAACATATAGTAGTCAGTCACAAAAACATTTTTAAAGAATACTGTTGATAACATCATGAACATATGGTCTTAGCTACCCCGTCCATTTTTGTGCAACCATGTTATGCAAATTTACTTTGTAGAATATGTACCAATAAATAAATAAATCCCTTAATACGGCAATCATGTTTAAAACTAAAAACAGAAAGCATAAAAAAGAACGAAGCAGATCTTGCTAATGAAAGTGGTTGCACTACCGTCTGTGTAGTTCAGTTGATTTCTGCCTAACTAAAACGCTGTCATTCCAAGCATGAACAAAAATTTCGTGCAAGTTTTTCCACTTTTCCCTTTTCTCCTATTATGAATTTGTTTTTTCCCTTTTTTTTACAAATTGCGGGAATAAAAAAGTAGGTGTTATGAACGCAGTTTAACTTGTTTTTTTTCACTTGCAAAACAGAAGGCAGTTTACATAAATACTTAGTTAATACTCCATTAAAACACAATTTATATACATAAACTTGTATTTTATAGTTCTTGTGTGTGGAAAAACACAAATAATGCCCAAATCATTTACATATTTTTTTTTTTAATTTTTGTAAGTTGGTGAATTTTAGTAATTTTAAAAAAAGTGTGCAACAAAATGTCAACAAACAAGCAAAACAACGAGCTCCGTACTGCAGTGATGCAATGTATTACTCTTTGTTGCTCCCGAGGAACTTATGATTGGAGGAATTTTTCTCTAGAAAATTATTTTTCGTGAGAAATTAATTCCGAGGGAATATTCACGATGATGAAACAAAAAATAAAAACAAATAGGTTAGGTTAGGTTGAGTCCATTTTGATATTCTTCTATTGCCCATTACTAGTAATATTTAGCCCTCACATTTATATTCAGAAGTGACCCTATTATCCGTCATTAAGCCACCAAATCCCCATGATGAAGCCCTGATCCGATATCAGTAATGCTTTCTTGGAAACGTCTGCTCAGCCATCTAAGCCTACAACGTTGCAGCTTCGCGCAGTGACAGAGAATATGTTCAACGGTTTCTGGTTCCTCTTCATCCCCGTACATCCTACAAAAATCTGGAGTGCCAGTGGCCCAAATGCTGGTTCTTGCTCTGACCGAGCAGTGACCTGTCAACGCGCCTATCATGATTCGCATCGCCTTCCTGTGCATTTCCAGTAGCAGTTTGGATCTTCCTGAGTCAAGTTTTGGCCAAAAACCCCTCGACACTACAATCCTCCCTACTTCGCCATGAACTGTTGGTCCTACTTTCTACCAAATTACTGAGTTCCCTATAATAATGACCTATCGGTAATTTCACCGATCTGCCCGTCATTCCCTCATCTAACGCCGACTCTATTTTTGCCAGCTCATCGGCAAGTTTCATTTTCCTCAACACTGCTGTGGCCAGGAACCCAACATAGTCGGACACTATATTTATCCATAAGCAAGTTGAGGGCTTTCCTACAGTCACTAACAAGTTTCGATTTGACATTGTGTCACTTTTAGATGAATAGAAATTTTTTTTTTCAAAATAAGGGAGTATATACTGGATATTAAGCAAATATCCAAAATATAGCAAGGTAACTCTGAATTTAAACTTATTATTTAATCATATTCAGAATGTATTTATTATTTTGACCACTAATTTTTACCCATTTATTTTCTTTCATACCGTAAATATGTCAATTTATGCTTTTAGCTTATAAATACTGATGTGTTACATTTGATTTTGGTTACAAAAAAGTAGTTTAAAACTTTTTCTGTTGCTAAAATAAAAAATGTTTTCCTTATTTATATTAAAGAGAAAACATCGTCGTGTAGTTATTATTTTGACGATATGTGTATCTTCCGTCCGCTCCTGTCAAAACGCCTAAGAATGCGTTCGTTGCCAACAACCACAATATAAGTGACAAAACTCCTCCCTGTGGTGTACCTCTTGTCACTAATCTCCTCAGGCTTTCCCTTCTCATAGTCGAGCTGATGATTCTGCTATTAAGCATGATGCCTATCCACTCCACTAAAAAGTTGTGAATTCTAAGAGTTTCCAGCGACTCCTTAATATCCTCTATACTTATGTTGTTAAAGACTCCCTCAATGTCTAAGAATGCAGCCAGTGTGTAATCCTTGTGCTGCAGTCCCCTCTCTATAACACTAACCTCGTCACGAAGCGCACTCTAATCAGACCTGCCCTTACGATAGGCATGCTGAGCGCCACCAATGACGCGGGCATCAATCGTGTTCCTTAGATGCAGATCAATCAGTCGTTCTAATATTTTCAAAAGAAACGATGAAAGACTGATTGGCCTGAAATCTTTCGGCTTTGAGTGGCTTGCCTTACCTGCTTTGGGTATGAAGACGACCCTAACCTCTCCATCATTTCGGTATAAACCTCTTGCTTAAGCATATCCTAAAGATATTCACCAGAGACAGTAGTACGCGCTGTGGGACATTCTGCAACATTTCCGGAAAAATACCACCTGGGCCCGGTGATTTATAGGATTCAAATGTATTTATTGCCCATGTTTCTTTTTCCAACGTCCCTATGTCGTCCACTGCTCCCTCTAATTCCGGTTCTGACAAGTAGTTAAAAATAATCTCCGTCGTTGCCTCCTCCCCTACTTTCAGGAAAGTGAGTATCCATCAGAACAGAAAGTGTCTCAGAGCTGGATTCCGTCCATGAGCCATCCAGTCTTTGAATATTCCCAGGAGCCCTAGGGTCCTTTGGCAATACTCGCCGAATCATCGATAGCTCATTTACGGAATCAATCTCCTCACAGTATTTCCTCCATGAGGCTCTTTTCGCCCTTTTGAGATCATCCTTGTACTTATTATAGAATACTTTATGATTGTTCCAGTCTTCAATCCTTTCTGTGAGTTTCGCCCTATTGAACAATATTCTAACCGAGGACCTCAGATTTTTTAGATCTGCACTGCGCAGGACTGTTTAAAACATTCCCTACAAGTGTTAGTGAAATATTCCACCTCTTCTTCCACTCCTCTTTGTGTATCCAAACCCTGCGGAGCGTCCCTTGCTCTAATATCAATAGCGCCCTATAGGTATCCCAGTTAGTTTTTCTTGGATTCCTATATGGGTCACGCCTTTTCCCTGAAAAATTTAGACTGAATGATATCCTACTGTGGTCCGAAAACATCAGTCTTTATCGACCATCCAGTTCTCTACCAGGTTCTTATCTCTGTTAGTTAGGGTTATGTCTATTACCTCTGCCCTATCCCTATTCCTGAACTTGGGTACGTTACCCTTGTTACAAATAAACATATTGCAAGAACTAATAAAATCAAATACCAACTCCCCTCTTTTGTTAATGTTACTGCTCCCTCACTGACCTTGCATACTCGGTCAGCTTCTGCACGTCAGCCCCCGGTGGATCAACTGCTTTCCCCTGGCCCCTCCAATAACGACTGTATGGTCTCCGTTACTGAAAGAATTAAATAAAGTTAATCCTTGCCCATCCCTTGCTTAAATGCAAATTCTTACCTTATCCTCTGTGACAGGGACATACAATGTGTAGCCCGTGACTCTTAATCCGCAAACCCTATTTATTAATCCAGGGTTGTTGGATAAGAGCCACATCTATTTGCGACCAATTGAGGTGTATTACCAGCTCGGCCGAGGCTGCCTCACTATATTGCAGGTTTGTCTGCACCACCCGCATCCTTCTTGGGATCATTAGACTTATTAAATCTAAATCTGACAGTCCCCAAGCCGAACTTCACAACACCTCTCAACATTTTCAGTCTCTTTAGCGATTCCTGATCTACGGCAAACCGAAGATCTTTACCAGCATTCTCTCTACAATCCATTGAGGCCAGAGACTTCCATTGGTTTGTCCTGAGAGGCGAGTTTTGCGCTGCCAGTACCGACAGTATGGTTTCCATCGAATTGACTGGTGGTGGAAACCACGCTGCCACCAGTGCCCGGAGAGGCAGATCTGAGGCTAAAATTACCTCCAGTTTCGCCTCCAGGCGAAGGTTGCCACACCTGTCAACAACGGTTTTAAGGAAATCGAATGATTTCTTATTACCGCAGTTAACATGCTTGACACCCCTCGCCCAGTCCCCGCCATGGAATTGTAATTCCTCTTTTTCTACCCCCGCTAGGCCGATTTCATCGATGAGCCTACCTTCCACCAGCTGTCACAGTTCAGGATTAATCCTCCCATCCTGGTCATTCCTATCTATGACAGCCGCCCGAAGGTCATCTTCCTGGCTCGTCGACTTCACTTTCTTTGATGTGGAGGGTATGTCATTGCCAGATCTCGCTCTCCTCGATTACCCCTTTCGGGGGTCCTTAAGAGAGCCAGCTGGTTTGACAGCATTCTCCTTACTACATGACTGTGCCTTGTCATCCTCAACCATCGAGGACATGATGGTCTTGGCAAACAAAGCACTGCCAGACTCCTTTTTTGATATCTTATTTTTGGAGCTGGATGTGCCCGTCGATACAGCTTCTACACTCTTGCGAGGTGTAGCCTGGACTCCGTCCACACTCACATCCTTCTCCAAAGGAGAACACTAACAGGGCCGTAAATTCTTTCAAACTTCTTAACGTCCTGCCTGTGCTTCCTGACCAGATGTCTCTATTTTGCCGTATACATCTTCGGATCTCTCTTGGCCATCTTATCCAGAAAGTCCCGAGATTTCCTAGTGCCACTTTTGGCTTTATCCAATTTTGTCCGACCATCCTTGCCCATGTTTCCTGACAAGGCGTCCTGTCGGATAATTTCATTGGAGGAAGATGAATGCCCTCCCTTACCCACTGAGTCCCCATCTGCCTAGGTCCATAGTCTAAGATATCCGCCCCTAAAGTCCGACGGCTAGTTGACATCAGTGTGATTTCCCTCTCGTCGTCCGACCCCAGTGACAGATCTCCCAGCTTCTCACTGACTCCTGCAGCTAAGTCACTCGATGGAGCATTGAGTTCATCCACTCCCTCCAGTTCGTTGAGTAACTGACTCCTGCGTGAGCAAATTCTCATACACGAGAGTCAGCAACTCGTCTCCCCCCAACGATACGTCCGTAGAGTTAACGTCATCGTCCTTTAGAATTTTTATTTTTGAATTTTCTTGGTTCCCACGATTATTCCAGAGGACCATCCGCGCAGTGACGGCGTGCGCGGACTAGAAAAAATTGTCTACAACCAACCCGTGCCGTAGGCGTTGGAGGAGGGCTACTGCTAGCAACTAATTTTATTTATCCACTAAATTAGCCATTTAGCTCATCGGCACAGCCCCCTACTACCTTGAACTTAAAAAATGTTTCTGTGTTCTAGTACAATACGACAGTAGGCATAACTATGTACCAGGCAGTTGTTGTAACCGGACAACCATGCATGCCACTATAGTCACTGCCCTTGATTCAGAAAATCACAGTGACCCCTGAAGCAAGGACAGTAACCACAGCTTGCACTTAAGCCATCACATCTCGACAAGATAGTTATCCAGGTGGGGAATAACAACATAAATTTCTTTCATTTATTTTAGTTATGAATTAGTTATCCAATGCGCTTAAAACAAGTATTAAAAGTTAGGATTTCTTTTGATTTACTTTTAATTTTAGTACACATTTTTAATGCATATTTTAGGTTTTATTGCAAATTTTTTATGCACATAGCTCAGATTTTATAGTGCATGAAAATAACAGGCCTGGTTATAAAGTAAAATAAATAAATTTGTAGTGGGTTAACGAAGTTATTAAAAATTTTAGTATTGCCATAAAGATCCCTTAAAAGCTTTAAAAATATACCAATATTGGATAATATTCGTTGGAAAATTCACCATTTAATCACAATTTTGTGATTATCGGATATCATTTATTTTTATTATTTTTGAGAGGTGTCCCTTAACTTGTTTTGTTCCGAAACAAATCTTCCATTTACATATTTTTTTAACTTAGAGTAGGCGTGCAAAATTTAGTGTTATTTAGTTTTTTTTGAAGGCATAAGTAAGTAGTTCATGTTTTTGAAGTGCATGTTTGCACGGCTTGGATAACAATCCTAATACACGACGGAAATATAATTAGTTCTTGAGTATTCTCTGGAATGCACTAGTGTCCATTAAAATAAAAAGACTAACATTTCTAAGTGACTTCAAGTATTTATTAATAATAATAATGCCATTTTCCTTCCTTTCATCTAGTACAAATAGACGGAAATATATTGTTAGTTCTTGAGTATTCTCTGGAACGCACTTGTGTCCATTAAAATAAAAAGACTAACATTTCTAAGTGACTTCAAGTATTTATTAATAATAATAACGCCATTTTCCTTTCATCTAGTACAAAATAGTCGAAGTCGAAATACGACACTCGTAATTAGGCCAAATAAATACTTTTAAACCTGTTGGATTTTGAAATTATAGCGCTATATGAAAGAATTTATTGATAGTTATATCATTCTAATATTTTTTGCTGTTGTTTTGCACAATCTCGATTTATGGTTTTGAGAATATTCGTTATTTTATTTTTCAGCAAATATCATTTTCTAATATGATTGCAAACAAAATTTTGAGAAAAGAGCTCCTTAAAATTATGTAATGTCTAAAATATTTAAATTTTAAGGAAAATAGGGATTTTCTTGCTTTTGTTTTGAACAACACTGTACATATGTATGTATGTTGTTATAAATAATATAATAATAATCATGGATGTTAACGTCGATCTATTTTTTATGGTCATGTTGAAATAGTTTAATGCTTGCAATTTTAAATAAATATATATTTTGAATTTTTTATTGATATTCATTGCTTTTAATTCATTCAAGTACACAAAAAACATAAAAAAGGGAAACTTAAAAACTTGAAATATCACTAAAAATTTACATGTGATTACAATAGATTCTTAGTAATTTCAACGAAATATATTTAACATCTGCTTTTTCGTTTTAATTCATAAGATTTTAAAATTTATTTTATAGTTTTTGTACAAATTTCTTTCTAAGAAATATTTTAAATTGTTGTTATAAACGCTATGCATAAATATGTACACATGTATACCCAGCTAAAAAAATATATATGGAGCATATGTATATGATATATAGATTCGGATCCGAAAAGTGAGGGTATATGACCATATATGATAAATATATTCATAAATTTTCATACGTGCACATATGAATTTATAAATTCATATTCATATTTATTAAAATTACTTTTTTTAAGCATTGAAGTTGTATTTGATCAAACATTTGTTTAGATAAATAATTAAAAACGAACTAAAAGAGAAAAGTTGCATCGATTATTTAAAAAACACAAAACTTATCTTCCCAGCTAAAAAAATATGTATGGAGCATATATGATATTCCATATATGGTTTTGATCAGAAGAATGAGGGTATATGGACATATATGATAATATATATTCATACATTTTCATACATGTACATACATATGTGTAAATTCATATTCATAGTTATTCAAATTATATTTTTAAGATTTTTAACATCGAAGTAGTATTTGATGAAACATTTGTTTGAATAAATAATTAAAAACGAACTAAAAGAAATTTTAATCATTTTAAGAGAAAAGGTGCATCGATTGTTTAAAAAAACAAAACTCATCTTCGTACACAAAATTTAATTTAATAATAATTTAGATTAAAAACTAATGCAATTAATCATTAAAAGAATTATCCGTTTTTATACCAACACTACTTTTCAATAAAATATTTTGCAGTAATATGAACTATGTTTCTTAAAAATATCTGGAGTATTTTCTATAAAATTAATGACTGAAGTATCCTTTTGATTATTTCATTTATTTAATAGGGCCGCAATGTAAAAAATCGTACAAGAAACTTTGTACGAAATAAACTTTGTAAACCGTTTGTATTTTCTAATAGATTTGCAATTCACCAGTGATAAAAAACCAGAGGCGGTATTCGATGTTTGATGAAAATGTTCTTGCGTTAGTGCAAATGCAAAATATCGTAGCTTTTCTTTAAAATCCAACAACAAAATACACACACAATCCAAAGAAAAGCTACGATATGTTGCATTTGCACTAACGCAAAACATTTGCATCAAACATGAAATACCGCCAGAGAAAAAGTTCCAGTTAATAAAATGCAAGCTTTTTTGATTACAATCTTATGTGGGATATCATGCATATATTTTTATATGGCTCCATATATTACATCTTATTTCTATATATATGAATAGCTTCATAACTAGGGTTTTTCTTTTCCCGGACTTTTTCATTTCCCGGGAAAGCGGGAAAGATTTTTCGGTTTCCCGGGAAATCCGGGAATTCCCGCCCAGTACAAAACAATACAAAATATTTTTAAATTACATTTATTTCAAAATAACATATTATAATTCATGAGATCGATTAAATAATAACGCTTTATACACACGTTAGTCAAAATAGAATACCTTTTCCGTTCTTTATATAATACCAATACATAGATACCAATATTATAAAAAAGTAATTATACGAGTACGAGTATTATTAAAAAAAATATTACAAAATATCCCCCTTATGAAAAAAGCATTGTTAAACTTAAAGTTTGTTTAACAAACGAATTTTGTATGGCATGCTTTAACTTTAACAATAATTTTTGCATAAAGGCATATCTCTTTGGATATATGACTTTAGTACAGAATAAGCTGTTAATGCTGTTAACCGTACTATTTAGCAAAGAGAATCTGTAATTATTTGTAATTTTCTTTTATTTCCTTGGTAATTTCTGTATTTTATTTTTATAATTAAATTTTGAATGTCGCGTTCTGCTTTTTCCAAATAAAGGCATCTAAGCTCAGAACGCATGTGTACCAGATGTAAACTCGGCCTTAGTTGTTGTAAAGCTTTAGCTATTACGATATTGCCATCACCTTATTATTGCACCATCGCATTCATAAAGTGAATAATGACACTCATCAAGGAATGTGTATACACAAATTACGTTGCCATAACAAAATCAAAAAATCCCGGGAATTCCCGCACAAATTTCCCGGGATTTCTTTCCCGGAAAATGTGCGGGATCCCGGGAAATCCCGTATGAAAAACACTATTCATAACTAAATTTCCATATATGACCTCATACATTATAAGACATTTCATATATTAGTCCATATATCAATTCATATAAAATACTTTTGCAATGTATAATCCTATGCATTTCCATACATGATTTTATACATATTCATATATATTTATATTAGGGATGTAACGAATGTTCGCATTCGCTTTCGCATTCGCAAATAATTCGCTTACTTTTGCTATTTGCATTCGCATTTGCATTCGCTAAAATGTATGCGAATATTTAAAGCGAATACTAAAGACGAAAATATTGGAAATATTTTCCAGTTTTTGAAAAAGAAAAGGCAGTGTTTGATTCGCGCGAAAATATTTTCTACTTAAGACTATTCTGTTAAAAATGGTAAGCACCATTCATTACTTCGTACAAAAAATTTGAAATGCAAAAATATTAACTAATCCTTCTTTGTTGTAAATTTTTTGCGAAACAAGTGCCACTCATATTATTTCGCATGAAAACTTAAAATGTTGAAGATATATTTCATGTTTTTCTCAAGATGAACAGAGCACTACTTCTGCAAATTTTTTTCATGATATGTATTTTGGTAGCATTTTACAGGAAATGTTGAACTTAGTACAAGGTCTTAAGGCCAAAGTACGAATGGGTTGAATGCCTAACATTTTGTAAACTTATTTTTAATTATTATCTATACTTATTTTAATATGATTTCATATGTATATCTTTCAGTTTAACAATTTTGAATAAACATTTGCTGATTTCAAGACTCAAGTGGATCTATCTATACAACACAACTTCATGTTCTTAGACAAATTTATTTTCATGTGATTTTTTTAACGTATTGTAATATTTGCATTCGCATTCGCTTTCGCAAAAATTAAAATGTATTATTCGTTTTCGCATTCGCATTCGCTAAACTGATATTCGTTACATCCTTAGTACATATATACTGGGCTTATAATCATTATTATTTTTTTTAATATTATGCTGTTTGGTATGTGAATTACTATTTAATTCTTTTTCCTTCTTATTGGTCATTGATCTGGTCGTGACTCTTAATATAGAAAAAATTTTAATATTCATGTCTTTTAGGTCATTTATGGTTATTCTGCAACATAATTATCTTTTCCCCTAAGGTAATCAACTGTAAAATTATATTCTTCGAGATCAAGTCTCATTCTTGTTAATTTGGAGCTTGGATTTTTCATTGAAAATAAATAAGAAAGTGGTCTATGATCAGTACGGACAAGAAAATTTTTTCCATATATATATGGTCCGAAGTGGGTAATTGCCCAATGAATTGCAGTTAATTCTTGCTCGATGGTTGATTTGTTACTTTCTCCCTTTGTGAATGTTTTGGATGCATAAGCAATAGGTAAATGTTTATCTTCGTGTTCTTGTGTTAGAACAGCACCACAAGCGTGTTTACTTGCATCTGTTATACAAAATTGCCTTGTAAAATCCGGATATTGCAATAAGGTTGGACTCATTAATGCCTTTTTGAGATATTTAAATGCAAAATCACAATCTTTCTTCCATTCAAAGGGTGTATTTTTCTTGGATAATTTTGTTAAATGTCTGGAGAATTCAGAAAAATTTATAATAAATCTTCTATAGTAGTTACAAAAAGCTACGAATCTTTTCGCACTGTATGCGTTAGTTGGTGTTGGATAGTTTTCAATTATTGAATATTTACTATCGTCTGGTAATATTCCTTTATCTGTGAATTTGTGACCAAGATATGTTACTTCTCTCATGAAGAATGAACATTTTTCAGGATGTAATTTAAGATTATACTTTCGGCATAGATTGAAAACGTTTTTTAAATTCGAAAGCATGTGCTTTTCGGAGCATCCCAATACGACTAAATCATCCATATATAGAAAGGCTTGGTCTGGTTTTAAACCACTGAAAGCAAGTGTCATCATTCGTTGAAAGGAATCAGGTGCTATTTTTAAACCATGTGGTAATCTAGTAAATTTGTATGAACCGTTATTGGTTGAGAATGCTGTTAAATCTCTGGAGTTTTTCTCTAAACTGACTTAGTGAAAACCTGATATTAAGTCTAAACAGGAAAAATTTGCTCTACCATGTTGGTCTAATATTGGGTGTTTTTTATTGAGGTATAGAACTTTAAGTTGGCATCACTTTTTTAACTGGCGGCTATTTTGTCAGCTGTCAAGTGATTAATATTTAGTTTGGTTTGCCATTTCATCATGAACAGGTTGACAAAAGAACAACGCTTGCAAATCGTGCAAATTTATTTCGAAAATAATGGTTCAGTTCGCGAAGTTTACCGCAAGCTCCGTCCATTTTATGTTCGACATAATCGTCCATCAGAGCAATTAATTCGGTTAACCATGGATCGTTTTCGCACTACGTTTACTCTATGTGATAATACCAGGGACCGTAACGGTTATAATTTTTATTTTAAAAATCACTTTTTAATCATTATTTCTTGATTTTTATTTATCCCTCACAAAATAACTCTTATTTTGTGACTTTTATTTATTCCTCAGAAAATAACAGTTATTTTTTGATTTTTATTTATCCCTCACAAAATAAGAGTTATTTTGTGACTTTTATTTATTCCTCACAAAATAACAGTTAATTTTTGATTTTTATTTTTTTGCTTAACTTTTAAAATGTAGAAAGCGTAATTTTTGCGTTAAAATGAATATTAACCGATTTAAAATTTAATTTATCGCCAGAGTCTTTAAAAAAAACTCTTATATGTTAAATTAAATTTACTTTTTTATTATTTATTAATTTTAAAAGTTAAAATTTTTTTGAGCAAAAAAATAAAAATCAAAAATTAACTGTTATTTTGTGAGGAATAAATAAAAGTCACAAAATAACTCTTATTTTGTGAGGGATAAATAAAAATCAAAAAATAACTGTTATTTTCTGAGGAATAAATAAAAGTCACAAAATAAGAGTTATTTTGTGAGGAATAAATAAAAATCAAAAAAATAAAAATCATTGCATCTATCGGTAGTCCATGTAACATGGAGTATCTTGGTATATTCCTTGTGCACGTAGCACTTCTCTATTATTGTGATTTTTTTAATTTAAATTTGGAAAATAATCGTTATTTGCGATCCCTGGATAATACTCATCCGCAGAGACGTCGAACAGTGCGCACCGAAGAAACAATTGCCGCTGTAGAGCAAAGTGTTGAAGAGGACCCGAATGAATTGATTCGCCACCGTGCACAGCAATTGGAGCTTTGTCCATCAACTTTATGGAAGATTTTGCGCAAAGATCTTGGCTTGCGACCTTACAAGATCCAGCTTGTGCAAGAATTAAAGCCGCGAGACCATGCAATGCGTCGTGATTTTGGTGTATGGGCCGAAAATGAGATTGATCTCGATGCTGATTTTCATCGCAATTGTCAATTGGCCACCAAGATCGTGTGATTTGACACCATTGGATTATTTTCTTTAGGGATATGTGAAGTCGCTCGTCTACGCCAACAAACCAGAAACGTTAGGGGACTTGGAAGCCAACATTCGTGGCGTTATTGCCAACATACGGCCCCATATGCTCGAAAAAGTGGTTGAAAATTGGACCTGTAGAATTGGCTTTATTCGAGCCAGCCGCGGAGCCAAATGCCCGAAATCATATTTAAACATTAATGGCATAAAATTATCCTTCCAATAAAGCCAAATTGATGGACATTAAAACGATTTTCTTGTGTTTTATTTCAATTCGAAGTTCTATACCTCTAAAAAAACACCCTGTATATCATCGATTCTTGGTAATGGGAATTTATCTGCAATTAATTTTTTATTTGTTTGTCTGTAATCTATAATAAGTCTCCATCTTTTTTGGTCAGAGTTAGGAAGTGACTTCTTTGGTACTAACAAGACTGGACTATTGTATTCAGAATAGGAAGGTTCAATAATTTTATCGTCTATTAATTTTTTCACCTGTCTATCAATTTCTTCTTTATGTGTATGTGGTACACGATAATTTTTAATGTATACTGGTTCTTTATCTTTTACTCTCAACTTTTGTTCATAAAAATTATTAGTTGTTATTGTTTCTGTTTCCAAACCGAAAATATCACTATATGTTGAACATAGTTCAGTTAATGTATTTTTAAATTGATGTGGAAAATTCTGATTTTCTTTGCGTATTTTGGCCTAAATTTTCTTTGATATTTTCATAATCAGAGATGTTTTCAGGTTTTTTGTTACTTTGTTTGATTTTAGTAATGGTATTATTAGTGTTTAGAATACAAATAAATGTTTAGTCAGATTTAACTAATGTATTTGATATAAAAACACCTGGTTCAATTTCTTAACTTGGAATTAATATCTCATTATTTGAATTGGTAAAATTTACTTGACGTATTACTTCACATCTTGGAGGTATATTAATTTCATTGCAGTTTTTCGTAATCGGTATATCTATTGTATGTGGTATATTAAATGGTCTAAGGATAAGGTAATCATTATCTTGGTTGAAATCCAATATACAGTTATATTTTTTTTATAAAATCCATGCCAATGATTCATCGCACGGTATCGGAAAATTATTATCTACCACCTGGAAGTAATGTGGTATTAAAAGGTTTTTAAATTTTAAATCGCAAAATGTATTTCCAATAGATTTGATATCACCCTGTCCTATTCCACTTAAAGTTGTTGTTTTATTAGTGTTAATTTGGTTTAGTTTAAAGAATTTTGATTTTATTAATGAAATGTCTGCTCCCGTGTCTACTAAGAGTGTGAGTGTATTGTTAGTATTGCCTAATTGAATATGCATAAAGAAGCTCAAGTTTAGATTTAGATGGTAAATTTTTACTGATTTAATCCTAGGGGAAATTCGTAGTTTTCCGAACCATTGTTATTTGATTCTGTTGCTCTTACGTAGTTATTGTTCCTACGATTATTATTAAATCTTTGCCTGTTTCTGTAATAATTGTTATTATTATTGTTGTTGTTATTATTTTTACGTGGGTAATTATTTCTTCCACGTGATTGTGTGTTATTACCACGGCAATTGTTTCCAAATTTGTACTTTTGTCCATAGAACAAAATGGCATTTTGTTGACCTGTAGCATCTGTACAACTATTGACAAATTTACTGATAGCATCGTTCATGCTATTAAATTGACCTGCATCCATGATGACTTTATCAATGGTGCAGTTTTTAGTTAATGCCTTTACTGCTGTTTTTGTGGACTATTTTGTAGCTAAGTCGCATGACAGTCCATGTGAAATGTATGCAGTTTCTAATGCCTTAGTTAAATTTTCTATTTCGCTGCAATAAGCGTTGGCAGTTTTATTGTTTTGTTTTATATTTAAAATTTTTGCTGTTAATACTTCCACAGATTCTCCCTTGATGGCATTTTTTAATATGTTTATTATTTCGGATATAGTTGATTCATTATTTATTAGATTTCTATCGTTTCTTTTAAATTTTGTTTTTATTAGTGATACTGCAACTGCCTCGTGAGTACCTTTTATTGAATCTACTAAGGACAAGGAGTCAACAAAGGAGCGCAAATTTTCTGATTTTCTATCAAAGTCTATAATCAGCTTTGAAGCTGTATTTAAAAAGTCCACTACAGTTTGAGTCATTGTAAATTCAGTTGTAGATATTGTAATGTTATAGGCTATACTTTCATGTAGCGAATTTGGTAATTCAATTGTTATAGATTTTTTATCGGCTAATTTCAGAGAGTCTGAGAAAAATGGGTCTGCTGCTTTTTAGTGAGCTACCGTAAGTCTATTGTAATAAACGTTAAATAAAACTCTTATTTCTTCTAATCTTTTTAAAATGTTCTGAAAGTGGTAGTTAATTGATTCGCTTTTAATTGGTCTATCAATATTGAGACACTTGTATGAACGTTCAAAATCTTCTTTTACAATTCTGGCTTTAGTAATTATTTCTTGCCATTCCATTGCCCATGTTCTTTTATATTTTATCTAAGTCATTTGCTTTACTGAAATACTTTTTTCTTAGAGCTCTTTTATGTGACAAATATATTTTAAGCAACAAGTTTATTGCTGAAATTATTACCAATATTAGCATTAGTAACCACAATGAATTTATTTCCGATTTATGATCAATGATTTCCAAATTAGTAATTACGTTAGCATTGGGTTTTTCCATTTTGGATTCTGTTTTACCCATGTTTACGAATTTATATATTTTACGAAATTATTGGTGCATACTATTTTCTTTTTCTATACCTTATGACCACCTGATTGCACGAACTGTCATTTCTTCTACACGAGTATTATTTAACACATCGTCCTCAGTTGGGACACCTGGCATTCCTATCAGTTTCCAAATTTAATACCTTCTTTTATTTCGGATTCTTGTTTTGTTTCTATATTAGAACAAAATGGGTTTTTAGTCCTATTTTCAAATATCCTATCCATTATGATTGTCCTTACAAAATTAATTACAAAAAAAATATTATCTTACTTTAAATTTATTTTTGTTAAAATCTAATTAAAAAAAACAATATATTTATGTACATATATGTATAATTTGTCAACGGCGGTTAACGATTACTGACCTAAGACTGCGCCACAATTAGTCACTTCTTTGTTAGTTTTTTGTCTTATTAACTTAGTTAGTGTTTCTATTCGTACCCACATTTTGGTCGAGTCAGACCATGTTGGTGGGGGATCTCTGTTGACTTCTCGTAGCAACAGGGCTTTTTCTTTTTTCAACCTACAGATATATCCTCCTCTCCTCTTTGGCTTTGATGTCTTCGGGATTTTTATGTTTTCTTCCTTCTTAATTTTGTTCTTTTTTTGGTATTCCTGTATAGTCAGGGGTTGTGGACCCACCTTTGTATCTTGTTTATTCATTTGACGAAAAGAAATATATTTTTGATGTTTTTGTTGTTTGTTTCCAGTTGGTGAATTTAGGCCAGGCGGACTTCTTTTTTCCATAAATTTAGGTGCTTTTGTTGTTTGTTTCAGCAGGTGCCTTTAGGCCAGGCGGACTTCTTTTTTCCTCTGGCAGAGCGTTTTGGCTGGTCTGCCAGGACCCATAAATATTTTAGGAAGTCCTTTTTTATTTGTGTACTTCTCTTTTTATTTGCGCTCAAAGGTCGCAAGTTTGTAAGATTTTTTGAATACTGGCAGGATCGCCATGTAAAAATGTTATTTCAAATAAAAGAAATGTTTTTTAAATTTTATGATTTCCGGAGCTCAGCTAGGAGCTCTTAGGAACGTTGTTTAATAATTACAACACGCTACAGAACTTTGTTTCTTAAAAATAGGGTATTTCCTATACAATTAACGACTGAAATATCCTTTTGATTATTTCATTTATTTAATAGGGCCGCTATGTATAAAATCGTACAAGAATGGGGTTTATTCTTTAAACGTTGTACGAATATAAACTTTGCAAACCGTTTGTATTTTCTAATAGATTTGCAATTCACCAGTGATAAAAAAGATAGAAAAAGATCGAGTTAATAAAATGCAAGATTTTTTTTATTAAAAAAACGATCTTATGTGATATTATGTATGCATAAATTTGTATATGGCTCCATATATTACATCTTATTTCTATATATGGATCCACATATGAAGAGCTTCATAATTAAATTTCCATATATGAGCTCATTATTATAATACATTTCATATATTAGTCCATATAGCAATTCATATATAATAGTTTTACCATGTATAACCCCATACATTTCCATACATGAATGCATACATATTCATATATGTTTATATATACATATATATATATATATATATATATAGCTGCCCAGCTAAAAAAATATGTATGGTCCATATATTTTTAATATATGAATGTATATAAATATATATGAATATGTATGAATTCATGTATGGAAATATATAGGATTATACATTGCAAAAGTATTATATATGAATTGATATATGAAGTAATATATGAAATTTATTATAATATGAGGTCATATATGGAAATTTAATTATGAAGCTCTTCATATGTATGTAGATCGATATATAGAAATAAGATATAATATATGGATCCATATAAGAATGTATGGAGACATGTTAGCTCACATAAGATCCTTTTTGCAATCAAAAAAGCTTACATTTTATTAACTCGAATTTTCTTCTGGTAAAGAGTATTAGTTCGGTTTGGGCGGGTAGACACTCAAACCGCTTCTAGAGCACCAAGCATTAACCTCATTTAGCGCTGTTTCTAGCCTTTGTGATGTCGTATCTAAGTGAAATACTGATATTGCTATATCGGTTTTAATATTCAAGGATTCCAATTTTCTGAGCAGATTGTTGATCGTCATATTCCACAACAGTGGTGACAGCACACCACCCTGAGGTGTAGCTCTGTGGGCCTGCCTTGTGATGGTGGCTGCTCCCATGGTGGAAGTGATGGTCCTGCGTAGTAGCAAATTTTCAATGTCCATGAAGGCTGCCAAGGTATAGTTTTTATGAGAAAGTGACTTCTCTATGTAACCTATAAGCGAATGTAAAGCGGTCTCAACCGATTTGCCTTTGGTATAAGCGTGTTGAGAGACTGAGAGTAGACAGCTGTTTATGGTAGTTCTAATGTGAACATTCAACACTCTCTCAAGGGTTTTTAGAAGGAAGGAAATTAAGCTTTTGGGTCTAAAATACTTCGGTTTGGTATGTGATGCTTTTCCTCCTTTGGGGATAAAGATCACATTACTTTTAGTCCATGCAATTGGAATATATGACCGACCATACGAAGCAGGCCTTATATATGGTAAGTAACCATGGAATTACCAGTTCTACGTTATGTTGTAGATCCGCTGGAATAATAACATCCGGTCCTGGAGATTTGAACGGATGGAAGCTTTTGATTGCCCATTTAACTTTCTCCACCGTAAAGTCGATGGACACATGTGATTGAGCATGAAAGGGATACGCCCGTGGCATATCGATACAAGGTTGACATCCCGGAAAATGGGTGTCCATTAGAATCTTTAGGGACTCGATACTGTTAGTGGTCCAGTTTCCATCATTATTTTGGATGTAGCTGGGTATCGGTGGCTTTTAGGCAAGGATTTTACGCAGTCTGCTAGTCTCTGAGTAAGTTTCTACAGTACTACAGAATTCTCCAAGTTTTGCGTTTTGCGTTCCTGACTGCATTCTTGAATTTATTAAATGAAGCTTTGTAGAGTGACCAGTTTCCTGTCCTTTTTGCTTCATTGAAAAGTCTCCTGCAGTTTTTTCGAGTTTCTGCTATGTCTCCAGACCACCAAGGTAGCCTTCTTGTCGGGCGTTGTACAGATGCCCTACAGGATGGGCCTGTAGCTGCTTTGAACGCATTTGTTAGCATGTCCACGGCCAAGTCAATATCTGCAGCCCCCCTATATTCGTTGGGCGTGCAATTAAGTCGGTAAGGATTTGGTTTTGCATCACCCAGGCCGTCTTTCGTCTATTAACATATAATGTCGAATGCCTATTTGATATGCTGACTGTGAATAACAAATAGAAATTGTCATAGAATGAGCAGTCTGGTGACCAAGAGATCAAATGAGCGCGTCTCGCACTGACCAGTGTTATGTCTAACACCTCCTGTCTATTGAAGACTTTCGTAGTGGGTTCTGAGCCCTGATTCGATACTACTAGGTTGTTTTCCATAATAAAATCAAAATTACACTCACCCCCTTTCATTGTTACCTGAGCTTCCCCAGATTCGATGATGTGCGTTGGCGTCGGCACCTATTATTACGGGCGTGCCGCGTCTATTGGCCTCTTTGGCTAAATTCCAGACCATTGAATTAGGAGGTGGGTCCGTGTCATCATGAGCCATGTAGCAAGAAATAATCCATATTGTGGATTACCGTGTCTCCCACGCCGCTGCTACCGTATTTTCATCGCTAAAATTAGATATAATGAAGATATTTAAGTTGGTTTTAACCATAATACAGGATCTAATGTTTTTTTCATTGTTACCTGAGCTGTTTACAAACAATAATTTGTACCCTTTTGCGCCAAGTCCAAGTATTTTGCCGTTGACAATCCACGGTTCTTGGATAAGTGCCATATCCACTCCTCCTTCGACAAGTCGGTTGGTTAATGCCGCTGAGGCTGCTTTCGAATGATGAAGATTAATTTGTATTATCTTCGCCATTCTCAGATATCTGCGTCATAATTGACAACGATGTCTGCGTCTTCTGGGTTTGGGTCCAGAAGATAGTTTTCATCGTGCACGAAGTCGAGTCTATCCAGGAGGTCCTCAATCAGATAAGAGTCTGTTTGGGAATACCCCAAAGCGACTGAGTTCGCCGGTTCAACTATGGCCTCCGTATTGGCATTTTCTTCTTTACCAATCTCCACCCCTTGCGACCCTTCTGCTACAGCAGGGATTACGGGATCGGGTTTTTCGTCACCCCGGTAGATGCGTAGTCTGATGCCCATAAAACCGTAGTACACCAGCCCCCGTATTCTGTAACTCGCTAAAGCTAAATCTTTATCGCTAAAATTCTATAAAGGCGATTTATTGATTTTCGGCTACGAACACAATTTTCAAACGTGTATTGCTAAATCGGGCATTGGCTCAAAAATTTAATCCACTGAAATTTTAGTGTTTTATGTCATATCCAAAAATGTTTAATTTTCAATTTGTTCTGCATTTTAGCGATCGAATTTAGCTTTAGCTTTAGCGAGTTTACAGAATACGGGGGCAGACCTTGCCTCTCCCGAAGTAGGGACAACGTCTTCTTATTGAGGACCACGATCGCCTTCCTACGGGCACCAACCGGTTCGTTAACCTTTACTACCTTCCAGTCATTGGCTGGTAGGTCCGGTTTTCCTTCCGGAAGATGTCCAGGATCTTTGCTGGTTCATGTGGTTCCACCGGAATGATAGCAATTGCTCTCGGCCTGCGAGGTATCTCACTCGTCCATGCAGGAGACCAGTTTTACGTGTCGTTGAAACCAGCCTGAGTCCATGAATAGTGGCGAATGCCCTTTACTCATGTCAGTATCTTGCAGGTAAATATCCAATAACTTTTGACAGATCAAACCCCATTTTTCATTGTCGATTGCTCCGTCGCAGTTACTATGGTCAAGAACAGCCCTTACCAGTGTGTTTCCTGCAACCTCACTGTAAGGTCTGTTTATGACCTCGGAATACACCTGCTTTTGACGCTTGCTGGATGGCTGCGCCCTTGGCTGCGGTGATGGTTCCTCCCCTGAGCGTTGCCTTTTAGGCGCAATGGCTAAAGGTGTTTTTGCAGATGCTTCAGGGTTGGAACCGTCATTTGCGGCCAAGTGAGCCTTTGCCCATGCCAGCGAGGATTTCTCCTTGCTATTTAAATCCTTAGACGGCTGTTTGCCCAAGTGCTCGATATAACGTCGAGCATGAATCTTCTACAGACTTGTCACTTTTCAAATTAAAGAGTTCGCTATTAAATTTGTTGTGTGTGTGTTTTCAAGTCCATATACTTTTGTGAAGAAATTTTTAGTAAATTGCTATGTACCTGAACTAAACTAGCGACTATCTTAGTTTTTCGCCTGGATCGCGTAATCGAATTAAATTTTAATAAATTGTTTCAGAGTAATCCAAATAACCATATTTAAGACTTATAGATATTTTTTTTAAGTTGGGAAACATAACTTTGAAAACAATGGTAACTCACCTCAATACAATCATATTTTTTTTTATTATTTGTAGAGTTGAATAATTGGCTTTATCGTGCTTAGCGTATTTCGGCTTCGACTATGTAGAACAATTTGGTTCTAGATTAAAAAAAAAAACTATTTATTTATTTGTTTTTTTTTTTTTTTTGTAGAAAGAATTCTAATGATTTATTCTTGAATTTACATAATATATACAATTATGTACGTAGATTTTTTATACGAAAATATGATTTCCTCTACAGCGTTGCCGTTGTGACACTAAAGTATCACTTTTGACCCATTTTCGTGCCAATGACATGAAAGTCTCATTGACTCTTTTTTTTAATTTATTCCTTTGTATCATCTTAACAAAATGTATGCCGTAAAGCAAACATGCTCAAAAATTGGACGAAGCAGAGCTACTGTTTTAGTCGATAGAAAAGCCAATAAATGGTGAAAATATTGCAAAAAATCTGACACCCAAATCCCTGATTCCAAATGCAAATTATTTCTGGGAGTATCGCAATTAAAAAATGTGTGTTTTAACTTACTTTCATCTTTAATCTTAATAAAACTTTTTATAAATAAAACTTAAATGTGATTTTTCATTACTTGGTATGTGTATATTTATTATATTTACTTGGTTTTGTTTTTCCAATAAAGAAGAACACGAACAAATAAAAGCGTCTTTTCAATTCAGTAGTTTATTAAAAAGTGTCACCACCTCTGGATTAATTTTTCTTTAGTCGTATGTCTGGCATCTCTTCTGGCTGCTGATGTCAAAACGCGAAGCCTTGTTGATGTTTAGTTCTCTTTCAATACGCGACGGCATTAGATCGACAACATAATCTCAATACACACTTACACTTACACATTGATATATTTTTGTAGAAACTTAAATAAATAACTATTACTTCTTAATTTCGGTTGCTCTTATTAAACCTTGGAACAATTAGGTAAGTTACCCTCCCACTCGACCATCCAGTGACAGTTTCAGAAGTGGGATTGGTAACAAGTGTTCGGTTTAGAAAAGTTTATGTACTAAAATAATAAAAGAAATAAAAAAAAAGTAAATTTTATTAGATTGGACGATTGATGGAAACGTTGTCCATCGTGAGATTAAAGGAAAAGTTGCCCGAGATCGGGCTGAAAACGTCGGGAGTCAAAAGTGAGCTGATCACACGTTTACGCGAAGCGAAATTGGCAGAACCTGAAGAAATGGAAGTACCAATGACGACGCCAGGTATGGTGGAGGAATTGCGTGATGACTTTTTGCGTCTCCAGCGTACAATGGAGTCGCTCACACATCAATTCCAAGCGTACACGACGACGATGTCAACGATTGGTACAAATGTCTTGCTGCCACAGTATTCGGCTGAAAGAGAAATGAAAAAGTGTGTAACTGCCGCTCCAGTTACCATGGGTGAGGATCAACGACAATCAGAAACCACAACCATATATCAACAGAGTTTAAAACAACAGCAGCAGCAGCAGCAACAACAACAACAACAATTGTTTGAAAATAAAAACTACCACCAAACGTATATGGGAATAAGTGAACAGAATGTACCAATGTCTGTTCAACAATACCAACAACAACAGACATCATCAGTAGTGCACAACGGACAACAGCAAGGCATGTTTGTGCAAAATAATTCAAATTGGCCGTTGGCAGTGAATAATTCGTATGTTTTGCAGTCGCCAACCGCAGCTACATCAAGTGTTAGTGCAAATATCTTTATGCATGTCTGATCTTGTTTGAACTCGACAATAAAGGAAACAACTACACCGTGTGTAAATAACGAACGTTTTTCATTTAACAATAACAATCATTGTAGTGTGCGTGAAATAATTGATGTGTTGCCTACATTTAGTCCTAACAGTGACGGCATTACTTCAGTGCAATTTATTGAAAGGGTTCAGGAATTAAAAAATGCATATCAGTGGACTGACGGAATGGTACTATTTGCCATTAGAAGCAAAATGTTAGGTGTTGCAAAATTATGGGTTGATGCTCAACCAATATTTAAGAATTGGCATGATTTTGTGATTGCTTTTATGGATGATTTTCCGTGTGTTGTGAACAGTGCCAATATATATACATACATATTCAGATGATGAATACGCATCAAGAGAAAAGTGAGACGGTAATTGAATACTACTACAACATGTTAGCAATTGGTCGCCATGGCCAATTAGATGAAAACGCGATTGTGAAATATATAATAAACGGTTTAGAAGACTATAGTTTACGAAAAACATTGACCGTAATATCTTTTGTGAAGTGTTCGGAATTATTGAGATCGTTACAAAGCAGGGATCGCAAATAACGATTATTTTCCATATTTAAACTGGAAAAATCACAATAATAGAGAAGTGCTACGTGCACAAGGAATATACCACGATACTCCATGTTACCTGGACTACCTATAGATGCAATGATTTTTATTTTTTTATTGTTATTTATTCCTCACAAAATAATTGTTATTTTGTGAGTTTTATTTATTCCTCAGAAAATAACAGTTATTTTTTGATTTTTATTTATCCCTCACAAAATAAGAGTTATTTTGTGACTTTTATTTATTCCTCACAAAATAACAGTTACTTTTTGATTTATATTTTTTTCTCAAAAAATTTTAATTTTTAAAATTAATAAATAATAAAAAGTAAATTTAATTTAACATATAAGAGTTTTTTTTACAAGCTCTGGCGATAAATTCAATTTTAAATAGGCTAATATTAATTTTAACGCAAAAATTACGCTTTCTACATTTTAAAAATTAAGCAAAAAAAAAAATAAAAATCTAACAGTAACTGTTATTTTGTGAGGAATAAATAAAAGTCACAAAATAAGAGTTATTTTGTGAGGGATAAATAAAAATCAAGAAATAATGATTAAGAAGTGATTTTTAAAATAAAAATTATAACCGTTACGGTCCCTGTTACAAAGTGCTGTGGCAAGCTTAAGACCTCAAACGAATGGTCAATCAATTATAAAATCGCCGCGTAAATCAGGTCGAACATGTTATAACTGTCGGGAAATTGGACATTTGTCGCGAAATTGTTCGAAACCACAGTGTAGGCCAAGAGATCCGGTAAATACAGTTGATAAAAACATTATGACGAAAGGTGTTCTAGTAAACAATCTGAAGTGTAACGCATTAATAGACTCGGGAAGTGCTGTCTCTCTTGTAAAAAAATCTGTCGCGGAAAAGCTAAACGGTAGTGTAGTAACATGCAATTGCAAGGTTTCGCTGGAGGCGAATACAAGTGTAACGGAAAAATGGAAAACGTTAAAGTAGAAATCGATGAACAGTGTTTTAGCACCGATCTATACGTCGTAGACAATAATACAATGGCATACGAGTTAATAATCGGTTTGGACATTTTATCTAACGGCCGTGTAATTATAGAAAATGGTAAATATCAAGTGTATGCAATGCGCAGTAATGATATCAAATGTAGCGACAACCTCGAGATCAGTGAAAAGAAACAAGTAGTTGAATTACTGAATAAATACGCCGATTGCTTTGCTGACACGTTAGATAAAATTGGAAAATATAGTACCATGAAAATGCAAATATCTGTAACGTCATCGAAACCTATTGCACGAAAGCCGTACGTCATACCAATTCCGAAACAAGAAATCGTCGAAGGCATTATCAGTGAGTTATTGGACTTAGATATAGTTCGCCCATCAACATCAGTTTATGCGTCTCCTATCGTCCTTGTACCCAAATCCAATGACGAGGATAGACTGTGTGTGGACTATCGGGCATTGAATGCTGTCACCGAGAAGCAACCGTGGCCAATGCCAACTGTAGATGGTGTTTTATCAACTCTCGCAGGTAAGAAATATTTTACCACTCTTGATATGATGTCTGGGTATTACGAAATCGAAATTGACGAATAGTCAAAGAAATTTCCGCCTTCATCACGCACAATGGTCATTTTGAGTTCAACCGTATGCCATTCGGGCTCAAAAATGCGCCATGCACATTCCAGAAAATGATGATGAAAATTATAGAGCCGTTGAAAGGAAAGGTAGTTAGCTATGTCGACGAGGTGATAGTGGCATCCAATACGTTCGAAAAGGCGTTATGTCAACTTGAAGAATTTTTAAAAATCATTGAGCAGGAGGGAGGGGCCAACGCTTCGATTATCCAAATGTTTCTTTATGAGAGATAGCGTTTCATTTCTTGGGCATGAAGTCGATGCGAATGGAATTAGGCCCGGCCGTATTAAAACCATAGCTATCCAAGAATTCCCACCATCAACTTCAATTACTGAAGTTAGACGTTTTTTGGGCCTAACGGGCTATTTTCGAAAATTTGTAAGGGACTATGCTCCTATTGCGTCGCCAATAACGAAATTGACATGAAAGGATGTTCCCTTCAGTTGGTCTGCAGAATGTGAGGACGCATTCCGAACATTGATAGCCGCCATAACTAATGAACCAGTACTGGGCGTATACGACATTGAAAAAGAACAAGAGCTCCATACAGCAGCAATTTTGATCCAGCGAGAAGCTGATGGTACTAAAAAGCCTGTTGCGTATTACAGTCGAGTGTGCAGTGAAGTAGAGAGCCGGTATCATGCGTATGAGTTAGAGATTTTGGCAGTAGTAGAAGGTTGTGACCGATTCCGGGTATATCTTGCGGGCAAGCATTTTACTATCTATACAGACTGCTCTGCGATTTCAAGTATAAAATCTATGACACCAATAAATCGACGAGTATTGCGTTGGATGCTGAAATTGTTGGAGTACGATTATACAACATGTCATCGTCCAGGTAGCCAAATGAGTTATTTCGACGCCATGAGCCGCGCACCAGTAGAACAGCCAGCCGAAGTTGAAGATGTAACCGCAAAATTGATGGCTATCGATATTTCAACTGAAGATTGGATTCTCACGATGCAACAGCAAGACCCAGAATTAAAGCAAATAGTAGCTGTGCTGAAACGAGAAATCGATTCGACAGAAAGGGAAAATTATGTTAACGAATTTACGTTCAAGAAACATAGATTGTACAAAAAATGCAAAGACGGAAGAGACTTGCTTGTCATACCACGTGGGGTTAGATGGCGAATCGTTAAATTATGCCATGATGATGTTGGACATCTAGGAGTAGATGGTGCCATTAAGAAAATTTTCCAAAACTTTTGGTTTCGTCGAGCTCGAAATTATGTAAAGTGCTATTTGAAATGTGTTGAATGCTGTTACAATAGACAACCTAGTCGGAAGGAGTGTCAGCTATATGGAATGGAAATTCCATCGTTACCGTTTGAAGTGATTTATATGGACCACTTAGGACCATTTATCAGAACTCGAAAGGGCAATGAATATGTTTTAGTTGTTGTCGATTCATTGACCCGTTATTCAATTGTCGTGCCAGTTAAATCAACGAAAACGAAGCCTGTAGTGGATGCCCTGAACTATCTAACGCTATATTTTGGGTTGCCAAAAAGAAGAATTGTGACAGATCGCGGAACTGCTTTCACCTCATCAGTGTTTGGGGATTATTGTAATGTCAACGGTATCCAGCATATTAAAGTAGCTGTACGTACGCCACGAGCAAATGGGCTCGCAGAAAGAATTAATCAGTCAGTGCTGTCATATTTGAAAACGTCACCGACAATAAACGAGTGGGACAATGAGTTGCGCAACCTGCAATGGAAGTTGAATACGGCTGTTAATTCCACTACAAAATATTCGCCTATCGATTTGGTCTATAATTTTCCATTAAAAGACATTAGTGCTAACAAATTGTTATCTGCTGTTCATGATGATAACCCCAATATGGAAACTAAAACACCAAGTGAACGACGCGAAGATGCTATCAGGAATATCACCACAACTCGAGAAAAGTGGAAAGAGAGGTTCGACGCAAAGCATGCCAAACCACATGTTTATCAAAAGGGTGATCTTGTTCTGATGGAAAGTGCGATGCCTAGCACTGGAGAATCCCGTAAGCTTGATGCAAACCATACGTTGTCAACAAAGTTTTACGATATGACCGATATATTATTGAAGACATCGAAGGAGCGCAACGAAACCAACGACGATTCAGCACTGTAGTCAGTAGTGACAATATAAAGCCATGGTGCACACTTTTCCCCGAAATAGGTGACGATTACCAAGATGATGCTGAGGGAGATGACTTTGATGATGAATAACTCGAGGACGAGCTATCGTCAGGTTGGCCGAGCTGTCACCACCTCTGGATTAATTATTCTTTAATCGTATGTCTGGCATCTCTTCTGGCTGCTGATGTCAAAACGCGAAGCCTTGTTGATGTTTAGTTCTCTTTCAATACGCGACGGCATCAGATCGACAACATAATCTCAATACACACTTACACTTACACATTGATATATTTTTATAGAAACTTAAATAAATAACTATTACTTCTTAATTTCGGTTGCTCTTATTAAACCTTGGAACAATTAGGTTACCCTCCCACTCGACCATCCAGTGACAGAAGTAAGAAACAAAATGTAAAGTAACAAACGACTAATGTTAGAAGAATGGAGTAAACACAAATTAGGGTTGCTATCGTGTAATAATTTCAACACCCTTCCACAATTCAAATTTGTGCCTTTACAAAAAATAATTTAGTCAATAAAGACCCAACATTTTTACAAATTTAGTGTGCTTTCCTTTTAATAAGCATTTTGTTAGGACATCAGCCACCATGTTATCGGTAGAAACATACTTCAACTGGATTTCATCACTTTCCACTACCTCTCGTACGAAATGGTATCTTATGTCTATATGTTTATATCTCGAATGATACACAGGGTTCTTTGCAAGTTGTTGCGCACTCAGGTTATCACCGTATATTATAGTAGAAGCATAATTTTTTAAACTTCCAATTTCACGTAAAAGTCTTCTTAGGTACATAGTCTCTTTAGCCGCAGTGGACAATGCTATATACTCTGCTTCTATACTACTCAATGCGACCGAATGTTGTTTTTTCGACTCCCAGGAAAACGCACATCCGCCAAGATAAAATACAAAACCTGTATGTGATTTACGATCTGACACATCTTCTCCCCAGTCTGCATCCATTTAGCGGAATGCCAGTAGTCTTGTATTCCAATTTCAGTGTTCGCTAAATAACGAAAAACGTGTTTAACACCGGCCAAGTGTTCGTTGTGTGGATTTATATTATGCTGCGCCAATTTATTTACCTCATGTAAAATGTGTGGTCTTGTCACTAGTGCAAGATACATGAGGGACCCGATCAACAATTGGTAAGTTTTGGGATCAACTTTCGGACAATTTTCATCTATACAATTTAATTTAATTCCAGGATCCAATGGTGTTATTGCAGGTCTACAATCACTCATACCATACTAAGCCAATAATTGTTTTATATATTGTGATTGATCAATAGCTATAGCCCCAATTTCACCTTCACGAGAAATTCTCATACCCAAAAATAGCTTAAGTTGGCCTGAATCCACACATGCAAATTTGTTCATTATTATGTCCTTAATATGTAACATATCGGCTTTCAACTCACATCCTATAATGATGTCATCAACGTAAATAACAATTATACATAATTTACCTTTTTTATGCACGAAGTATAAACATGGTTCATGGTCAGATTTCTTAAAACCAATCTCCCTCAAAACGGAATCAATTTTGGAGTTCCACTCCCTTCCAGACTGTTTCAAACCATAGATAGCTTTGTTAAGCTTTAATAACATAACCCTCTGGCTGCATCATGTATACGTTATCAGTCAATTCACTGTTCAGATATGCAGTGCAGACGTCTAATTGATGGAGATACATTTTCTTTTCTGCAGCAATTGCTAATAGCATTCTTATAGTTGCAAAGCGACACACGGGAGAAAATGTTTCACAGTAATTTACTCCATATTGTTGACTACACCCCTTGGCTACAAGACGGGGTTTATGTTTTTCAATCTTACCGTCTATACCACGCTTTACTGCAACAACCATTTATAGCCTACCGTTTTTTGTTCATTTGGCAATTCTGTTAAAGTCCACGTTTTGTTGCTTATTAATGAATTATACTCTTTGTCCATAGCATAAAGCCAATATTTGGATCCATTACTGTTCAGCGCTTCAGAAATGGTTTGTGGCAATACCAAATCACTAGAACTATTTAAGTTGTTGAGCACATTATAAATTTTCTTCGGGCGGCCACGTCTACCACGCTCAATTCTTGGTCTACCACGTCCTATAGTTGCTTCATCGCCGGAAAAATACTTCAAGTCTTCCATATCCTCCGCGCTATCATATTCTTCACTTTGACTTTCGTCCTTTGCTTCTTGATGAATAGTACTATTTTAATTTCTTGGCTCTTCAGAACACACTTCGTCAATTAGATCAAATGATACAGGATTATTGTTGCTTTTCATCGAGTCTTCTTCGTCAAACAAAACATCTCGCCTTTCGATTACTTCATGTGTAACAGGGTTATAAAGTCTATACGCCTTGGACGTTAATGAATAGCCAATCATACGATACTCTTTACCTTTTGCTTTAAACTTGCTATGATGAGCCTTGTCGAGAGCTACCGCTTGGCAACCAAAAGTTTTAAAATGTTTTACTGAAGACACCTTACCATACCAACCCTCATAAGGGGTTACACCCAGTAAAGCTCTTGTTGGTGACCGGTTTCGAATATATAAAGCTGTTGCAATTGCCTCTGCCCACAAAAACTCAGTCATGTTAAAATACATTACCATGCTCCTGGCCATTTAAACCAAAGTCCTGTTCATACGTTCGGACACACCATTTTGGGCTGGACTATATGGTACAGTAAGCTGTCTTTCGATACCGTTGTCTTCTAAATATTTATCAAATTTCTTATTGACAAACTCACCGCCATTATCACTTCTTATCTTTTTTATTTTACGCTCCGTTTGTCGTTCTATCATGTTCTTGAATAAAATAAATTTATCAAACGCTTGGTCTTTTGTTTTCAAAAAATAAACAAATACCATTCTTGACTTATCATCCGTAAATGTTAAAAAAAATATTTAGAGACTGCTACAGATTGTTTTTCAAAAGGACCACAGAGATCCGTGTGTATCAAGTCTAAAATATGTTTAGCTCTACATTCTGATGCCTGTGGATATGATTGTGTATAAATTTTGGACTTCATACATGTAACACATTTTTGTTGATCAGCAAACTTTTCTTTTTCAATACCGCTTACCATCTTAACATCAGATATACTTTTATAATTCAGGTGTCCATTCCTGTTATGCCACAGCACCGCAGAAAAACATTTGTTCTGTACAGAACGTTCGATAACATACAGCTTATGTTTTCTTTCAAATGTTAATATAACATCTGCTAAAAATACTTGCTACATTAGGTGCGTTTGAGTACTTTTCCACTAAAATCCAGTAACTGAGTAAATACTGAGTAATTTAAAGAAAGTACTCTCAATAAAAAAGTTTGCATATAAAAGTACGCAAACGGAAAAATTGTAAAATCTAGTAAAATATATACAACAGCTGATTGCTAAAAAAATTATACATATGTATGTATGTATTTATATGCAAAAACAAACCATATATATAATATTGGAATACGTGATCCAATCTAAATGAAACAGACTAGTTACATCATGGTCCCATGTAATGCAGTCATTGACCATATCGTTTTCATACAAACATTCAATGCTGCACGATAAGTATTCGTGTTTAAACGATTATGATTGTAGTCTATAACTATTCTATATGGAGCAGTTTTGTGGTTAGTCCGATGTAATGTAAAGTTGGACCATTTAGTCCAACCCTAGGACATCAACCTCCTTTTTTCATATATTTGGAGTGTTCCTACTCCTCTTTGGAGTATTTACATACATGTATGGAATAGTCGCATTAAGTGCAGGGAATATACACAACTATACATACATATGTATGTATAAAATATATACATACATACATATCGTCGGGTACCCAGCTAAAATTACTGCTTCCTAGAAGCGTTTTCGTAAGGGAGACAATGTTAGAGAATCACTTGCTGTTGCGCAGGAGTAAGGAGTTTTTTTGTGCGAGATGAGTCAGCTAGAAGCAATGCATTCAACTTCCAAAAAGCCATACTTTTTTGCCTTTCCAAAGTGCATCACAGAAGCAATAATATATAGTTTTTGTGTATTCAGATGCAAAAGTTACTGGCTTGCAATTTTTTTTTTATTTGTTCTCTATTTTGTTATAGAACCTGCCTTATGTTAGTGCTTTTCAGAAGCAGTTTTCGAAGCTTTTGTAATCAAGTAATACATTGCTTCCCTCAGTTGTTAGTGCTTTCAAATCAGATTTTTATTTTTTTCCTGGGTAGTTACTGGGGCTGCCATGGAAAAATTTTTGTGTGTTTGAGAAAATTGTTGAATAATGTTTTTTAAAATATTTTCTTTAATAATAAAAGTAAGAGATACATACATATGTTTTTATTTGAACTTACGGTTCTAGCCCACGATGTCGGCAAGAAACTTTCTTTTTTTTTCAATATAAGTAAGGGATAGAAACTTTCTTGTCGACATCGCGGGTCAGGCCGTTAAAGTTTCTATGCTTTTTACGCTCAAGGTGAAAGTGATTAGGATGTACAGAAAAAGACAAACATTTTTGTTGCCAATCACGACAATATTGTTCACTTCCTTGCAAGTATGTCCAATGAGAAATATAAAAGGGGAAAATAACTTTATATATCCAGATATATTCAAGATATCGAAAAACTGAAAACAAATTTAAGAAAAGTTCACATTAATCATATGTACATATGTATATAATCGATCAATAACTAAATTTTTTTAAATGTGGGGAACCAGTAACCGTCCGACGATATTTATAAACAAAAATTCAACTATAAAAATCTATTAACTTTATTCACGTTTAAAAACAATCGATTATGTTCTGCATTCCACGTGAAATTACATCGGTCGGAAATTGTTGTTATAAATACATATTTCCAACAATTCTATGGAAATTTTGCACGTTTTACTTTCGCGTGGAATACATAACATCCCCTAATACTTTTCTGGCATCAAACTTAAATAAACGTAATATTGTTTATAACTTAATACACTTGTTTTTTGTTATTTTTAAAATTTCATCAAAAAACAAAAATTTTTGTTTTCTTTTGCTTTTGTTTGTTTATGTTCAAAAACATATGGTTTCATTTTACTGGATTTTACTGGCAAAAATTTTTCCAGTAAAAATTTGCATTTACTCAGTAAATTAACTGTAATTTTTCGCTCTCAATTCGCCCTCTCATTTACTGGATTTTTGTACGCGAACGCAATCCAGTAAAAAATAGTACAAATTTGTAAAAATTTTTGAGTTCTCGAACGCACTTATTCTTGTCGAATTTTACATCAAATCCTCACTGTGTTATTTTGTCAACAGGCAAAAAATTTTCTTTCATTGTTGGTACATAAAGAACATCATTAAAAACATATTCGCAGTCGTTAAAATTTAACATGATTTCTCCAACACCCTCAGCTTGAATATAGTTGTCACTAGGGATGGGCAAATGAAAAAAATGTATCGATATATATCGTATCGATATTTTTGAACAGTATCGATATATATTTTTTGAAAACATCGATATTTTGATATATCGATATTTTTTGCCTACAAATGTTGCCAAAATATCCCAAATCTAAAATAAATGCACATACTAACATATCGTGCCATAACCGCCAAAAAAAGTTTAAGCGATATACATTTTTGACAGCTATTGAGACCTTATGGGTTTTTAAAAAAGATTTCAATAAAAAATTTTGCTTATTAAGCCTTTAGAAAGCCTTAATAATTTTTATAAATAAGGATGTTAATGAATGCCCAGTGTTAAACACTTCAAAGTTCATAGTTGCGGAATAAGAAATATCCACTAGGCATCCATTAAACAGGGTGCCCCTGTGGCTGAGTGGCAGCGATGCTAGCCTTTCAGTCCAGAGGTCGTGGGTTCGATTCCCACGAAAGACCTTGGGTGTTTTCCGCAGACAAGCTAATCGCTTTGCGGGTTGTGTTTGTTCTTAAAAAAAAAAAAAAAAAAAAAAAATAGTAATATTTAAAGAAATCGTGAGCAACTAAATTAACATTGATATCGAAGAAGGAAATAAATTTATACATATATATGTATGTTTAATTTGTATTGCAAGATAATTTCTGAAAAATTTCATTAATTTCGAATTCACAATAAGTCACTTTAAGAAATTTAATACAAAAAAACTATTTATGTTAAGTTATACGTAACCTACTGTAGCTCCTTAAGACTTCATTAGTCTTTGCTTTCTGCTGCTGCTCTGTGCTGTGCCGTTCTGTTTCTAAATTTTAATAGTTACTTTTTCTGTAATAAATTATCAGCTGTTTCTGACCAGAGCGGTCACAGTTTTCCACTAAAGTGATGATTTTTGCATCGTCCATTGTTATGTTTCAATATAGTTTTATGTTTTTCTGGTAAAAAATTAATTTTTTTTTAAATTCTTACAGCACAATCACAGTTTATTTCGAAATGTTTTTATTTTATTTATGCTGCCACTTACAATTGGTTAACAGTTTTTTTATTTTCACAGGTTGAACCGAAATAAAACAGAATGAAAGAGAAAAACTAACGGCATGTATAAGATCTATGTATATAAACCAAAAAGAGTCAGCTGATTCGTAAAAGAACAGAAAATAAAAACTAATTCTGCCTTTAGGCTTATACCCACACAATCCAAAAAGTCCCCTGGCTTAGTTGGGTCACTTTATAAATGCGTCTGGGCTGTTATTTAGAAATTTTTCTTTTTTTTCTTCGCATCACTAGTAGTGATGCCAATATCGTACAGTTAAAAAACGGCTATAGCTCTTAAAAGTATCGAAAGCCGATACTCGTAAATAAGAATCGATGTATCGATATATCGGTTTATGAAATATCGGCGATATATATCGATATGTATTTTCTCAAATATCGATATTTCGATATATCGATATTTTTTGCCCATCCCTACTTGTCACCAGCTAGTTGTATAATTTCTTCGTGCTTCGCAAACTTTGTAAATATTGTTCTGTCACAACCAGCGTTACCATTTGTCAAGTTTTCCCTTTTTTGAAAGTTTTTTGAAAATATAAAGTTTTTTCAAGTTTTTTATAAATATGTCCATAATTGAACTTTTGCAGTATATTGAATGAAAATATTAAGTGATGTTTGTATGCAATAAAACGATGTTATATTTTCTCACTCCCTTATTACTGGAACAGTGTCTAAAGGGTCAGTTAGCCTAACCATTTTCATTACGTTTCACATAACAATATCGATCAGCTGTTTTCTTTTAAAATTTTGGTACTTTTGTAGAAAAAAAGTTTTTGTTTGGGAAAAAAAAAGTTTTTTTTTCAGATTTATCAAGTTTTTTAAAAAATATATATGGTAACGCTGGTCACAACACATGTGGGCTGTTGCGCCACTGTCTAAAACGAATGTGTGTGTATTGATCATTTTCGCCTCTGTCGCTGCAAGCATCGTCAACGCATAACTTCGTTCTTTCTTTTCTTCACTTGTTTTTACCATAGTACCAAAAAACTCACTCACCTTCCACATGAAATGTGCGAAATCGTTTCAAAAATTTTCTGTTTCTCCTTGAACAGAGTGAGAACACTTGAACAGAGTGAGAACACTAAAAACAAAATCAGAAAATTTGTTTTTGTTTTCAATATAAACAAACGAACGAAAATTTGTTGTCGAAATCGTGAGCTAAGCAGTAAGTTTTCATATAAGAACGCACATTTATGAGTTCTATTCATTTATGAATTATTCATAAATGAGTAAAATTTTGTGCTAAAAAAATCTTGGATTTTCTTGTGGTATGCATGCAAATGGTTTTTTATGTATTGTGTTTCTATTGTTTCATATGACTGGGAGAGTTGCCGATTTGGATATTTTTAGCCGAAATTAATTCTTTATATAAAATTACTGCAAATAAATTGTAAATTTTTACACAGTATCAGCGCTGCCGATCTGCAAATTCTTAACTCAAATTTAGTGTATATTTATTTATATACATACATATGTATGTATAAACATAGAAATTTACCTTTAATAAATGTGATTCGTCGTACGACACAAATTTTTCTTGGTTAAACTGTTTTTTTGACATATTTACATTTTTTAACTACAACGCACGCGCACAGGTTTAAATAACAACTGGTTACCTAAATAGCAAGTTGCAGTCATTTATACTGAAGCATATAATATAAATCATAATAGGATGCGCATCTCAAGGACAACTAAAATATTTTTTACAAAAGTTTAATGATGCCGGAGGGAAGAGAAAAGATAAGAAGCAAAAACACAAAGCTTAGCAACAAAATACATAAAGGAACACATTTTGCATTTCGCACTTCATATGCGATTCGGACTTCATTTCAAAAAGAAAATTCCCAATGACCTAATTTTTACCAAAAATGGTTACCATAAAAAACAAACAACAAAACATGCATCCTTCTAATAGCGAAACTCAAAAAAATACCTGCGCAACTATAATACTTTTACAATTGCTTGGGCATATTTTACTAAAAATCACCCCTTTAAGCAGTGTTTCCGTGTTTCCGTGTTTTTGTTGTTGTGCAATTATGACTTTGTTTGACCTTTTTTGCATAAACAATTAAAAAAATACTTTTACAAAAATCAAATAAAACATGCACAATTTGTGTGTTTGAAATAAAAAAAAAAATTTCAACACAAATATGTGAATAAGTGATCAATGTGTTTCAAGCGAATCGGCAACGCTGCTTATTTGTAAAAATTTATAATTTATTTGCCGTAAGCTCATACATTAGGGTTTGGGATTTCCCGGACTTTTGCACTTCCCGGGAAACGGGAATTAAAAAATCAAGTTCCCGGGAATTCCCGGGATTCCCGGGAAAAGCTAATTTTCTAAATTAAATACATTTATTAAATGAAAGTTGGTGAAATATCGATTGTTTTATTAATGTAAGCATTCTTTTGAAATAAAAGTTAATAAAAAAGCAGTTCTAAGACAAATTTTTAAGAATTTTTAATTGAATTTAAGCAAATGGAATAAAGTTATTACACAGCAAAAGATCATATAAAAACCAATTGACGACTGTTACCACAATTAGTAGACAATTTTCTAATAAGACCTACCTTCATTTTAATAAGAATTTGCCTTGCTTGTTTCTCATTCTTTTTGAAAAAGTTGCAAGCGGTTTCTTATCGTTAAGTACAAGCAGGTTACAGTACCATACTGCGCTGCACCGAATTTTGAATACCCTGAGCCACAGTATGTCTAAGTGTCTTTTATTCTATTTCTCCTAAAATATTTTCTGCAGGGTTTCCATAATAGCGTCTACTTGTAATCAATTTAAGTTTCGTCAACTCAGAGTTCTTACAGCTTAAAGTTTTCACTATACTTTTCAAAATTTGTTCACTAATTCGGCGAAAAATCACTTCAAGTTCGCTTAACATCGAATTATTTACTTTAGGAAACGATTATATCATTGCAATCATTGATACTTATACAATTTATTCCACTTTTTTTAGGAGATATGGTATGACCTCAATTTAATGGAATTTTTATGAAATTTCAGACTAGATTTGAATAGCTCACATTTTTGTTTTATATTAAAAAAACATGGACATTTTACTTCTTGTTTATCGGAGTCGAAAGAATTATTTCTTTCTTACAGTTACATTTAAAACAAAAACTCAATTTAAATTTTAAGATTAAAAACTTTCCTTCGAACAAGGTATATGTAAGTGTTTAAACAGGCAATGAAAAACGTGTCAACGTTCGTGTAAATTTAGTCATACAATCATTCAAACGAACTTTGTAATATATAATAAAATAATAAGTTTTTATATTAAAGTAAAATTGGATTATAAATTCTATATATTTATGAAATAACATGCACTTTTAATTTCCCGTTTTCCCGGGAAAATCTCAAAAACTTCCCGGGAATATTAGACAGACATTTCCCGGGATTTCCCGCCCGGGAATTCCCGTTTCCCAAACCCTATTATACATACATATAAAGACTTAATAAAAACTTGATATTTATTTAAAGGTAAATTTTTATGTACATATACATATCGATGGTTTAATATAAGAAACGCGGAAGTCGAATATTCGATATTTTATAGGAGAAGCAAAAAACTGAGGAGAAACTAAGGCATTTGCAAACAGAAATAATTTTTTAAGTGGCTACAACTTCATTTTGAACTGTAGCGTACTAAGATCTTCAATGTGGATGCAATTATATGTTGTCTCCGAGAAAAATCGCGATTTCGAAAAAAAATTGATATACGTCCTTTTTATATTAAGCCATCGATATGTACATATACCTATATTTACATATGTATGTAGATATTTGTTTATTCTGGTATGTGATGGAAATCGATTGATTTCAAAAAACAAAAGTTTCTGAAAGATGACTTATTGATGTTTTTATTGTTGTAGGAGATTAGAATGGTTTATTTGATCTTAAATTCTATTTCACTGTAGCGTGCAATTAACATAACACATATTTAGCTATTATTAGTTATACGAAATCGAGCGATTTGAAATCGATCGATTTCCATCACATACCAGATTAATTTAAAAATTTACAATTTATTCGCTGTAAATTTTTATAAAGACATCCCCATATGCAAAAAAATAACGTGTGCTTTAAGTGTACGTTAAAAAATTTCCGGTTTTAACGTAGACTTGAAGCACATGTTAATTTTTAGCATATGAGGGTTAATATATGTTTAAAATATCCAAATCGGCCACGCTGATGATCAATAAAAAACCTTTAGAGGCACAATACATAAAAAACCATTTGCTTGTATGCCACAAGAAGATCCAAGATTTTTGCTAAAAAATTTTACTCATATATGAATAATACGTAAATGAATAAAACTCATATATGAGCAACTCATAAATGTGCACATCATGTGCGTAAAATTAAAAAAAAATTATTTGCACACACACGAATCAGTGACCTGCAACGGGTGATTGGTAAAATAATCATACGCAATCAATATCCTAAAAACATGCTATTTTTTTGAAAAAATCAAACTTGTTCAAACACGTATATTCATTGCTAACCCCCTGTTTGTGTTAGACGTTTGAGTTAGAAATCTTAGCGTTTTTGTAATAGATTAAAGGAAACTTGTACAACTTTTCTTTAATCTATTACAAAAACGCCGAGGTTTTTAACTCAAACGTCTTACACAAACAGGGGGTAAGTTTTAATCTCTCAAGTGAGTGGAGTATTGTTGGGTGTGAATTATAATCATGTGTAGCATCATACCAATCAGTTCGGACGATTGGTATTTGGTTCGACAATGAGTGTTTTGAACTAGAATATAATGCGAAAGAAAAAAATGTCCATTTTAAATCAGCATCAAGTAGTTGATGCAGAGTAAAAGCAAAAATGAAAAAAATCATTGTGTATGGATGTAGTAATTATTAAGACCCAACGCAAACTGCTGTCATAATAACAAACCAATTTTTAAGTATGTATGTGTTTGTATAGTTAAGTTGGGTGTTTTATATCAGGGATGGTAAAATTAAAGAAACTGTCTAATAGAGCTACTCGCTACGAACTTTTTGAAAAATATTAGAGACAAAAATGTTATATAAATTTCTGAGATTAATTGTTAAAAAAATGCATTTTAAAATAAAATTTGAGGAGGATTTTCAATACAAAAACTAATTTTTGTTAATTAAATTAAATAAATTGTCAAATTAGTTAATCTTGCTATTTTTTTTTGCTTCTACTACATTATCTACATCTTTATTATGTTTCATTACAATAAAACGGTTTAACTTTAAAACTAATTTTATGTATTCTTTTATTACGCAGTAGACTAATCAAACATGTATACCCATTGATTTCGAACCTTTTCGTAATTATATTATAGAATGTGTGCGCCTTTTTCAACTGACAGCTAAGTTGAAATACATGGTTTCTCATGACGACGGTTACATTCAGTACGTGTCCGTATGCAATGCAAAGTACTAAATTTCGTCAACTTTTAACTTTTTGCGTACGTTGAGTAGTTTGACAGTGGTTGGTTTTTTGGTATGTTCTGATTAAGATTTTTGTGTTTTGTGGCAGCAAAACTAAAATTAAACAAAAGAAATTAACGAAATAAATACAAAAAGTTGAATTTAATAAATAAAATGGAAAATCGACCTATAGAAGCTGTTCAAATGATTTCCTCAATGAAGTACTCATTGTGCCAACCTTCTCCGTCGTTGCGTTAATGTCAGTTGAAAAAGGCGAAGTTTAACGTATGACGGATTCATTGTGCCCCGGCCTTTAGAGTCTAAAGGTGCGATCAGACGTGACATAACCATAGCCATAGAAAACAGCCGTTCCAACAACAATAATTGGAAACACTGCATTTGATTATACGTGAATCGCCATAACGCCATAGCCATTACTATAAAACCAATTGAATTTTGATTTGGTTAAGGCTATGGCATTATGGCCATGTCACGTCTAATTGCACCTTTACACACAGCAACACGGCTACATAGCTACACGACCACCGTTCTAGCTGTAGCCAATTTAGACAAATTTCTATTTTTGTTGGCGACAATTAGTAAATACAGCAAATATAAAACAAAATATAAAATTAATTATAACTTGAAATTATTGTATATTATTTAATAGAAAGAAAATCTTAAAACTCATATACATATGTAAAGGTCTATGTCCCATAAGTCTCTACCTGTTAAAACAAAATTATTAGTTTATAAAACATGTTTAAGACCAGTGCTATTATACGGCCCAGCAAAAAACTTTGCTTACTAGAATGCAAAAAAGTGTATGTACTCCTCAGTCGTAAGTACATACAATTTGACTGAATAACCCATTATTTTTGTTTGAGAAGTTCAAAAAGTATGCGATACCCTATACTTTTTGCCTACAAACATGCAAAAGTTAATATATTACTGATTGCCTAAAAGTACTCAAAATTTAATGGGTTATTTTTTGCTTACAAATATGCAAAATTTTATATATTAATTTTTGCTTAAACTTATTCTAAATTAATTTGCTAATTTTTCTAATTAAAATAATTTTCCCGATCAATAAATTTTTTTCTAGATATATTTCCTTATTAACTGGAAAGCACTACAATAAGTACTTTCACGTAATGATATAAATAAGTTCTTGTTTTATTCATTACAGGGCAGTCATTATTATGCACATAAAATAATTACATAAATAAGTATCAGTCATTACTTTGTATGCCATTAAAAGAGTACTACCCATTACAAAATTTCGAAAATTTTTTGCTGGGGGGTTTCCAATTTGGTTTATTATTTCACCTACAATAATGAATAAATTTGAAATATTTGAGAGAAAGATATTACGTTCATGCGTTGGGAAAAATTTTGTTTCAAGAACGAAACGATTTTCAAACTCTGTTATTTATGGAGAGTCGTCAATTACTCCTTTGAGCTGTTATGTCATCAAATTAATTGAAAATTATATCACCAGGTTACATTTTCACGAAAATGATATTCTTAAAAATATAATTTTGACTCAACGGGGTTTCAGTTGGACAAATACTCACTACCTTTCTCCCCTTGGTTTGTAGAATGAATTGATTGTTTTCGCTAATTCGTCTACGGATTTCTTTAATAAAACTTATCCGGGTTCACACAGAGGTTAATTGTAATTATATTTGGATTTTTTTGTTTGTATTTTTGTATTATTTTTTAATTAGTAGTTTTTAAGTCTTAATATTAAGTTTACGATTATTTTTTAGAAGCATACATTCACGAAACTGTTAGCATCGGGAGCAAATGCGTTATACATTTTAAAATCTTTTTGAAAATCTTTACATTTTCTGTTAAGTTTGGTACTGTATTTATCATGTCAAAGTTTTTAAGACATTACATTATAATCTTAAATGTTTCAAACTTATTATTTATCTTTTATACCCTATTATTTTCCAGTCTCAATAAATTAACTATTAACTATGTAAAGGTCTACATTATATACATATATGTATAAATGTATATTGATTAATTTTTATACTTTTACGCGATATAAGAACAATTTAAATGAGTAAAATTATTTTTATACATGTGAAGTATTTGAATGTGTATATATTTCAATATATACACATACATACATACAAACATACATATATTGCTGCCGCTTTCAAAATAATTAAGTTGCTGCCCATATGGCTATAACTTCATAATTAGCACAATAGTGCGATTTCAGATAGTTAAGAAATTGCAACAACAAAAATTGCAAGTGTTGAGGAGGACTAAGTTTTCCTGGTATATTTGCAACCTGTCTAGCTTTTATTAATTTCCAAGTACAACAATTTCATTCATTTATTGTCATGTATGTATGTATAGCAGGCAATTTGCTACCCAAAATTTATGTTAAAAATTTTAACAGCCTTGTTTATAAAATATATGTACTTACATATTAATAAAGGTCTTTCGACAACTATCGTAAAGAAAGTTGTTAAATCAGCTCTAAATAAGCATCAAATATTTTTTGAAAACAAGAAGGTTAAACTTCAAGAGGTACATATATAATAGGTTAAATGAGTTCCCCTTATGTAAGTTCTTTTGAAGATTTACCGCCATATTCATAAAAAAATATTTTAGGTTTATTACAGGTTTATTTGACAAATTTCCCATAGAATTACGTCAAATAAGCGCTTCATAAACCTAAAATATTTTTTATGAATATGCCAGTTAGTTGTTAATACTTAAAAAAATTTTGCATCTTTTTTATAATTGGAACAAATACAAACCTCAAATTGACACGTTTATGTGTGTGTGTTTTAAAATAAATTGAACGAACTTTACTACTTTGATTTTATTCAACGTCATCGCTTGTTCACGTAGAAGTTTGAATAAAACCAGTTCGAACACTCCACTTACAATTATTCAAACGATGCGTTCGTTTGTACGATGCTGATTAAATTCAACCAGCGAAGGAAAATGACTTCTTGGATTTTGAACCAACTAAGAAAAAAAAATGTACTTTTTGGACCAAGACGGTACCATAGTTTTTAATATTTATTAATAAGAACGGAAACGTAAATTTTTTTTTAAAAATTCAGAAGTAAACAATAAAAAACAGAAACTTAACAAAAATTTTTATAAAAATTCAGTATAAAAAATAAAAAATAACATTAAAAATATTAAGTATTATATTCATAAGGGTAAATTCGTAGATAAGACTTGTTAGGGATCGGTTATTTTAAAAATTTTGCTTATTAACAGGCCTGTTATTTTCATGCACTATAATAAAAAGTTATGCGTCTAAAATAAAACACACACAAAAATTAAAGACAACATAGGCAAACTAATGTTACCATATAGTGAAACATTGGCATTTTTAAATTGTACCAAGTAACTCGCAGTAGTACCACGGTACCAACGAGGTCAAAAATGTACCATAAAAAGTACAATTGTACCATGATTTCTATCCGTGAATTCAACATTGAGTTTTGTTGCATGATTAAATGTGAATAAAACATTTCTGGTATAGTGAGTGAATTGATTTAAACATGTTCGATCGCTACACTCTCAATTAGACTTGGGTCGAACTCGTTCACTAGTTCATTTTTGCCACAAACCAATGATCAAACCCATTTAAATTACATGGGTTTGATCATTGGTTTGTGGCAAAAATGAACTAGTGAACGAGTTCGACCCAAGTCTACTCACAATCACTCCAATGAACAGATATTACTACGACGCTGATTTTATTGAACGTTGAATGTTTTGTACGTGATTAAATGTGAGTAAAAATTTTAATGTATGAATAAATCATCAAAAAGCATGAAATTTGCAGGTCTCTGACACGAATGTTAAATTTTGTTTTGTTTCCAATTACAGCATGAACATGCGTAGAAAAACAGAAAAAGATTTAAGCACTCATGTGCGTTGATTAGCAGATTTTTTTTGTTGCTGCATTTATGAAAATAAACACAACGAAAAAATTTGCGAGTTTTCATTTATGAAAAAACTCATAAATGTTTGTTTTTTTAGAGCACACATGAATATTTCGGTACTATGGTTTTTACTGTACATTTTGCTGCTACATGACCGTGCACACCACACATAAAACAATTTTCGTTGAATTTGCTTTTATTCTTGTATTGCCTATTGAAATTTTTATTGTTGTTGTTGTTGCTGTTGCTGTTGCCTTTGTTTTTGTAACGCTTATTTTCATGTGCAAAAAATGCTAAAAGTCCGTTATTTTCATCGGTTGTTTTTTCTTCACACCTGCGTTCCCCCTCCTCTAACATCACCCGCAAAACTTTAAGCGATGGCAATTCGTCTCTTATATCCATGGCAATCACAAAATTTTCATAAGATTTTGGCAAACTGGACAGTAAAATAATTACCAACAGCTCATCTTTTATTTCAATGTTGACCTCTGATAATTTCTCCACAATATCAGTAAACGAATTTAGGTACTCAGACATACTAGTGCCAGCATTCATATTCAATGACAATAATTTTTTATATAGAGTTACCTTCACAGAAAAATATAGACAAGAATTATTTTTAATAAAACCATGTTAATGAATAAAATTTTTAATTTCAATAATATTTGTGATTAACTTGAATATTGTATTTATCAATTCCGCGCATTTTAAAATATCATTTACTTTTGTTTTGCTTGTGTTTGTGTTTATCTTGCTTGTTGATTGACTGGACATGGTTATGTGCTGATGTTGTTGTTTTTTTGATTGCTCGTTTTGTATACGTGTGAATTACAACAAGTAGCCGAAAATCGTCGTGGCTTGTTTTTTTTCTCAACAAAGTTATTTTTAGATTATATCAAAACGCAATGCGCAAGTGTAGAAGAACCATAATTTCTCATGTTTTGTCTGTATTCATTACTTGCGAATCCAATAACCATTTGCTCTTTAGCTGAGTGGTAAGCACGGTTCGATTCATCCTAAACACATTTAGTTTTAATCGCAGCCAATCTAAAACAAACTAACATTCATCCATCAACACACACACACAATAAAATAACAATTATCACTGAAAATAAAATTTCAGTCTACAAATTTTTGCTTTGATTCATTACATTTACATTGCAAATCATTGATAAGATATTAATTCAAATATTTATATTATTGAAAAAAAAAAATATTATTTTACAATTTTTGTTATTGATATAGCGGATTTCTTTATCACAGGAAATTCGAAAATTAAAATGATTGAATAACGGGATTTTTGTTATCAAAAATGAAACTTATTTTTTTCTGTGTTGCGAGCTGGTCCACTTGGTTTAAAGATTTCTTCTAGACGTTTCCTTGCCTCAGACGCTGTAGTAAGGTTTCTTATGTAGTTTAACTGGGATGACTTAACCCTTAACACTTTTGTGGCTAGTCCCTTATCATTGGTAGTATCCCATTTTACATTACGAGCTTTCTTTTCGTATTCGCCACTGACAACATTCCATACTCCAGAATGTATGAGAACACTTTTCATTTGGACGTTCCAACAGTCATAATTGCATTTATCAAGTTTTTCTATTTGGTACAACGTACTCATGTTGTCCTTTTTAGGGTTCCGTACACCAAAGGTGAAAATGGAACCCTATTGTTTTCGCTACGCTGTCCGTCTGTCCGTCACAGGGTATTTTCTCGAGAACCGTAAGAGCTACGGACCTGAAATTTGGACAGAGTGTTTAGACCCTTGGCCGCTACAACAACAAATACATAAGAGTTGGAAATTAAAGGGTGTGTCAAAACGAGCAACGAAAAATGTTAAAATCCCATGTAATATACATACAATTGTATGTATATGCACTTGAAATTTGTAAAGCTAGTGTATTTTTATACAGACTACAACAATTAACACTAAAATTTAAAAAATTTTAATTAAAGGGTGTACCATCAGTTAATGTAATTTCGACTATGTAATTTTGATAACTTGCTGTATCTTGGAAACCTTAAAAGCAAACTTCTTGAAATTTTCAAAAACGGTAAAACAAAAAAATCTCAAAATTATAAAATCGCCAAACCCAAAAAAATCGCCAAAATAAAAAAAAATCGCCAAAACGAAAAAAAAGCACCAAATTAAAAAAAATTTCTAAATCGAAAATAAATCGCGGAAAACCGCAAAAATCGCCAAAATAAAAAAATCGCCAAAATGAACAAAAAATCGCCAAAATGAAAAAATGGCCAAAATTAAAAAAATCGCCAAAATGAAAAAAATTGCCAAAATGAAAAAAAAAATCGCCAAATTGAAAAAATCGCCAAAATGAAAAAAATCGCCAAAATTTAAAAAATCGTCAAAACGAGAAAAAAGCGAAAAATAATCAAAAAAACACTTATTAAAAAATGCTCAAAGCCCAACGTACGGAACCCTTCGTGCGCGACTCAATAAAGTCGCACTTTACTGAATTTATTTCTAGTTCTTAACCACTTATGTTGTCAATTATACAAAACCAAAAAATCACTTTGGTCCTGGGCCCATAACCTGTAGGTTTATTATATTTACTTGGTTTTGTTTTTCCAATAAATAAGAACACGAACAAATAAAAGCATCTTTTCAATTCAAACGACTAATGATAGAAGAATAGAATAAACACAAATTAGGGTTGCCATCATGTAATAATTTCAGCAATATGTAAACCAGCAAGACCGTATACACACAGAAAAAAATGATTTTCATATTTGAATACGAAAATCTTTGGCCCTTATTATGAGTTGCATTCGATTTTCGATCTTCGTTGGCTATCGAACATCGAAAATCGAATGTTCAATTCATATTATGAGCATCGAGAATTTCGTTGAGCAACGAATTTTCTATCGAACAGAATTTAGCTTTCGATGAAGTATTTTAATATAAAAATTATTATAAACGATTGTTTTTCATTTTAAGGTAAAGTTGTTGAAAATTTAAAAAATTGCTTTGAGTGATATTCACAATAAGTACATTCTTTGTCGAATGCTCGTCATAATACCAAATGAAAATTCGTTCGATAAGTACTTTCGACTACAGTTGAAGATCGAAAGTTGCTCGTAATAAGGGCATTTGATTCAATAAAAAAATCTTTTAAATTTTCTGTGATGACGATTTTTACAATATTGATAAATAAAATTGTAAGCGTGTTTATTGGATATAAAGTCAATAAAGCGATTTAATGAATCAAAGAAAAAAATTGTTGGATGAAATTTTATTTTCAGTGATATTTGTTTTATTGTGTGTGTGTGTGGATGAATGTCGCATTTTATTAACCCCTTTTGGTTTGTTTTTGCTTGGCTGCGATTAAAACTAAATGTGTTTGGGATGAGTCGAACCGGGAGTCTCTTGACTAGACTTGTGTCCAACAGTTCTTTTTGAACTAGTTTGAGAGGGTTTGAATCAAAAGTTGTTTCAAACCCATTTAATTTACATTGATGTTTTTGACTTGACTTGTGTCTAGACTTGGGTCGAAGTCGTTCACTAGTTCATTTTTGCCACAAACCAATGATCAAACCCATTTAAATTACATGGGTTTGATCATTGGTTTGTGGCAAAAATGAACTAGTGAACGAGTTCGACCCAAGTCTACTTGTGTCCAACTGAGCGAACTAGTTCAAAATGAACTGTTGGACACAAGTCTACTCTTGACTAAAGAAAACAATTTGGAAATGGACGATTTCAAACTTTAAAATTTTTTCGTTTTCACTTTTGGGCAAAAAACTCGTATTCTTTTCACAAGACTGTTAGCAAGTGAAAAGAATACGAGTTTTTTGCTCCAAATCGAAAACGAAATAATCTAAAAGTTTGAAATCGTAAATTTTTAAATTGTGCTCGTCTAAATTCGGTTGCTATAACACACACTATTAATTTTTATTTTCTCAATTTAAACTTAAACAGGCGTAGCATGTGTTTTAACATCCGAACTCACAAGAAAACATGTGAAAACGATGTGAAAGCCAGAACACACACGATTATTGAATTTAAAAATTTTATTCAATAACATTGTTTGTTGAAAATAATTCTTGCATATTTTTTTCTGTGCATACGGTGTTCACTATTCTTTACTTGGCGTTCGTTCGTAATATTTTTTTATACCAGTAAACTAAAACCACGGTTCTTTTGACTATATAAACTTAAAAAAAAAATTATTAGCTTCATCCGATCATTTTTACTATATGACCGGTTAGAGGGTTAACATTGATTTATAATTAAAGTATGCTAATTAATTGTATTTTAGTCAAATTTATTAAATTAATTGTTAAAATTTGTGTTTGTTTTTCCTAATAAATGTTATTTTTTTTTGTTCACAAAAACTTGACCCTTTTTTACTCTTTTTTTTCTGATGTACATTAGTGTCCTTTGTATCAGTTGCTGTAGAAAAAATTCTAGAGATGCAGGCATCTCTAACATCAGAGCGCTCTGCTTCGTCGGTATTGTGTAGCAGAATCATCGGCGAAGTAAAATAACCAATAAACTGGCTACTAAACACAGTTTCAAAGTTTAATATGCCTCATTGACACCAGAGGCGCTGCAACACTGCATTATTAAAAACGTGCAAAAAAGCAGATCTGTTAAAAAAGAATGAAGCTTCCTCTATCTTTTAATTCAAAACCTGTCGTCTCTATCGATATACCTTCCCTATCACCCTCTCCCACTATCTTCTCTTCTATTCACAGGTAGCACAAAGGGATCATTGTATTGGACCCGAGTGAGCTAGGGGGTTATTCTGTAATTCGATTCGAAACGAAAACTGTTTGAATTTGTATGTTATTAACATTGCAATTCGAACACATTTCCGTTCGATTCAGATTACATAATAACCCCCTGGACTCTAAATTTAACCCTTCCATACTTACCAACAGCCTGCCAACCTAACCTAACCTATTCTAAAATTTTTTTCTTAAACGTGTAGAAGTGGATACATAGACTTTTTTCACAAACTCAATCTTAACTTCAACTTTTGATATTTTTGAATTTTATTTTGTTTTTTTTTTAATTATTATTATATTGTACCGTTTAAATATAAAACTTGGATGTTTTCTTTTAATTTATGGATTTTACATCGGTTTTATGTCGTACTTGGTAAGTATATATCCATAAGTGCTCGCCACTGTGCATATGTATGTACTCAGACAGAAATTGCCAACCGTACAAAAGTTGTAGCACTGGGAAAGCACTTTTACTCAAGAAACCCAAACTTTTTGCCAGTTACGGTTTACAATCTGAAAAATGATTGGGCAAAACTCTTTTTATTTCTTTTCGTTCTTATTTATTTTTTCATCAATCTACATTAAGTTCTTTATGTAAAAGATTGATAGCATGTTTTATTTTGGCATTTGGTAAGAATACACGTAACAGCTACCACGATTATCTCCATTTATTTTTGTAGTACATGTTTTTATTAATTGTATCTTCATGTATGAACCAACAATAAGTATTCAAATCTTAAATCTGAAATATAATTATTAGCCCCGACCAGTGTTGGACATAAACTTAGTGATAGCTATAAATAATACATAAGTAGTGATAATTAAAAGGATAAAAAAGTATTTTCAAGAAGTCCCATCTGGAGTATTGAGTATAAGAGCCCTTGTATCCCTCTTTTTTTAGGCGGATGTATCCAGTAAAGTTCAAAATATTACGAGCAAGCGGATTAGGATGAGACTCGAGTTTAGTTTAATATTTGCCTGCGTCTTTTGCAATTTCTTCAATCACTAGCGACATATTTAAATCACGATGTATATTTGAATTTTTGATATACCATGGAGCCGATGTTATTAACCGTAAAATTTCGTTTTGCCTTCGTTGGATTCTCTCGACATTGGAAGCTGAAGCAGTGCCCCATAGTTGAATTCCATAGCACCATAAGGTTTCAAAAGCGACTTGTATATCAAATGCAATGTAGACTGAGGGATGAATTTCTACCAATCAGCCAATATACCTGAGTTAATTTTAGTTTAATTTGTGTTAGCTTAGAGTCAATGTGGTGTTTCGATGTAAGCCTTCTATCAAAGTGTATACCAAGGTATTTCACATGTGAATGTTGAGGAACAATTTGATTATTGATTCTAATGGGGGAACAAGTATATTTTCGTAGGGTAAATGTTACCTGATCACACTTCTGTTCGTTTACCTTTATTCGCCATAAGTTTAACCATAGTTCCAGCTGGGTAATATGTTCCTGAAGATATCGGGAAGCCTCGTGAGGTTTTTCATGCATACTAAGGCAGGATGTATCATCAGCAAATGTAGATGTGTGGATATTAATGCTCAAATGCATACAACAAGTATAAATCAAATACAAAACTGGCCCCAGTATACTCCCCTGTGGCACACCGGATGAGATAGTTTCAGGAATACTCATAAAGTCTCCTTCCACAACAGTGAATTTCCGGACAATAATGTAACTTTCCAAAAGATTTATAATATTTATTGGATATTAACAGCTGTCAGTTGCCGTATGTAATACGATTTGGGCGATTGGCAACGCAACAAAAGTTCGGTTGCCATTCATTAATTTAATCCCAAATCTGGAATTAAAAACTGCAACTTAGAGTTTAAAAAAACTGATGTAGTGTAACGAGAGTAAAAAAATCACACTTGTTTGTCACTTTTTTGTCACAGCTTTAGTATTTTCTGTAGTGATTATCGAAATATCATTCAGTAAGAAATCAAGTTCCACTATAAGTATTTTTTATTTAAATTATGTATCGAATTGAGTACACAAATCTTACCTGAATATGCGAACGATAAATGTAGGTTGGGCTGGAAAATTTAATTTTTTAATTGTGTCTTTCTGTAAAAAAATGCCCTGTTCAAAAAGAAACACGTGCAATTCACGCATTTTCCCGTCCGCTGCATTCTTTCCATTTTCTATACACGTTAAGGGACCATGCAGCAGCAATTTGCCCTGTGCGGTTATATTACCATCAACATTTTTCAAATGTCGCAGGACCATAATATCATTAACATCTTTACAAATGGCCTAAAAGGAAAGTTTTAAAAGTTTTTAAATTTTATAATTTCAGCGAGCGAGTTCATCACTAACATTCATAACATTGCAGGCCTGCTTCATTATGGGAACATCTTCCACCAGACCGGCTTGTTCGATTTGTTTAGTTATGGTGTGTAATAATAAAACATATTTCGTTAATCTCTGAACGGGTTTTATTAACAAGTCACTAGGGTTTGGGAAACGGGAATTCCCGGGCGGGAAATCCCGGGAAAACGGGAAATTTAAAGTGCATGTTATTTCATAAATATATAGAATTTATAATCCAATTTTACTTTAATATAAAAACTTATCATTTTTTTATATATTACAAAAGTTCGTTTGAATGATTGTATGACTAAATTTACACGAACGTTGACACGTTTTTCATCGTCTGTTTAAACACTTACATATACCTTGTTCGAAGGAAATTTTTTAATCTTAAAATTTAAATTGAGTTTTTGTTTTAAATGTAACTGTAAGAAAGAAAGAATTCTTTCGAGCCGATAAACAAGCAGTAAAATGTCCAAATATTTTTAATATAAAATAAAAATGTGAGCTATTCAAATATAGTCTGAAATTTCATAAAAATTCCATTAAATTGAGGTCATACCATATCTCCTATAAAAAGTGGAATAAATTGTATAAGTATCAATGATTGCAATGATATAATCATTTTCTAAAGTAAATAATTCGATGCTAAGCGAACTTGAAGTGATTTTTCGCCGAATTAGTGAACAAATTTTGAAAAGTGTAGTGAAAATTTTAAGCTGTAAGAACTCTGAGTTGACAAAACTTAAATTTATTACAAGTAGACGCTATTATGGAAACCCTGAAGAAACTATTTTAGGAGAAATAAAATGAAAAATTAAAGACACTTAGACATACTGTGGCTCAGGGTATTCAAAATTCGGCGCAGTGCAGTATGGTACTGTAACCTGCTTGTACTTAACGATAAGAAACCGCTTGCAACTTTTTCAAAAAGAATGAGAAACAAGCAAGGCAAATTCTTATTAAAATGAAGGTAGGTCTTATTAGAAAATTGTCTACTAATTGTGGTAACAGTCGTCAATTGGTTTTTATATGATCTTTTGCTGTGTAATAACTTTATTCCATTTGCTTAAATTCAATTAAAAATTCTTAAAAATTTGTCTTAGAACTGCTTTTTTATTAACTTTTATTTCAAAAGAATGCTTACATTAATAAAACAATCGAAATTTCACCAACTTTCATTTAATAAATGTATTTAATTTAGAAAATTAGCTTTTCCCGGGAATCCCGGGAATTCCCGGGAACTTGATTTTTTAATTCCCGTTTCCCGGGAAGTGCAAAAGTCCGGGAAATCCCAAACCCTACAAGTCACTCAACTGTTGTGTAGTGAAACAAATTTACTTTAAATTTATGTACTTGATAAGTATATTTAAAAATGATATACATTTTCATTTTTATAATTGCCACTTAAAAATTTTCATTCTTTTGTTAAACTTTGTAAAAAACATTTAATTTTTAAAATATGTATATTTAAAAATATAAATAAATTTAGTTGCGTTTTATAAACATTTAAAAAAAAATAAAAACTACTAAAATTGGTGGCCCCGCAAAGAACAAAACCATGGCTTTATTCCACTCACCGTCACATGGAGCTGAAACCTCGCACAATTCAGATACTTTAAATGCAAATTCATTGGAATCTGCAATACCTCAGATAGACAGAGATATTCCAAATCAAAGTAATCATCAAATATACAAATTGATGGAGCCTCAACTATAAAATTTCCTCCTTTTTGCAAAAAACATCCCAAAGTGTGGTTTTTTCAACTAGAAACTATATTCAGTTTGCAATGAATTACGTCAGATGAAACTAAATTTCGTCATTTAGTTGCAAATAGAGATCCAGGTACACTTGATCTTGTAAGCGATCTGCTGTATAGTAATCAATCCGGGAATAGATATGAGACACTTAAATCAAGAATTATTAACTTATTCTCTGAATCCGATGAACGTAAACTCAAACGACTTTTGAGTGGTCAAGTTTTAGGTGATCAAAAGCCATCACAATTTTTGCGCACTATCCAAAACTTAGGGCAAGGTCAAGTTGGAGAAAAGGTAATATGATCTATTTTCCTCCAGCAATTGCCTGAAAATGTACGAGCAATTCTTGCAATAAGTGAACAACAAGATGTTAACAAATTAGTAACTCAAGCCGATAAAATTATGGATATGACACAGCCTACAACAATTTCAAATATTGATGTTAGCAACGAATTAAGAATTTCTTCCAGAATTAATGCTTTGGAAAGGTGTTTTAAAAATTTGAATCGAAATCGTAGTCGAAGCAAAACGCCACATAGACGTAAATCAAGATCAAAGTTTACTCCGCAAATATTTGTGCAACCATAATATGCAAATTTACTTTGTATAATATGTATCAATAAATAAATAAATAATGATCAAAGTCAAGGGAAGTCAATTCAAATTATTGCTGGTATCACAACAAGTTTGGAGATAAAGCAACAAAATGTACCAATACGTGCTCTTATCCTAAAAACTAATTTTGACATCGGAAAGTGAGGCAACCGATGATAGTATTACAAACTCAAGCCGCCTCTTTATTCAAGATCCACTCTCAAAAAAGTTTTCCTCATAGCTACTGGAGCCGACATTTCCGTGATTCCCAAACATCATCGGATAAAAGGTAAACATTGTAATTTTACTAACACACTTTTCGCCGCAAACGGCACTTCAATTAAAACTTTTGGCACAGTCATATTACAATTATCACTTGGACTAAGAAGAACATTTTCATGGTTATTCGTAGTTGCTGATGTTACTAAATGCATTATTGGTTCAGATTTTTTAATTTATTTAATTTATTACCAGATTTAAAAAATAAAAGACTAGTTGATGGAACAACACTTTTATTTTCTAATGCATGTCTAACAAACAAACCCTCCCTTGGTATTTTTACTATTTTGAAAGATAAATTATTATATGAGAAACTCTTAAAAGAATTTTCTGATGTTCATAATGTTTCCATGTCATTCCGACACACAAAGGAAAACATTTTTCATCGTATTGAAACGGTGGGTTCTCCTGTTTATGCAGAGACAACACCGTTAGATAGTAGAAGGCTTAACATTGCTAAAATAGAATTTCAATTCATGTTAGACAATAACATTATATGTCCATCTAAGAGCAACTGGTTTAATCCATTACGTATGGTTTAAAAAAAAAAACGGTAATTGGAGACTTTGCGGTGCCTACAGATTTTTAAATAAAATAACAGTTCCTGATAGGTATCCTATTCCATTCATCACAAATTATACTACTGCACTTCATGGCTGTAAGTTTTACACAAAACTCAATTTGGTGCGTGCATATCATCAAATATTGATGCACCCTGATGATATTTGTAAAACAGCCATAACAACACCTTTTGGTCTTTAAGAATTCTTACGAATGCCGTTCGGACTTGGAATTCGGCGCAGAGCTTTCAACGTTTGATGGATGATATACTTCGAGGACTAGATTTTGTATTTGTGTACATTGACGATGTTTTAATTGCTTCAAAAACTGAAAAAGAACATCTAAGAACAGTATTATCACGTTTTCAAGAATACGGTATAGTTATTAACCCTGCCAAATGTGAATTTGGTTCTAATGAAATCGATTTTCTGAGATTCCATATAAATGAAAGTTCAAAGTTCAAACAAAACAAAAGTTCAAACAATTTTAGACTACAAAAAACCACGAACTATCATGGAACTAAGAAGATTTATTTGCATGATTAACTTCTATCGACGATTTATTCCAAATGCTGCAAAGTTTCAAGCTCCCTTAAACAACTATATGAAAGGTGCTAAAAAGAAGGACAAACGCCTAGTTACTTGGACGAATGAAATTGAAAAAGCGTTTATCAAGTGTAAAGAAGACATATCCAATGCTACTCTTCTTGCACATCCTGTTGAAAATGCTGAACATGCTTTAAAAGTCGACGCATCCGATTTCGCAATTGGTGCGGTAATTGAACAAAAGATTGGCATAAAATGGCAACCTCTAGCTTTTTATTCAAAGAAATTAAGTCCGACTGAAGTTAAGTATAGAAATTATGGTCGAGAACTTTTAGCAGCGTATGTTTCTATGTATTAAGCATTTCCGGTATATGCTTGAAGGTCGAGATTTTACACTTTACACAGACCATAAACCTTTAACGTATGCTTTCAACCAAAATCCAAATAAAGCTTCACCACGTCAATACCGTCACTTGGATTTTATTGGACAGTTTACAACTAAAATAATGCATATATAAATGAAATCAATGCTATTGATTATGTTAAACTTGCAGATGTTCAGAATTCTGATGAAGAACTGCAAAAACTTCTATCCTCCGTATGTGGTCTTAAGTTACAAGCAATAATTCCTGGTTCTAATATACTGTGATACTTCGCAAGGTAAAGCTAGGGCCTATATTCCAAAAGCTTTTAGAAAATCAGCATTTGATTTATTACATAATCTCTCTCACTCACTTATTGGAGATCGTTTTGTTTGGCCAGGTATGAATAAAGACACATAACATAAGACACACTAACTCTCCATTGGAACAATATAAAATAAGTTCAAATCGTTTTTCTGAAGTACATATCGAAATCGTTGGTCCCCTACCACCTTCAGAAGGATATAGATACATTTTCACAATAATAGATCGATTTTCAAGATGACCTGAAGCTATACCACTGCAAGATGTTACGTCTGAAACAATATGCAGATCTTTTTATGAAAACTGGTGTGCAAGATATGGATGTCCTAATAAAATTATTTGTGACAGAGGCCGACAATTCACATCAAAACAATTTCACGACTTTTGCAAATTTATCGGAGCAAAATGCCAACATACAACATCATTTCATCCCCAAACCAATGGTATGGTTGAACGATTGCACAGAACTCTTAAAAGTGCTCTCGCTTGTCAAAATAATATTCAATGTACAAAAGTATTATCTTCTGTTTTACTTGGTATTAGAAGTGCATTTAAAGAAGACATTAAAACTTCAGCTGCAGAAATTCTATATGGCGAATCAATACATGTTCCAGGAGAATTTTGTGAACAATCATCTGCAACTAACAATTGTACTGATTTTCTATATAACTTAAAACAAGTTGTTGACAATTTCCAACCTCAAAAAGCTTCAAACCACAATACAGAAAAACCTTTCATAAATAAAGATTTATTAAATTCAGATTATGTTTGGATAAGAAATGACGCTACTCATCCACCACTTTCATGTAAATATAATGGTCCTTTTAAAGTAATAGAACGAAAAAGGAAATACTTCAGAATTCGTTTCAACAACAAATAAGATACTGTTACTATTGATCGTTTAAAACCATCTTATATTGAAAACGAAAACATCAGCAATATTGAGATTTTTATTAAAAAACCTTCACCTAAGGCATCTATTCGAAAAATATCTCTATTGCTGGAAGGGAAGTAGTGTAGTGAAACAAATTTACTTTAAATTTATGTACTTGATAAGTATATGTATTTAAAAACGATATACATTTTCATTTATATAATTGCCAGTTAAAAATTTTCATTCTTTTGTTAAACTTTGTAAAAACATTTAATTTTTAAAATATGTATGTATATTTAAAAATATAAATAAATTTAGTTGTGTTTTATAAACATTTTTTAAAAAAATAAAAACTACTAAAGTTGAAAATAAAATAAACATATTATAAAGAAATTTTCATATGTATTAAATTCACTTACATCCAAACGGTGATGTAATTTCTGTCGCACCAAATCAAAGTACTGGGCATGTTCGGTTACGATATGTCTGACTTTGGTTTATTATTGCAATAGGTTCCCAACTCGATTGGAGTTTTCTGACTTTGTATTAAGGCATTTAAAATGTAACTAAGTGCAAACAAACAATACGTAATTAATGTTTTAAATATGATTTTTGTTTCTTATTTATTTGATTTTCTAGCAATTTTATACTTTTTGCAATAATGGTTTAGCTGGATGCTATGGGCATTTCACTGTTGCTAATGCAGATCGTCAGGGATCCTTTACTCAAAAATTTCTTAGGACAACTAGATTTTTGAGCAAATGAGAAGTTCAACAAGTATCAAAGTTGACACAAGAACTCAATCATCACCATGCTTTTCATTTTTACACTTTACCATTTCTACTCGCACATTGGCTGACTTTTTTTCAGCTCGAATTGTAGTTGTAAGAAGTATGTAAAAAAAATAATTTTAAATAACAATAACAGCTATTTAAGAATATATTGCAGCCACACAAATGTATTTTTGACCGGGTGTAGTAATTAGTGTATTTTTTTGGAATTGTTACAATTTAAGTTTAACATTTCGCTCATAACCTCATAACTCAAAAAATTGATTTTTTGAATTAATGATGCAGAATTAATCCTCATATCGCTCATCATATTGTGTAAAAATTTAAAATTAATATCTTGTTTACTCAACTCTTGAAAGCGAAATAAAATTTTCTTTTTCCATTAAGTTGTGTGTAGATTGAAAACTTCAAACACGTTTTCTGGCAAATTTGTTTTTTTTTTTGAGATATGACGTTTTTTAAATAAATGAGCGATTTTTTTAAATTATTATTTTACTTATTGTTACTTACTCTCTGTGTCATTCGTAAATGGCTTCAATATTGGCGAAAACTATTTGTCCTTTGGGCCCCTTTAAGTCATTAAGCAATGGTATTTCGCTATTGGAATTTCTCATTTCAGCTATGTAGCTGCAAATAAATTAAAATGTACATATCGTCGGCTGGTTTCTGGCTTGCGGCACAGTATATTCAAAATACATTATGTCTGCAGCAAACCAGAAACCAACCGACGATATTTTATTGCTTTGATATACATATATAAATATGTATATATTAAGTTTTGAAATTGATAATGATGATATAAGCCAGACTAGGGTTTCTAATTTCCCGGACTTTTTCAATTCCCGGGAATCGAGAAGTAAAATGTTTTATTCCCGGGAATTTCAAAAACATATGAATTTAATTACATGACCTTTACAAAAAATATAATTTTATGAAAAAAAAAATACAACATTCAAATTAAAAACAAAACAACTTCATTCGTTCATTTCATAAACAACAATATTTAAAAAACAAAACAAGCATATGCTTTAAGTTATAGTAGGGATGGGCAAATGAATAAAATGTATCGATATATATCGTATCGATATTTTTGAACAGTATCGATATATATTTTTTGAAAACATCGATATTTCGATGTATCGATATTTTTTGCCTACAAATGCTGCCAAAATATTCCAAATATAAAATAAATATACATACTAACATGTAGTGCCATAACCGCCAAAAAAAGTTTAAGCGATATAAATTTTCAACAACTATTGAGAACTTATGGGTTTTTAAGGATTTTTAAAAAAGATTGCCATAAAAAATGTTGCTGATTAATTAAGCTTTTAGAAAGCCTTAATAATTTTTATAAATAAGGATGTAATTCATTGATTAATGAATACCCGTGTTTAACACTTCAAAGTTGAGGGATACGAGAAATATCCACTTTGCATCCAAACAATAATATTTAAAGAAATCGCGAAACTTAATGAACTCCATGAGTGGAGAAAACCCCAATTGATATTGATATCAAAAAAGGAAATAAATTTATCCATACATCTGTATTTTTAATTTGTATTATAAGATAATTTCTGAAAAACTGCATTCATTTCGAATGCACAATTAGTCACTTTAAAAAATTTAATACAAAGGAACTACGTATGTAAGTTATACTTATCCTACTGTAGCTTCTTAACGCTTCCTTAGTTTTTACTTTACGTTGCTGTTCTGTGCTGTGCCGTTCTATTTCTAAATTTTAATAGTTACTTTTTCTGTAATAAATTAGGAGTTTCTGAACAGAACGGTCAAAGTTTTCCACTAAATTCATGAGTTTTGCATTGTCCATTGCTATGTTTTAATATAATTTTATGTTTTTCTTTTAAAAATGCAATTTTTTAAATTCTTAAAGCACAATCACAGTTTATTTCGAAATGATTTTATTTTATTTATGCTGCCACTTATACAGTGAAACTTCGTTATAACAAACTTCTTTATAACGAAAAACTTAATATAACGTATGTTTTATTAAGTCCCTTGAGAAAACCTCTTTATTGCAAAGTTTTTCATACAAAAATACACTATAGATGTAACAAACAAATTTTTAGCAAAAAAGGCTCTATATAGCGAAATATTCCTTCAAATGCCTCAATATAACGAAATCAGAATAAATCTTAAATGGTAAAGTCCCGTTATAAAAGCACCGATGTCTAAATGTATTTACAAGCGTATTTTTAAAGCCTCTATATCACGAAATACTCCTACAAAAGCCTCTATACAACGAAGTACTCGTACAAAAGCCTCTATACAACGAAATACTCGTACAAAAACCTCTATACAACGAAGTAAGAATAAAATTATGTGTAGCAAAATAATAAAGTCCAGTTATCAAAGGAACGAATTCTTAGTATGTGTGCTGTTTCATTTTTTATTTACCTCATGAAATATAAACTTTTATTAGCATTCTCATGTTAAATAGAATTTTAATAAAGAAAACTATAGTTATAACGAATTTTTTTGTATTTCTTCAAATTTCGTTGTATCAAGGTTTTTCTGATTATATTTATAGCGAATCAATAGCTATAACGAAGTATTTACGGACCCCCTTGGAATTCGTTATATCGAAGTTTCACTGTAATTAGTTAACAGTTTTTTTCATTTTCACAGGTTGAAGCGAAACAGAACAGAATGAAAGAGAAAAACTAACGGCTTGTATAAGATCTATATAAACCAAAAGGAGTCAGCTGATTCGTAACAGAACAGAAAGTAAAAGCTAATTCTGCCTTTAGGCTTATACCCACACAACCCAATTCTGGCATTTAGCTTAGTTAACAAATCACTTGTTAACAAGTCACTTGTTTTAGTGGAGTCACCTCATAGATGCGCCTGGGCTGTTATTATGAAATTTCTATTTTTTTATGTAACGTAAAAATTACCTAACTGTATAGTTAATAAAACCCAAGTTTTTTACTTTCATATAAAAAAAGTTACCTATGCAAGCTTAGTTAATCGCCCGTATTGCGTATATCGAGTCGAATATTCATCTACGAGAATTTTGTCATAGAATAAAGAAAACTTATACAAGTTTTGTTTAATCAAATACAAAATTGTCGTAAACGAATATTCGACTCGACATACGCAATTCGGGTAAATATTGCCTCTTATATTTTTTTGTGTGTAACAGAACAGAAAGTAAAAACAAATTCTGCCTTTAGGCTTATATCCACACAATCCAAAAAGTCACCTGGCTTAGTTGGGTCACCTAATAAATGCGCCTGGGCTGTTATTATGAAATTTCTCTTTTTTTCTTCGCATCAATATCAGTGATGCCAATATCGTACAGTTAAAAAACGGCTATAGCTCTTAAAAGTATCGAAACCCGATACTCGTAAATAAGAATCGATGTATCGATATATCGGTTCTTGAAATATCGGCGATATATATCGATATTTATTTTCTCAAATATCGATATTTCGATACATCGATATTTTTTGCCCATCCCTAAGTTATACTATTGATGAAAATTCCATCTACATCTGCCAATCTTTATACTATTTCCTATAAAGAGTTCTTAAATTGAAAATATTTCGTAACGCTTGAAGTTGTTGGATTCACCTCGGAAGCCTCTATTACATCTGTTTCCATGCTTATATTATGCATTGTTACATAGTTGTATTTTTAAGTAATAAAACAACAAACAGCAAATTGTAAATTGATGATATCACGAAATTTGTACAAAAATTTTCAATGCCAATATTTGTTGCTTTTAGATGTTCTTCGCAAATGTTGTCAAGAATGTAGTGCTTGAGTCTTGACTTAACTAAAATTAGTGATCCACCGCATGCTCTTCCTCTCGGGTCCTTTGAATCATATAAGGTGTAGCCATAAATTTTAAAAAGGCTTTTCGAAGTCAAATAAGTCTCTGAGACCAACATTATATCAATGTTTTTTTCCGTGAGTTGAAGCTCTTCGTTGGGAAGTCAAAAAATAAAAAGGACGAAGAAATAGCACAATTTTACGACTTTTGCTATTTCGACTGCAGTTTTTTAAATACTGCTTTTAAGTAAATATTATCACATTTGTATACACAATGTTTGTTACTAAAAATTTCTGATATATCCATGACATTTTCATTACTTAGTAAACATACATACATATATTATCAGGAGGAACGGTTGCAATTTTATAACCATAAATGTTGACAAAATTAAATGGTGTTTTCGATTCAACTGTGTCTATAATTTTTTCAGTGAATATTTTCTTTTTTAACAGCAGAAAATATTAATGGTATATTATTTGAGAAACTGTTAGTATGGAAAATGTGCAATTTGCTTTAAATTCACGCTATTGAATTTGTAGTTGATTTAACAATTGACTTTAAAGTCCCCAAACTATTTTCAAAGTCCAAAAAAGTCATTTGCGAATTAGGGCCGTAATATCGAGGCATAAGTTCAACCAATGATTTTAACAATTCATGTTGACGACAAAATACGACAAGTAAATAAAATTAAAATTTGGTTGTACATTTCAACATCTAATACATTTATTAAAGTAATTCCCCAGCATATAACAAAAAGAAACCTAATTGTGTAGCTGGAAGTTTGCTAAATTCATTAAATCGTTTGATTTTCTTTGAAACTCGAAAGGTACATTTTTAGATACCATTAGTAGGTTATGTTGAAGCGCTGTGAAATGTAAGAGAATTAATTTTTTACAATTAGCTTTTGAAGTAATTGTTTGATGTATTGGGAATATACATACATATTACATTTAACAAAAAAATTATTTTGAGAAAACACTTAAGATAAGACAAATACAGGGATTTTATGAAATCCTTTTGGGAATTTCCTCAAACTCAAAAGAAAATATTTACTTCTACTTTTTGTGTATTAATTGCGTAATTTTCCACCTAAGTGAGAATTTTCACGTCGTAATCAATATTCAACAATCTTTTACTAAAAGTTCCTATAGAAGTACCATTGCCTGCTGTTAATTTAATGTCAGAATCTATTTTATGCATTCTAAACTTTGATGATGGAATGACAGATATGTCTGCTCCGCTATCAATGAGAAACTTCAGTTTGTTAGTTTTGTTATAAATAAATAAGCGACGTGTGGTAATATCCATACTTCCATTGTTTGTTCCCTAAACAATGGGATTATTTAGTTTTTTATGTTATCACTTTGTTTATTATATGAACAAGGTTGTTCACAATTTCTAGCTTGATTTCCAACCCTGTAATGAAATCTGCACAACCATTTTCTTCAAAAAGGTTTGCTTACTAGAATGCAAAAAAGTGTATGTACTGAAGAATATGCGAAAATACCTAAATTTTGTAATAAAAATTATAGTATGTAAACCAAAGTTATTTTACTGTTTTCGAAGCTCATTTTCACGATCAATAAATTTCTCTAGATATATTTCATTATTAACTAGAAAGTAATACAATAAGTACTTTCACGTAATGATATAATTAAGTTCTCATTTTATTCATTACAGGACAGTCATTATTATACACATAAAATAATTAGATAAATAAGTATCACTCATTACTTTGTAAGCCATTAAAAGAGTAAAAATTAAAATGTTTGCTGGGTCCTGTTAAAATCACTAAAACGTAATTTATAATGTTGATTATATATGTATCTGCCTTTTCATAGAAGAAACTTCCAGAGAAAGTGGTTGAAAACTTTCAGCTATTTTCGTAGTCGCAATTGCTAAGTTTTCTATCATATTTTCTAACAGCATGTTTATAGAACACGTCACAATCAAGACACGCACGAATGACACACGCACGAATACGTAAGAATTTGCATTTGTAGAACACGTTAATTTTTTTTCGTCCGTCTTACGTCGTGTGGCGCTCTTAGCAATTTAGTGCCAAATCACAGTGTTGCCTATATGTAAATAATTTTTATTTGTTTACATTTTGTCATATAAAATTTGTATTTTTGTCATTAAAAAAGGTAACCCTTTTTGACGGCAACATGGAAGTATTTATGTAAATGAAAATTTTTTATTTAAAAAAGAAATCTTTAACTTTATACACATATATAAATAATGAAATAGCATAAAATGAGCTATTATCTTGCAAGAAATAAGAAAATGAATTTCCAAAAATAATAACTGCACGGCTGTTGTCAACTTAATGCTGTAATTGCCACTTACAATAATAAAAAAACAAATAAAAATTTACTATTTGTAGCAACATTCACTTTTTTGCGGATATATCAATTTAATTTTATTTATTTCTTATAAAATTTGTAATTTTTTCCACCGACGAATGTAATTTTGCATTCGTGCATTTTTTTTTTTGTTTTGACAGCAGAAAACGCGTTATACAAACCCAAACAAACTGTCACTTGTTACGTTTTTTACAAAAATAAAATGACATTCGCGTTATACAACCGCAAACTTGATAAACGTCAGGTTTTATACGCGTATTTTAGACATATTGGGTTCTATAAACATGCTATAAATTAGAATTACCTTTTCTTAGTTCAGGCGAAGATTTATTTAGAGAACTTATTTCAGCATTATGAAGAACTTCCCATATACTGTCTGCAATCTCAAATTTTTAGGTAATTTTCTCAAGCAAATTTTTCTAATAATATCTGAACTGAAATTAGACCCTGCTAATAAATGATCTATAGAATTCCGATGGTCTTTGGTCACCAATTTCGTAATTATATAATAATTTATCCAATTAACTGCCTGGCTCACGATGTCGACAAGAAATTTACGTTCGCTTATTTATATTGAAAACAAAAACAAAATAAGAAAATTTGTTTTTGTTACAAATTTTCTTATTTTGTTTTTGTTTTCAATAACAACAAAATTAGAAAATTTGTTTTTGTTTTCAATATAAATAAGCGAACGAAAATTTCTTGTCGACATTGTGAGCCAGGCAGTTAATATTCTCACTCATTGAATGTCTTTGAATGTTAGATTGTGACATTAAATTTGATGGAAGCGTAGAACAATTTGGGTTTTTATTAAGTGTCTTATCGTTGTTATTGTGTTCAACTTCTGTATTATTTTCTGAATTTTGTTGGTTAGTAGTTGGATTATTTGTACGATGGTGTAAGTGTATCATTATCCGGATTAGGAATTTAAAGGAATATAGCAAAAAAAATATTTGAAGGTAAGCGTATGTATGTATAAAGGAGATCTTTAAGTGAATATGGGTTCCCCATACAAACATTTGTGATTTTTTTAAATGTTTGTATGGGGAACCACCCACGGGTGGTTCCAGGGGGTGTGCCACTGGCATAGGTGGATCGGCCCTCCAAATTAGTGGGGGTCGGTCATATATTTTGACTCAATTGAGGAACTCTAATGGGCCAAAGTGAGATTTTTCAAAATTTGACCCTTCAAGAAAATTTGACCTTTCGGATCAAAAGTCGGTACATCAAAATACATTTTGGAGGTATGGTTCCTTGTAATTTGAGCGATTTTTTTGCCTCCATACAAATCGACCCGCCTTAATATACATATATGTATGTATATATTCATATACATATATCTATGTAAATATGTAGATATATCGTCATGTGAGAACTTAAGTGTCCAATATCCAATAGTTTATAATGGCGTATTGGACAGTTAAGTTCTCACATGACGATATATAAATAGAAAATATTATCATATTAAGTATTGAAATTATTTAGATTATTTTTAACACAAACATTTGACTTTTGATTTCATGACATGCTTATTTCGTTTTTTTATTTTCTTTTCATTTAATTATTTTGCTTTTATTTATTTCTTACGTGTTCTATTCAATATGATTGATTGATATCTGCATGAGACTTAAACCAAATTATAGTCACTTGCAAAATAATTAATTTATAAGTTAATGTTTTTTCTCAACTGATTATTTTATTTACTACAGGGTATGTTTTTAAATTCAAAATTGGTTGAAATTTTCTTATTTTATTTTTATTAAATGAACTTTTTGACGTTTGTTTCAAATTTATATAAATGGGGCTTCATGAAACAAGTCTCGCAAGTTTGCCCAATTGCACAAATGAAAATTTTAAGAGTTTTCACTATTATAAATTAAAAGAATTTTCAAAATGAGACATTATTAGATTTCATTGAACTATAGTGAATTTTAATCAGAAATAATTTCTTAATCAGGCTTGAGTTCAGTAATTTCAATTCTTATGAATGAAATATTTTTATTAATTAATGTGAGTATCTAAAGAAGAGAAGAAAAATTAAACTAGACACTATTAGCTGGGGGAAATACCAATATTTTTCTGTGCAGCCACGCACTTCATCAGCACCCATGTCTATCTACTGGGGTAGAGATTATTATTAACATCAGCTATTTAACCTGAATTTCTATGAAAGTGGAATATGAGAATTGATTGTGTATACAATTATTGATTTGCCTTCGGCAAACACATTTGTAAGTATCACTACTCATTTTCTGTTTTTCCATTTTCTATTTAGGTTAGCACGAAGTTATATCACTCTACCAATGTATGTTTAACTATTCTTACTTATCTTTTACGATCATCACATTAATTATTTTTACTTATTCGATGCACCATCGGTACATACATATAAGTATTATTGTAGTGGCTTTATGTTACTTTGTTTTTGCTTTCTACAGTTGACTTAGCTTTCCAGCATTCTGAAGCAGTTCTGGCCAAGTGAACAGTGATCGCCAAGTGAACATATTTTTGTCACGTGCCCATGATGAATTAAATGAGACATTATTAGATTTAATTGAACTATAGTGAATTTTAATCAGAAATAATTTCTTAATCAGGCTTGAGTTCAGTAATTTCAATTCTTATGAATGAAATATTTTTATTAATTAATGTGAGTATCTAAAGAAGAGAAGAAAAATTAAACTAGACACTATTAGCTGGGGGAAATACCGATATTTTTCTGTGCAGCCACGCACTTCATCAGCACCCATGTCTATCTACTGGGGTAGAGATTATTATTAACATCAGCTATTTAACCTGAATTTCTATGAAAGTGGAATATGAGAATTGATTGTGTATACAATTATTGATTTGCCTTCGGCAAACACATTTGTAAGTATCACTATTCATTTTCTGTTTTTCCATTTTCTATTTAGGTTAGCACGAAGTTATATCACTCTACCAATGTATGTTTAACTATTCTTACTTATCTTTTACGATCATCACATTAATTATTTTTACTTATTCGATGCACCATCGGTACATACATATAAGTGTTATTGTAGTGCTTTATGTTACTTTGTTTTTGCTTTCTACAGTTGACTTAGCTTTCCAGCATTCTGAAGCAGTTCTGGCCAAGTGAACAGTGATCGCCAAGTGAACATATTTTTGTCACGTGCCCATGATGAATTAAATGAGACATTATTAGATTTAATTGAACTATAGTGAATTTTAATCAGAAATAATTTCTTAATCAGGCTTGAGTTCAGTAATTTCAATTCTTATGAATGAAATATTTTTATTAATTAATGTGAGTATCTAAAGAAGAGAAGAAAAATTTAACTAGACACTATTAGCTGGGGGAAATACCGATATTTTTCTGTGCAGCCACGCACTTCATCAGCACCCATGTCTATCTACTGGGGTAGAGATTATTATTAACATCAGCTATTAAACTTAAATTTCTATGAAATGGAATATGAGAATTGATTGTGTATACAATTATTGATTTGCCTTTGGCAAACACATTTGTAAGTATCACTATTCATTTTCTGTTTTTCCATTTTCTATTTAGGTTAGCACGAAGTTATATCACTCTACCTATGTATGTTTAACTATTCTTACTTATCTTTTACGATCATCACATTAATTATTTTTACTTATTCGATGCACCATCGGTACATACATATAAGTATTATTGTAGTGGCTTTATGTTACTTTGTTTTTGCTTTCTACAGTTGACTTAGCTTTCCAGCATTCTGAAGCAGTTCTGGCCAAGTGAACAGTGATCGCCAAGTGAACATATTTTTGTCACGTGCCCATGATGAATTAAATGAGACATTATTAGATTTAATTGAACTATAGTGAATTTTTAATCAGAAATAATTTCTTAATCAGGCTTGAGTTCAGTAATTTCAATTCTTATGAATGAAATATTTTTATTAATTAATGTGAGTATCTAAAGAATAGAAGAAAAATTAAACTAGACACTATTAGCTGGGGGAAATACCGATATTTTTCTGTGCAGCCACGCACTTCATCAGCACCCATGTCTATCTACTGGGGTAGAGATTATTATTAACATCAGCTATTAAACTTAAATTTCTATGAAATGGAATATGAGAATTGATTGTGTATACAATTATTCGGCCCTGTTCTGTAAACCGAATCCGAGCAAATTTTTCGTTTTTAAAACGAGAAAAATGTTTTGGTGTTCTCTAAACCGAATTCACATGGTTTTACTCGTTTTTAAATCGAGTAAATACACCTGGTCGAAATTAAATCGAATGTGGTATTATTCTAATAAATCACTGGTGAAACATCAAAAAAACAATTAGCATTAATAATTTGACGTCTTTAATACCATATTATAACCAAATCGGATGCAGTTTGATACATTTAATTGTACAAAATTGGTTTTAAAAACAATCCAAAGTTTGTTTCCAGTTTTACTGCAAGAATGAAGAAAAATTATTTGTATGAAGAAAAACACTTTTTCTGTCAAATATGTAGAGCCGGACATTTTAAATGATTATTTTTTATTTAAAATGTAATTTCTTTTATTAACAACTGACTTTAACGTTCAAATATTTTATTTAACTTAATTTCGAATGTCACCAAATCGAGTAATTTGTAGAACACCAAATAAACATTTACTCGTTTTTGAAAATTTTTCGTTTTGAAAAACGATTCGGTTTACAGAACAGGCCCGATTGATTTGCCTTTGGCAAACACATTTGTAAGTATCACTATTCATTTTCTGTTTTTCCATTTTCTATTTAGGTTAGCACGAAGTTATATCACTCTACCAATGTATGTTTAACTATTCTTACTTATCTTTTACGATCATCACATTAATTATTTTTACTTATTCGATGCACCATCGGTACATACATATAAGTATTATTGTAGTGGCTTTATGTTACTTTGTTTTTGCTTTCTACAGTTGACTTAGCTTTCCAGCATTCTGAAGCAGTTCTGGCCAAGTGAACAGTGATCGCCAAGTGAACATATTTTTGTCACGTGCCCATGATGAATTAAATGAGACATTATTAGATTTAATTGAACTATAGTGAATTTTAATCAGAAATAATTTCTTAATCAGGCTTGAGTTCAGTAATTTCAATTCTTATGAATGAAATATTTTTATTAATTAATGTGAGTATCTAAAGAATAGAAGAAAAATTAAACTAGACACTATTAGCTGGGGGAAATACCGATATTTTTCTGTGCAGCCACGCACTTCATCAGCACCCATGTCTATCTACTGGGGTAGAGATTATTATTAACATCAGCTATTAAACTTAAATTTTTATGAAATGGAATATGAGAATTGATTGTGTATACAATTATTGATTTGCCTTTGGCAAACACATTTGTAAGTATCACTATTCATTTTCTGTTTTTCCATTTTCTATTTAGGTTAGCACGAAGTTATATCACTCTACCTATGTATGTTTAACTATTCTTACTTATCTTTTACGATCATCACATTAATTATTTTTACTTATTCGATGCACCATCGGTACATACATATAAGTATTATTGTAGTGGCTTTATGTTACTTTGTTTTTGCTTTCTACAGTTGACTTAGCTTTCCAGCATTCTGAAGCAGTTCTGGCCAAGTGAACAGTGATCGCCAAGTGAACATATTTTTGTCACGTGCCCATGATGAATTAAATGAGACATTATTCACTATAGTGAATTTTTAATCAGAAATAATTTCTTAATCAGGCTTGAGTTCAGTAATTTCAATTCTTATGAATGAAATATTTTTATTAATTAATGTGAGTATCTAAAAACAAAGTAACATAAAGCCACTACAATAATACTTATATGTATGTACCGATGGTGCATCGAATAAGTAAAAATAATTAATGTGATGATCGTAAAAGATAAGTAAGAATAGTTAAACATACATAGGTAGAGTGATATAACTTCGTGCTAACCTAAATAGAAAATGGAAAAACAGAAAATGAATAGTGATACTTACAAATGTGTTTGCTAAAGGCAAATCAATAATTGTATACACAATCAATTCTCATATTCCATTTCATAGAAATTTAAGTTTAATAGCTGATGTTAATAATAATCTCTACCCCAGTAGATAGACATGGGTGCTGATGAAGTGCGTGGCTGCACAGAAAAATATCGGTATTTCCCCCAGCTAATAGTGTCTAGTTTAATTTTTCTTCTATTCTTTAGATACTCACATTAATTAATAAAAATATTTCATTCATAAGAATTGAAATTACTGAACTCAAGCCTGATTAAGAAATTATTTCTGATTAAAAATTCACTATAGTTCAATTAAATCTAATAATGTCTCATTTAATTCATCATGGGCACGTGACAAAAATATGTTCACTTGGCGATCACTGTTCACTTGGCCAGAACTGCTTCAGAATGCTGGAAAGCTAAGTCAACTGTAGAAAGCAAAAACAAAGTAACATAAAGCCACTACAATAATACTTATATGTATGTACCGATGGTGCATCGAATAAGTAAAAATAATTAATGTGATGATCGTAAAAGATAAGTAAGAATAGTTAAACATACATAGGTAGAGTGATATAACTTCGTGCTAACCTAAATAGAAAATGGAAAAACAGAAAATGAATAGTGATACTTACAAATGTGTTTGCCAAAGGCAAATCAATAATTGTATACACAATCAATTCTCATATTCCACTTTCATAGAAATTCAGGTTAAATAGCTGATGTTAATAATAATCTCTACCCCAGTAGATAGACATGGGTGCTGATGAAGTGCGTGGCTGCACAGAAAAATATCGGTATTTCCCCCAGCTAATAGTGTCTAGTTTAATTTTTCTTCTCTTCTTTAGATACTCACATTAATTAATAAAAATATTTCATTCATAAGAATTGAAATTACTGAACTCAAGCCTGATTAAGAAATTATTTCTGATTAGAATTTTCAAAATTTATAAATTCCTGATTGATTTCTTAAATATTTGAAATATCTTCAGTCTTGATAAAGAAAATTCCGTTGGTAATCGTTTGTTAAAGTTTGATTAAGTTGAATGTGCTGTTGCTATTGTTTTCAATTGTTGAATTTAATTTGCATCAATTTTGCGGTCCTAAATACATCGATTTAAAAGATGATTCATATAAACAAAATCTCCGCATCTAAATTGTCTTATTTCGTTTGTTGAAATGATCGATTTTTATTTAGATATATTCTGCGGTCCCAAATACATCGATATGAAAGATGATTCATAAAAACAAAATCTCCACATCTAAATTAGTTTATTTCGTTTGTTGAAATGATCGATAGGTCGTATTTCACTAAAGAATCGTTGTTTTAATTATAAAAAATGTTGAGTTGGTAGATAAAAGAAAACTTAGAAAAGCGTTTTATTCAAACAATCAAGTATTCATATTGATGTTAACTTACAGACTACTTGTACAAATAGGTTATTCAAGTATTCACAATACATTCACAATATTCCACCTGAATAAATTATTTATACAAACTATTAATACATAAATGTTATTTCAATCCAGATTTGGCACCTAAGGCATTGACTTTATCAGAACAAACAGCTTTAGTGAGGAAATCTGCAACCATGTTACCAGTGTCCACATATTTCAGAATGACCTCCTTATTTTCCAGTTTTTCTCTAACGAATTTAACTTTCAAATCGACATGCTTAGTTCTGTTCGAAAATGAATTATTTTGTGCAATAAGTATTCCGCTTTTGTTGTCGCAATATAATGTTATCGGTTCCTGTGGACCTTGGACAAGTTCTCGTTGCAAACGTTGTAACCAAATACACTCCTGTATGGCTGATACCATAGCCATATATTCCGCTTCTGTTGAAGATAGGGCAATTGTGCGTTGGCGTCTGGTACACCAAGAAATTGCACCGCCTTGCAGCGTAAACATGTATCCAGTAGTTGAGCGCCTATCGTCGATATCGCCTGCCCAGTCTGCATCGCAAAAACCAACAAGACTTTTTGGTTCACATTCATACGTTATCCCCTTATGGATAGTGCCCTTAAGAAACCTCATAACTCGTTTTACAGCAGCCCAATGGAATTGGCCAGGGTTGGCATTAAATCGGCTCAACATATTTACTGCATAACTTATATCCGGACGTGTAACTTGAGATACAAACAAAAGACATCCAACAGCCTGTATATACGGAATCTTCGCCATTTCTTGCTTCTCGGTTTCATTTGTAGGACTCATTTCTGATGTTAATTTTTGACCTACGTCCATGGGAGTCGATACCGGCTTGCATTCAGACATTGAAAAACGATCCAAAATGTCTTCAATGTATTTTGTCTGGTCAATCCTAATTGCACCACTTTCACAATTACGAGTGATTCTTACGCCCAAGACTGAAAACGCTTCACCCAAATCCTTCATTTTGAAGTGAGTGCTTAGTGCAAATTTTAGCTGATTTATCAAGTTCATTTCGTTGCAAATAACCAGAACATCATCTACGTAAATTGCCACATATAGCATTACTTCACCTTTGATACAGTAGTACACACACTGATCGACTTCGCTACGCTGCAGACCAAACTTTAACAGCACTTCATTAAGTTTTTTGTTCCATATACGACTGGATTGTTTTAATCCATAGAGTGATTTCTTTAAATAACACACACGCCCGCTACCGTCGTCAAAACCTTCCGGCTGCGACATATAAATTTGTTCTTTCAGGTCGCCATTAAGGAAAGCCGTAACAGCATCCAATTGATGTATCATTAGTTTATGTTTCGCTGCCAAAGCAAATAAATAACGCAAGGATGAGTAGCGCACTACAGGTGCAAAGGTTTCTTCGTAGTCTATACCTTTCTGCTGACTACAACCTTTTACAACCAATCTTGCCTTATGGCATATCTCGTCCCCGTTTGCATCTACCTTTGTTCTGAAAACCCACTTACACTTAAGTGTTTTTCTACCTCGTGGTAGTTCAGCCAAAGTCCATGTATGGTTTGCTTTCAGGGATTCCATTTCAGAGATCATTGCCTCTTCCCATAGCCCAGATTTCTCAGACGAAATGGCCTCTTCAAATGTTTCAGGGTTGTGTTGTTTGTCTTCGGCATCAATTTGTGTCACACATAAATTATATCTACGTAGAGGTTTGCTAGCTATACGTTCTGAGCGACGAATATTCAGGTTTTCAGTATGACTATGTACGCTTTCATCACCGCTGCTGTCAAATGCGTCTTCATACTCGTCACTTTCGAAACCAATTAAATCTTCTTCAGCTGACGATTCTTTGTCTTCATCTTCCCCTGAATTGACAGCTTCATGTTCGATACCAACTACGGGAAAGTTGTTGTTAATAGATATGTTTTTGGTGGCACCTACCTTATTATTTCTATTTTCTATGAAAATTACATCGCGGCTTATAATAATATTTTTGGAAACTGGATCTTGCAGCCTATACGCCTTACTTTCGTTGCTATATCCTACTAAAATGTATTCTACAGATTTCGCATTTAATTTGGTACGTTTTTGCTTAGGTATATGTGCAAACGCTCGGCTGCCAAAAACACGTAAATGTTTCAGGCTGGCTTTTCTACCTGACCATATTTCTTCTGGACTTTTTTCGTTGCCACGACACGGTACAAGGTTGATTAAATATGCTGACGTTGTTGCTGCCTCTGCCCAATAAACGTCAGGTAGGTCTGCGTCTAATAACATGCATCTAATGCGCTCTGCTATTGTGCGGTTGATGCGTTCTGCCACCCCGTTCTGTTCCGGAGTATATGGCGCCGTTTTTTGATGTTTTATGCCACTGTTTGCCAAATAATCTTCAAACTGTTTTCCGGTATACTCTGTGTCATTATCGGTGCGTAAAATTTTGATGCTACTATCACTCTGCTTTTCGACAAATTTTTTGAAACGAATAAACTCGTTCAAAACGTCTGATTTGTGTTTGATTGGAACCACAAATACTTTTCGTGAATAGTCATCGACAAAAGTTAGGAGAAATCGATTCCCAGAAAAAGATTTCGTACGTAGGGGACCCATAACATCTGAGTGCACAATTTGTAGTAAACTTGTTGCTCGGTGGCCAGAATCATTAAATGAAGCACGCGTCTGTTTGCCTTTTATGCAGACTACACATTTTTCGCTTAAAGCACTTGCGCTACAACGTGTCTCATAAGATGAACTTATTACCTTTCTTAAATTGTTATCGCAAATATGAGCAAGTCTTCTGTGCCACAATTCAAAATCGTTCGAAGCAATTAACGCGCTTTCACTTTTTTCTTCATTTATAACACAATTCAATTTGTATAAATTGTTAAAAGCCTTTGCCATTGCAAGCAGTTCGCCACTTTTGTTGAAAATTTTACAATTATCGGCTTCAAAAACTATTTTATTTCCTCTTAAAGTCATCTGCCGAACGGATAACAAATTGGCTGACATTTCTGGAACGTATTCCACGTCTCTTAAAACTGCGTTCATCTCTTTTTTGCCTGAGTTTAAAATAATATCAACGTCTCCAGCACACACAATTTGCATTTTTTCGTTATTAGCGACTATGACATGTTTATTATTCACTTGCTTTGAATTGTGCAATATACTTTTCGTATTCGTCATGTGCGAAGTTGCCCCGGAATCTATAAACCACTCGTCAACTCTGTTGTTTTCTGTTGCAAATAAAGAAGACGACGAGAACAATGAAGCAGCATACGAACTTTTTTCATCTTTATACTTATTTTTTGCCGTGCTAGGTTTAGCTTTTTGGGTACAATATTTTGCAATATGCCCCTCTTTTTTACATGCATAGCACTTTGGTCTACGGGTAGTTTGTTTTTTGCTGGAAACCAAGGCCTTTTCTTCTGCTTTTGGGCAATCAAATTTCGAGTCTTGTAGCAGTAAATTTTTCACCATATCAACGTTCAGTTTAGTTTTTGAATTTTCCACTGCCATAACGAGCGGTGTGAACTCATCTGGCAGTCCAGCAAGCATGACTGATGCTACCAATTCATCCTCGAGTTTTAGACCGGTCTGCTGTACCTTCAATGACATCATTACCATTTCGCTTATATATTCCTGTACGCCGTTGAAATCTGACAACTTTAGTTGAACTAAGCGTTTGAGAAGCTCAACCTTTCTGGTTAGTCCTGTGTCTTCAAATGCACTTAACAAGGCTTCCCATGCGGCTTTTGCAGTGACTGCCGTCGCTATGTGGGCAAAATTTGACGGCTCTAACATTAGCGTTAGTTCAGCCAGCGCACGTTCGTTTAATTGAACATCCTTGTCCGTGGGGGTTACACCCAATCCGGCCACTACAATTTGCCAACAGCCCTTTATTACCAAATAAGACTTTGCGTGGCGTTTCCATACGTCGAAATTCTCACGTCCACGCAACTTGTCGAATGGGAACGACAAATTATTTGAGGCCATTGTTATTACACAAATTATATTTGTATAGACCGATTTTAAACCTTCAATTTTATAAAATTCGCTTGAAAAAAAATTTTATTTTTCTATTTGCGCGTCATGCGGCCCATAACCTGTTGAGTTGGTAGATAAAAGAAAACTTAGAAAAGCGTTTTATTCAAACAATCAAGTATTCATATTGATGTTAACTTACAGACTACTTGTACAAATAGGTTATTCAAGTATTCACAATACATTCACAATAAAAAAAGATTTCAATACTTTCAAATATGTAATTATAAACTTATAATGTATGAAATCTCATCAGGATATTGAGGCAGGATCGCCAAATGTGGGGATTAATATATTTTTATGTTAATTAAAATTAATCTTTATTAAAAATTATTTTATTATGGAAAATAGTTTAAATACAAATCTCAAAAAAAGGTAAAAATAATAATTATAATATCAAGGAAAACATAATAATAAATTGGAAAGTAAATTTTTGAACCTTACAGCACCTTTTTAAATGCTGTATGAAATTTCATAACAATCGGACAGAAACTGCAAAATTATTTCAATTTTTTTTTTAAAGCCCCCACTGTGCGTCGTAAAAAATAGTTGTGCAACCCCATCATGAGGTTATCATTTGTGTGTTGGCACAACACTCCAAAAGTAGAACTTGTGATGTTTTGCCAACGTTTGAACCACCTTAGGAAACGCTTTGCCGACGTTAACCCAATTGTATTTTTCTAGGTGGGTATGTTCATAAATGCACACACATATGCCAAAGGCCGCTTAAGCCTAGATAACACTATCGACACAATGTACCGATTTTCGTCGGCTCACTGCAATAATAATAAGTCATAAATAAGACAAAATTGCATTATTAATCAATTAATTCTATATGGCTTTATTATCAGTGCAGTGTAGTGCAATTATGTCTTTATATTTCAATTAGTTGCGAAATAAGGCAAATTTAGCTTATTTCTTACTATATTTCAGTAAGCCGACGAAAATCTGTACATTGTGCAGATAGTGTGATCCAATTTGTAGGTCTTAGAGGCCTGCATAAACAGTCTTGCAATCTAAATACGTCTTGTTTTTTAAAGGTATTCTCGTGGCATGTATAATACTAAACCAATAATATTATAAGCAAAGCACGATGCATGCATTGGTGTACCTGTATATGAGTGTTAACAATCAATCAACAGAAGTAGTGTTCCCAGCTAGCATTTTGTATCATAATCGAATCTTTTCCGAATCAGCTTGAAGGACAAAATAACCGCATATGAGCTAATTTTTCGATCTTAACTGACACTCCCGTTGTGAGAAGATGGTACCCTACAGATGAATCAAACCAAGGAATCATTTATGGTACGATTTGCGGATTAATTTTTGAGTAATTTTCTGGTTCTTTGCATTTTGTTCTTCTATTTTCAAGAAATGAATATTTGATCATATAGATGAATCATAATTGAATCCTTTTTCAATCAGCCAAGTGATAAATCAGTTTTTAATCATCAAAAGTGATCTAAGGAACATCATATAGGAGATTTCTGCAAAAAAATATCACCGAAAAGCTAGCTGGGTTGATGCGTGTACGCTTGCTCCCACCTAGCATTTTGTATCATAATCGAATCAGCTCGACGGTAAAAATAACCTCATATGAGCTCATTTTTCGTTGTGTGAAAATGGTACCCTACAGATGAATCATACCAAGGAATCATTTATGATACGATTTGCTGATTAATTTTTGAGTAATTTCCTGGTATGTAGTATTAAATCATTACATCACCTTTTTGCGGTTTCTTTGCATTTTGTTCCGCTATTTTCAAGAAATCATTGTGAATCCTTTTTCAATCACCTAAGTGATAAATTTGTTTTTAATCATCAAAAGTGATCTGTAGAGAATCATATAAGATATTTCTGCCAAAAATGATCACCCAAATGCTAGCTGGGATTATACATATTGTACGTTTGAATGTCTGCGTAATAAGTAGATGGTAAGCTATTACCCAGCGTGAAAAAGAAGGAGTACGGATGCCTTCTAAAAGGCCTCTGTACTCCTTTTGGATGTACAAGGTCTGCTTGCTCCATCCCATATTCGTATCTTTTTTACATACGTTGTCATTGCGAGGTAGGCTTTCAGTTCTCGCTTCTTTCGCAAACATTCTAAAAAGCCTTCCAGGGAATGGCTGTTAAAAGGCCTTCCATGGAATGGGTGTTAAAAGGCCTTCCAGAGAATGGCTGTTAAAAGGCCATCACATAAAGGTCATATTGAAAGGGGTTTAATAAAGGTTTTCAACTGCTGAGGCATGTATCTCAAATCTTACAACTGTTGAAATACAAGTAAAATAGTTGTGAAAATAAATATTTCATATGAATATAAAATATTTTCCAAACTGTTTTACTTGTATTCCAGCACTTGTGAGTTTTTAGAAATATACACACGATGTATGCAATATACACATCCACATATATAGTGTTCTGACGTTTATTTTGTGATCAAAAGGGTTGAACGTATTAAAAGAAAACTTCTGAAAATAAGAACCCACATAGCATTTACATATATACAAACATACATAATTGGGGTATTCACAACAGTGTCTTAAGTGTCCTAAGTGTCATAATGTCTTAACATTTTAACATAGTTTAAAAAAATTGTTGTTGTGGCTCAAACAAAAAGGTCATAAAGTAATAAGACTTTCTCAGCTATGTTTATTGTTTGTCATAACTACATGTAGAAATGCGTGAGAGTTTACCAAAGGAATTGAGAGAGAGTAAGCAATGTACAAAGGTGCTAAAACTAAAATACAAATAAGTACAATATCTTTAATTGTAAATTATGAGGGGTTGCTCACAGCATTATATTTTTTCGTGTTATTATTTTAAAACGTGTTAATTTATGAGTACCATCTGAATACTCCAAATATTAATCGAACAAAACAACTATCTTATTCAACGTATAAAACTAAACTAAAATGATTTACGTTTTCTTTTTCTTTATCGTTCTGTATTTGGTACTTGTGCATCTGAATTCTTTTGCTTTGGCAAAAAAAGGAAAACAAAATACTTTAAGCCTGTTCTCCCTTCTTATAGAAGGGAATGTGGAATGTGTATCCCATCTCTTTTTACTAAAGAGCCGATGTCTTTTATGAGGCCGTCTTCAGAAGTTACATAAGAATGTTAACTGAGTCAACAACATGAATTCGTTTGATTTTGTTTTGGAAAAATAACAAAAAAAAAACATGTTACTTCTTCTCTTCTCCCTTCTCATAGAAGGGAATGTGTACCTTATCTTTTATGCGGAAAAGCCGAGGCCTTCTAATGAAATCGAAAAAATTCCTGAGCAGGCCTTTAAGGAGTTTTACCTGGGTATGTGTTTAAGGCAGTGTCCACCATCCCATTGCCCTGAGGGCTCTGCTAGCATTCTGCTTTTCATACGTACACAGCACAGCTACTAACAAAAATCTAAAGCAAGAGCATAAAACACACAAAAATAGCAGATATCTGTCGAAATTTTTTTATGACTAAAATACACCGAAAGTATCCAAACACCACCGAAATTATTAAATTTTTTTTTCTGTATTAAATTATCTAATTTATAACAGCACTCTTTATTGCTGTAGAAAAGAGAAAAAATATTTGGAATATAGAGTTTGAAAATGAGTTTTTATTTGGCTTAAATACTTTTATAGATGCTGAGTGTCTAGTATGTATCCAGAAATTTAAAAAATCTAGTATATGGGTCATTCTACGTTAAAAGGCACTATCGACGGCGACATCAAAAAATCATATATTACTTGTAAATTTTGCGGAAATATCAAACATATTTAGTAATAAATAAAGTATACTTTGTTCCCAATAAATTACAATACCTAAATTAGCTTCGTTTAGTCAAAACTTCATGTTTACCAGTAAAAAAGTATCTACCCTGGCCTGTCCCTTTACTATTCTGTAACAGAATCTTTGAAATTTTACACATAAATAATACATTAAACATCTAAGCGTTGTTTATTACACAAAGTAGTGTAAATAACAATGATAATTATTTAAAAAAAAACTAAATTTTTTTTTAGATTTGATTAAAAAATATAACGCAGATTTTGTCCCCCGTATTTTAAGTCTCCTCCCCTGGACTATTTTCGTCTGTTTAAAAATGCTGCCAAAATTCGTTGACGCTGCAAACTATAACACAAAGAGAAAAAATTGCCTCATAGAATCAATAAGATTCTCTCTATGAAGCGTTTTTAGGCTAAGGGGTATCCCAGCAGAAAGAAGCGATGATTTTTTCATAGAGATTCCTTATTGTTTTTATGTGGTTAATCTTATTAATTTTATCAAGAAGAATACCACATAAAATCAAGAAGAACTCTATTTTTGGCACCAAAAAAACAATCCATAGAGAAAAACTTCTTGATTCTATTAGGTTATCTTATAAATTGTAAACTATAAGGATTTCTTATTGATTTTATTAGGTTGCCTTCTTGATTTCTTTAAAAAAGTTTTCTTCTTGATTTTATGAGGTTATCTTATTGATATTTTCAATAAGGGTTTCTTCTTGATTTTAGTAGGTTCCTATATGAGTATCAGGGGTGTTCTGTAAACCGCTCGTTTTGAAATCGTGCGATTTCCAAAATCGAAAACAGTGTTCTGCTGATCGGACGATTTAGTGTATTCAAAGTTAAGTTCGTATAAAATATATTAAACAAGTAGAACACTAAAACCAATTAAAAAGCTGCAATTAGTCACCTTTTTAATTGAGCTTTGGCCTGGAAATTAGGCGATTTCAAAACGTGCGATTTACAGAACACCCCTGTATGTGTAAAGCATCTTATTGATTTTTTTTAATAAGGAAATCTTGATTTGATGAGGTGTCTTGTTATTTCGTTTCTATAAATAGACATACAGACAATTTTTTTCATGATCTTTTTCATTTTTGTATAAGAATGTTTGCACAATAATTTCAATGGTTGTTCATGCTGCTTGTTAGCATATTGGTTAGAGCGCTTGTCTATCAGGTAGAAGTTTGCTGGTTCAATACTTGGTGACTAAGTTAGTTAAGATTATAACATAATGTGTATGTATGTATGTATGTATAAATAAATAACATCTACAATATACTACATACATACATACATATGTATATGGTATAGAATTTAAATGAAAATACATAAGTACAGAGAATAAAGACGCAATCTTTTTTTTTATTAAAAAAAATCAATAAGATAACCTCATAAAAACTCTCGATTTTTTCAAAAAGGTTTTCTCTATGAAATTAATAAGATTTCCTTATTGAAAAAACCATAGAGATTTCTTATTAATTTTGTTCTATTTTATGAGGTATTTAGTAGGCACTGTTTCTCTTTGTCTCTTTGTAGCAGGACATTTGTTTTCAACTGAATTTAACAATAAACATCGCGCGAGCTCTCATTGGGCCGATAATTCGATCACGTTACTCATCTCGCTCGAACGTTTCAGGATTTAAGTATCTCCCCTGGTTAGTTTTATTTACTCGTTATTTATCATTTAAGATTGTTTGTAAGATTAATTTATTTCAATTTGAGCCTAGTTTACCGTGTTAGTTTGTTTTTTCATTACAGTGCATACTTTTCTAATTGCATTAGTTTTTTAATGAAAACGTCTCTCCCCTGCCGTATCTCCCCTGCTTCATCAGATGCCAGGGTAGAGACTTTGCTTCCAGAGTAGATATGGAAGTGTCATATTACTTCTTTCTTAGTATTTCACGTACATTATTTTACATTAAACCAACACATATCCAATAATGTTTTAAAAATGTATGCCTTCACGTGGAATTGCCACGAAACCGGTCACGGCTAGGGCGCGCTTGATGGAGTAGGTGCGACGTGCAAAAGGGCTGAAAATAGACTTGTCGGAGCTGAGAAGATTTAGCAAATGCTCTCCAGAAAATTATTCTAATCTAAAAGTTTTCATCATTGATGACGAAGACATTTCAAAGAAAGAAGTGGAACTTTAATCAGAAATAATTTCTTAATCGGTCTTAAGTTCAGTAATTTCAATTGTTATTGAATTAAATGTTTTTACTAATTAATGTGAGTTTCTAAAGAAGAGGAAAAAAATTAAACTACATAGACTTTATTAGCTAAGAAGGTCCATCAAACTAGTTTTAGAATATCTTGCCCCAATCACTTGAAAATTAAGATATTTTTTTCTGTTTTTTTTAGAGAGAAGTAACACCAGGCAATGAAAGCCTACTACTAGTACTACCTTTTTTAGGAAAGTGATAGTGATAGAGAAGACAGGTACTGAAGGAAGAAATAGATAGACGAGAGCTTCATTATTTTACAACTCTGCTTTTAGCATGTTGTTTTAGTAATGCAGTTTGCAGCTCCTTCTGGTGTTAAATGAGGCGTATAAAATTTTTTGAAGCTGTTTAGTAGCAATTGGTTATTTTATTTTTCCGATAATTCTGTTACACAACGAAGGAGGGCGCCTCCTCCGCTGAAGCAGGAGTAGTTCAATGACCACTGACTATGCCTTCATCAGATACAGGAATTGAACCCAGGCATAAAATTGTGAATAAAATCAATATTTATTGCTGGATTTTCACGTTTTATAGCTTGTTTTATTCCTAGGATATGTGGTTTTAAGAAAAATGTAAAAAATATGAAACTTTTGAGTATCTCATTTTTTTATTGCAATTTTCATGTAAAAAAATTACGCGATTTTTGCATAAAAAAAACTTTTTTCTTTTTTAAATTCTGAATAACTCCGAAACCATAAAAGATAGGTAAAAAATGATTATAATTTTTTTTAACAAAATTTTGTGGCGCGTCTTTAAGTTTATTATTTATTAAAATCGAAATAGCGGTTTTCGAGTTATAGTAAAATATATTAATATGGCCGACTAATTTAGGGGCCAAAATTAGCCACGCCCATAAAAAGAATCTCTATGTGATAGAGAAAAATTGAAAGCAGATTTGAGTTTAACGCATCGAAATCCATATAGTCCGCATACTTTTATCTAAAGGCTATTTTGGCTGTTGTACAGTGTAAATTATAAAAAGTCAAATCAGCTTGAATTATCTTCTCAGTCTTGTTCTCGGGCAGTTTCCGAGAAGGCATGCCAGTTTGTTAACGAACAACCATCAACATACAAGCCGCCGATTTAAAAATGCAAGGACAGAAGAATTTTTATGGTTTTGACGAACTTCTTTGAAGAGGCGTGATATCAATCGTTATATTTTTCAATGTTTGTTTTTATAAGTAAAAGTTCTTATTTAAGTTTAAAGTTTTTATCAGAGCTTTGATGCTCTATATGTTTTTGTCATATCACATTTCAAAATATGTGCAATTAAATAATTTACTTTCTTCCGAGTATTTTATGTTATTTTAGAAAGAGGATGTTATGTTATTTTTGTAAGCAGATATTAATGGCATTTCCTTTTCTGGGAAAAAATGTTCCACTTATTACACTTTTCAATGAAAATTCGCAATAAAATGTTTTTCTGAAATATAAATTTTATTAGAAATTATTCCTTAATAGCTTAAATATTTTCTTTAAACGAACGCTAAATTGAATTTTTTTTTTTTTTAAATGTTAATAAATGGTACACTTTTTCCAGGAAAGAAAACGCCATAAGTATTTATTTCGAAGTTTAATACCTAATTCAAATTAAACAAAAAATGCTTTATGGAATTTATCGTCAGATTTTGGTATAAACTATCACCAAATAGTGAATAATTGAAGTTGATTTTTACGAAAATAAGGTTTATTTTCAATTTATATTCCCCTGCAAATTAAGGTGGCCTTCATGTTTCTACCCTGGTCACTTAAAATACCTGTAAAAGTAGATTAATTGCCTGGCCATTGTTAAACATGCAAACAAAATACATGACTAAATAATATTATCTTGGATAAAATTATTACTTTAAGTATTTTTATCATGCCGGCTTTCCTAACATCAAATTACCTCTTAACGTAGAATGACCCATATACAGTCTAAGGCACCACTACATACAAACGTTCATTTATATAAAATTACCCAGCTAGCATTTGGGTGATCATTTTTGGCAGAAATATCTTATATGATTCTCTACAGATCGCTTTTGATCATTAAAAAGTGATTTATAACTTGGGCGATTGAAAGAGGATTCACTTATGATTCATCTATATGATCAAAAAAAGTATTTCTTGAAAATATAGGAACATCATGCAAACCGCAAAAAGGTGACTTAAATGAATTAATATGAAAATTGCTCAAAAATAATCAGCAAATCGTATCATAACTGATTCTTTGGTATGATTCATCTGTAGGGTACCATTTTTTCACAACGGGAGTATCATTTATGATCGAAAAATTAGCTCATATACGGTTATTTTTCCCGGCAAGCTGATTCGGAAACGATTGGATTATGATACAAAATGCTACCTGGGTAACCCATAAAAATATTTTTCAACCCAGCTAGCATTTGGGTGATAATTTTTTGCAGAAATCTCTTATATGATTCTCCTCAGATCACGTTTGATGATTTATCACTTGGGTGATTGAAAAAGGATTCACTTATGAATCATCTGTATCTGTCTTAAAAGTTCTTGTAAGTGGTCTTGTGCAGGACTTTATTAGGTATATGTATTATAGTTGCGGATGCAGAAATTGCGAACAGTACAAAAGTTGTAGCACTGGGAAAGCACTTTTGCTCAAGGAACCAAAACGGTTTGCCACCGTTATAGTTTACAATCTGAATAATGGTTTATTTTATTTAAATTCACTTAACCAACCGAACCATGAAGGCCATATATGGTTAGCATGCTAACAATATTGTATATAAAAATAATTTAATTTAATATAAAATTAAGATAATATTAAAAAAAAAGTAATAATAAAGAAATTTATTATTTGACATATTGTCAGAAGTATACATACAATAATTGAAATTTATTTGCTGGTAGTTTAGCATGTCTATATACGTATTTCATTGGCGCTTGAACCAAATCATCAGTAGACTTCAACCACAATTCTTAACAGTCACAAACCTATTACTTTATGCACAGACTTTCGAAAACTATATGAGAATTCGTAAAACAATATTTTTGAAAATCACAAAAGAAAAAGTAAGCTTAGTAGGCTTTGAAACTGATACAAAACCCAACAAATAATTTATATTCAGGTGAACTCATTTTATTTTTCTACATCCTTATACAATTAGAAATCCATCGGATAACAATAAAAGTATTTACAAGGCTAAATGAAAAATAAAACACTAATTCAACTTTAAAGATTTTTATTATTTGACATATTGTCAGAAGTATACATACAATAATTGAAATTTATTTGCTGGTAGTTTAGCATGTCTATATACGTATTTCATTGGCGATTGAATCAAATCATCAGTAGACTTCAACCGTAATTTTTAACTTTTTATTTTTCTACATCCTTAAAAAAAATAATAAAATAAAATGAGTTCACCTCAATATAAATTATTTGCTAGGTTTTGTATCAGTTTCAAAGCTTGCTAAGCTTATTTTTTCTTTTGTGATTTTCAAAAATATTATTATTTTATGAATTCTCATATAGTTTTTGAAAGTCTATGCATAAAGAGGTTTGTGACTGTTAAAAATTATGGGTGAAGTCTACTGATGATTTGGTTCAAGCGCCAATGAAATACGTATATAGACATGCTAAACTACCAGCAAATAAATTTCAATTATTGTATGTTTATCAATAAAAAATTAAAAAGAAGCAAGCTGGCTAACAAAAAAAGCTATCATTACCTAAGCTGGAGTTCCGGATTAGTTTCATTTAAAAATGTTTATAAATTTATAAAAGGCAATGCAAGATGTTCTAAAATAAATGTAAAAGGTGATGAAAAAAGCCTACGGCTGGAAAAAATTTAATATCCCCGCAAAAAAAGAAATAAATATATATATATGGCATTGGTAGTGCAATATGAAAATTGGATTTTTCAACGCCCCTCCGCCCGCAGACCGAAAATAAAAATCAGACTTTACAGTGTCACTCGCCTGAATATTCTGAAGATTCCCTGAACGGCCCAGCCGTTTCGGAGTCCATACATTACATACATATGTACATACACACATCCTTTTTTATATAATACTAGAGCAATGGTGGGCACTGTCAATGTATTGGTACATTTTTTATGTGTTGAGGTTGCGAGCTACCCACCAAACACAAAGTCAAGCGTTTGAAAGATAATGGTGCATTATATATTTATACATAAATAGACATATTTTCTATCTTAAAAAAAAACGTGGATTAAGTAAAATTATTAATTGAAAATAAAACTTTTTCTAAGTAAACAGTGAAATAAAAAAAATTAAAAAAGATACGACAATAATTTATCATGTTTTCCATTCAAGAAAAAAATAAATAAAAGAATGGTTGGTTGGTGGAGCACAAAGGTGAAAATTAACCCAATAAAATTATGCATTTTTCAAACTTTAGTTTGGTATCGTCCACTGATATTTATTTTTTCAAAATAAATGTTTTTATTTTTATTTAAAAGGTTTTCCCTTATTCATATTACTATGAAAAGCATCATAATGTCTTTTAATAACATATTCCTTTTTTTCACTTAAAGCTTTGATAACATAAAAGGCATTGTATGTTACCAAATGCATTATTTATAACAAAATATTTTTCGCATATCATCATGAATTTCAAATGAAACACGTATGTTTGCTGGACAAATATTCTTGGAAAAAATATAAAAAAATATGTAAGCATCCGCCTGATGTGCATTCGTCGCTGTCTCATCGACGACTAAATTAAACGCCCGACTCTGTACTAGAGTAACCCTGCCCCCGTTGCTGGACAATACAATAACATACGTTTACGTCTTTGTGTTAAACATTAAATTTTCTAGAAAGAATAGACATTTTCCTGAAAAAGGAAGTGCAAAATATTATCAATTTTTTAAAGTGAGAATATCAAAAGGGAAAAAAATTTATTGCAGAGCTTGGTGGTAAACGACATTTTTATTACTGCCATTTTCACAAAAAATTAATAAAGACGACGGCTTCCCAACACGTGAACATGCAACATACAGTTGACCGTGTGAAAGTACAGGAAATTCTAAATTTATTCCGCAAACTTGCAACGATTGGCCTTGAGCTTTGTTAATAGTCATTGCAAAAGCGAAACGAAAGGGAAACTGTAATCGTTGAAATTGAAATGGCATATCAATGGGAATCATTGAGATGCGTAGTATTAAAACATCTTCGCCTTTGAATTTCCCATTTAAAATTGTTGCTTCAATTACATAATTCATTAATTTTTTACCGCAAGTCTTGTTCCGTTGCATAATTTTGGTGGATTTATATTACGAAGCATAATGATTGTTGATCCGATTTTCAATTGAAAATTATGCGGTGGCATTCCAGGAAAATCAAGAGAATTCAAAAATTCAGTTGGGTAATGTATACTACGTCTTCATGATTCTTCGCAGTATCAACAGATTTATATGTGATCAATTCATATAAATCTGTTGTGAGATTGAATGATGAAATTCAAATCATTGACATCCTTATTTTTTCCTGCCAATATAGCTTTTTCACTCAACCAAGCATAATTTTTGTATTGCTGTTGTATATTTGGCAAGACTTTTTCAATTAGTTCTTCTTTTGATTGTGTGAATATGCAAAAATTTCTCGAGTTGTAATAAAACCATCATTATCAATTGGCATTTTACCATCACCCATTAAAAGCAATTGCTTTGAAAATGTTACAGCTGATTTATCATTTTGCAATTGCACACGAACATTGGTGGTCAGTCTTAACGTTGTAACGAATCTCCATAGATTTGATAGCTACAAACGCGCATTTATTTCATCAGCTGGTGTTGATTTTGAGATAACAGGTAGTGTTTGTCTAAAGTCTCCTGCTAACAAAAATTAAAGCACCACCAAATAAATTTTGATTTCCACGGAAATCTCATTGTTCGATCCAAAGCTTCAATTGATTTCTTGTTTGCCATTGTGCATTCAGCCCACAACAAAATATCAAATTGTTTCAAAACTCTAGCCATGCCAGAGGTTTTTGATAAATTCCATGATGGTGCTTCATTTATCGTCATATTCAAATGCAATTTTAGCGCTGAATGCGCTGTCCTACCACCATCCAATAAAGCGGCTGCAATTCCAGAAGATGCAAGTACCAAAGCAATTCTACCACGTGCTCGTACAGTTGCTAAAATTAAAGTTATCAAAAAAGTTTTGCCAGTACCACCAGATGCATCCAAAAAGTACATCCCACCATTACCATTATCAATTTATTGCATAATTTTTTCATAAGCTAATTTTTGCTGTTGATTTAATTTAGGAATATTTTCTTGAACATAGTTTGTCAGCACATTTGGATCGTAATTCTGTTCTCGAAGCAAATCTTGATTAAAAATATCATTTGTTGAACGATTGGGTGATGGCATACCTAGCTGAGCCAAAGTTTTACTCGCCATTCCTAAACACATATCGTCAATCAATATCAATGCCTCATTATACATTTCCTCTGTATAATTCAATTGAGCCTTATTATTTAAGGTGCGTATTCGATGTAAAATATCTTCCTTCATGTAATCTCGAAATTTCATCCATAAAGCAGATGGATTAGCCGGATTGCACGTTAAGATAATGATAGAAAATAAAATTCTAATTTGTTGTGGATATGCTGATACCGATGCATCAGTTAATGTATTTTCCCAATGTGTATCGTGCTGCAGAAATCCTAGTTTTTGACATGCTTCACGGTAAGTGGCGCATAATTGTCCATCAAGTGTTCTCAAATAATTAAATGATGTTGGACCATAAACATTTATCAAAAGCAAACGTAAATAAAAACACTCATCATTATTTGGGTGAACTGTATAAATTCGACTAAAGCATCAGTTTCAAACACATTTTGATGACCTTAAATAGGTTTGCCTTATTTTCGTCCTTGAAATTCCTTTTTTGATACATTCCAAGTATAATATGATGGAACCTGAGCATAAAGCAATGTTCTTGCAAATGAATCTTCTTGGCACAATTTAAAAAATACGGTTAAAGTTGTATTTGGTGACAATAAACACACAGAAATTAAATAAATCAAATGACGAGAGCAAGCAGAGCCTTATACCGACAAAATATAATTCTCATAACAAAAAAATAAATTTTATATAAGGAAAACATACTATCATGAAAGTGCGCGTATAACGCATTTTCGTAGAAATTTTTCAATGTTTTTTTATAAACCATCAGTGAAAGTAGACCTTTCCAACGCATGTACTCGTTTGAAAATCGGTTGAGTGGTTCTCGAGTTATAAAATCACGAAAATAGGACAACTTATTTTTATATATATATAGATATATATTTTTTTTTCATTAAAGTTTAAAATGTATTTTATTTAAATTTTTTAGAAAAAATTTTATTAATATAACTGCCGCATTGGTTGAAGTCTACTGATAAGTTAGGCGGCTTTTCCACACGCAAACTTTACTTTGCAAAGCCTTGAAGAGAAAATAATATAGAATGAGATCTTTTTTCCCTTCTCTCCTACAAACTCAAGATTTTGAAAAGTAAACTTTCCGTGTGGAACACGCTAAACTACGAGCAAATAAATTTCAATTAAAAGTAATAATATTTACATATAAAAAAATAATTATGTACATGAGGGATAAACATTTCAGTATGTAAATTAATGCTTAGGAAGATATCAACTCGAAGTTACAAAGCAAAGTTTTTATTTAGTGTTTTATTTTTGGGAGTTGTTACAATTTAAGTTTAAAATTCATTATTATTGCGTCAATAAATGTTAAACTTAAAAAATATATTATTCAAAGTATGATAAGATTATATATAAGAAATATAATTCAGATTGAAAAGTATATATGTACATTAGAGTGGGTCAATCTTTTTTTTTTGTCAACAGACGTCTAGCAAAAATGAAATATACACAAAATTCTAAGAATAGTACCCTAAGAAACTAGAGGTCTACAATCAAAACCTAGCTCCCGCCGACAGGCATAAAAATTCAAGCTATTCATTAACCAACTAAATAACAAAAGTAACATTTTAGAAATTTACGCTGCCGATTTTCATGAAATTTTGTACGAATGAGGCATCATTCGCTTCCGATTTCCATGAAATTTTGTACGAATGATGCCTCTGGCATAACTACCGTTAGTGAAATCTTGAATCATTATACGTTCTAGTTTGCGAAATATAGGGACTACAAAATGGGAAAATTTAACAAACTCGCTATATTTCGCAAACTAGAACGTTTAATATATTTTGCACTAACGGAAGTTATGCCAGAGGTATCATTCGTACAAAATTTCATGAAAATCGGAAGCGATAATTTTTAAAATGTTACTTTTGTTATAACAATATGTTCCACAATATTTGATAAAATGGGGAGCATGGAAATAGGTTTTAAGTCATGCATGCTATTGCTACAGTTTTTTTTTCTCAATAGGAACAACCATACCCACAAAAAGCAAGTGCCTATATATTATCAGAAAAATCAATTCTATAAACTTTAATGAAAAATTATCAGACCAACACGCATTTGACTTTATAGACTCCATCAACAGAGTGAAATGAAAAATCAGACTCCTTAAAGTTAATATTAGAATGAAATGTATATTTTGAATCAATAGTTCTATAAGATAAAAATACATTGTTAAGCTCATTCTGATTGAAATCACCCATGTTCTGGCTAGATTCAATGCCACCATTTGACCTAATTATATTCCACATATCTTTAGTATTGAGACTTTTAAACTTCGCCAAAAAACAATTTCTCTTGATCCTACTAATAACTTTCCTACACCTATTCCTAGTTTTACAATAAATCCTACGGTTAAGATCAGAAGGGTTTCTAATATAAGCCAAATCTCTAATATAATAAAAAAATTCCCTAAAATTTGGTTATCATCCCCAACAAATCCCCAATACGAAATTTTCATCCCCAATCGTGAAAAAATACCCAATTTGGGGACAAATCCCCTAAACTGGCAACACTTGTATGGCTAGAAGTTTTTTAATATAACGTAAACTTGTAGATGACATTTATGATAACTCGAATCTTTCCCTCTATTGTATAATTTTTCATAAATGGAAAATAAGTTTTAAAACTTTGTAAGTCAAGCTTTTTTCTTACGCCTTAATAGTACGCACCTTTTTGTATTTCCTCATATAAAATTTAACTGTAAAATTCTGGAACTGTGGAGGTTTTGTTTTTCTTTAAAAAATCCAAAGAAAAATATTTGTAATAAACATAAGGTTAAATGTGAAACCTTGGTACAGATTTTAAAAGGAAAACTAAAAAAAAATTAGGATATACAAAGCGTGACTTTCTAAGCTTTAGAAGGGCTTATTTTCCATTTATTAAAATCGGACAGTAGGGGGAAGTATCTCAGATATCATAAATGCCATGTAGAGTTTGACGGTAGATTAAAAAACTATCAAAGGCAAAATTAAAGCCATACATAATCTAGCCATTAACAATGGTATACGATATGTTGAAATCGAACTTTAAATTTCGGCGCTTTATTTTAGGCATGAAAAACATTTTTTTTTACCGATTTAGAAACTCCATTGACATACATATCTTTCATTCCAGGATGTGACTGGTAGGAATGTTGTTAAAGGGCCACTCAGACTATTATACTTCGTATTAATACATGTCAAAAAATCAAATAATACGTGCAAGTGCGATATTGTGAATGCAAAATGTCATAACGAATGGTAAATAATACGATACCAACTTTTAACTTTATGCGTACGTTGAGTAGTTTGACAGATATTGGTTGGTTTTTTGGTTCTGATTAAGATTTTTGTGTTTTGTGGCAGTAAAAATAAAATTAAAGAAAAGAAATAAACGAAATAAATACAAAAAGTTGAATTTAATAAATAAAATGAAGAATCGACCTATAGAAGCTGTTCATTGTGCCCCGACCTTAATGTAGGCATGTTAATCCTCAACAGCTGTTTGCTTCATACTTGTGTTTTTAATGTAACTAGTGTTCGCCCAGTGGTTGAAAATCAACCATTAACGCACAGAGGTGGAGAATAGAATGAAAATATTTAAAGTTTGATGAATTTAAAACACAATTTAAAAACTATATTCAAATATACATACATATGTATAGACTCCAAGGTAAAACACTCTCTTAAACCACTTTCTTAACTACTAAATACGAATTTAAAATTTCATTTATCGGCATAAATAAGAGTAGATTTTAAACAAACTATTTAAAAAAAGTTGTTCACTTTTTGAACTAAATGTAATTAGATATTTGCTCCTAGTGTTTTCACTTCATATTCATTATTATTGCCCAAAACAAAAATATTCGTTTATTTTTTTCATTGAACGCTTTTTCTCTAAAGTTTCAGACTCCCCATTAAAACGTTTGTTACAAAAAAAGTTTCTATTCCCTATTCTTTGAGAAAGACCCCATATGTATGTACGAATATGCTAGCCTAATAATATAAACATTCCATCTTATTCCAACATTCAGTAATTTTCAGTAATTTAAAGCACAGAAAAATAATGAAAACAATGAACAAAAACAAAACGCACACAAAATAAACCAAAAATAAAAAACTTACTTTGTGCTGTAGGTGAATTTAACTTTAATCAAAGTTATTAATAATTAAAAAAATATATTATTTTTAAGCATCTAAAGAAAAATAATACAGTACCACTCGTTATTTAAATATCCAAATTTTATTAGTTTCAGCAATAATCGTTTAAGTACATAGAAAGATGGAAATAAGAATAGAATGAACAAATAAAATACGTTTTTCCTTCTGAGTGTTTATGGAGTTGCCAAGCCAAATTGTTGTAATTTTTTTTTTAGCAAATTAAGAGAGAAAGAGAAATCATGGCTTTATGATTGGCTAATATTCTTAACTGTTTTTAACTATCTTAAGCTATGTACAGACGGTTGTCAGATCTTACAATATTGCCAGTAAAATGTGCTCAAAATTTCTTACAACCGTGTGAACTGGCAATTTTTGTCAGACGTCGTTGCCAGAAAAATCATTGTCAGTCCATTGCAAGACTAGCAGCTGACAACAAATTGTCAGACATCTTACAATCGTGTGAACACATTGTAAAATTATTGCCAGCTATTTGTCAGACATTTTAATATTGTCAGATGCGCGAAGTTCGTGCATCTGACAATGGCGTCATTGTAAGAGAATTATTTCTATGGGCAACACTGTACACGCTTGATTTTAAAGAAAATATATTTAATAAAATATATGCAGCCAAAATCATTGCAGTTGCTTCTTTATGGTCCATAATAAATAATATTTTCACTTTTTACATTTAACACCACCACAAACGATTGATATTTAACAATTTCTAACAAGCGCTTTGAGTCTGGCAACGCATAATAATGTCTGGCAATTTTTGCATATGACAACCGTGTGAACTTACAATTTTTTTGCTGACGATTTTGTCAGCTGATTTTATTGTCATACAATCATCTAGCAATAAATTGTAAGATTTCCTGACAAATTTGATACAACTGTGTGAACTGTCAATCTGCCATACACTTGCAATTTTTGATTGTCAGTACAATGTCAGCACATTGCCAGATCTAACAATATTGTAAGATCTGACAACCGTGTGTACATAGCTTTAGACACAAAAATGTAGAAGGAAAAATACATTCTGCACTGCTCCTATTGTCAATCTATCTAACAAAAAAAATCAAGCGAATACGTTGAGTTTAAGTCAGTTAAAATGGTTCTAACTTTTTTCACTTGCCTATTTATATATAGATATGAGGTGTGATGCTGTGAACATAAAATGTCAATTTACGTTAGATTTTTGATAGTCGAAACAAATGTCTTTAGATTTCATTCTCGTAAAGTGTGATGAAAGTCTTATACATCTGTAATAGTCTGAGTGGCCCTTAATGTAGCATGTATATGAAATCATAAAATCTAGATACATTAAGATTTAAAACTTTTTGCCACGTGGAAAAATTGGCAATTAGGGGAAAGGTTCGAGATGGCGTAAGTGGCGATCAAAATTTGATGCCGGACTATAAATCCACCAAAGGCAAAAATAAAGCCATATTCAAGGCATGGAACACGATATACATACATACATATAACATGTTGGATCTGAAAAAGTATAATTTTGGGCGTTAAAAATTGTTTTCCCTGTTTTAGAAACTACAGTGTTATATCGGTCATTTCATTGGTTGACTGGAACAAATTTTTTTTTAAAGGCCGACCCGCTCCAACAACATTCATAATCGTATCGTTTTACATGTAATGTTCATGTTGTATAGATGATGTTCATAGCTGATCTCTTACTGAGTAGATATATAGGAATTTGCGGTATTACCCCAACCGGCCCAATATAACTTTTATTGCTTTAAAAAAAAATCTCATTTTCTAAATACTTGAGACTGATTAATAAGTTATGTCCTAATTTGAAATTCTTTGACTAAAAATACCTACTACGTACATACAGTATATACATAATTCAATACACAAATTATTTGTATTTGCACTTGTTTTAGTTGCTTTAAAACAAAAATCGCAAGAAACGGACATGTCGTTCTCATTTATCTGATACTAATATTGTCAACGCTAATTAATCAGAAATATTTTTTTAATTTTAATTGTTTTATTTGATTCTACCGCTATATTATTTTCAGTACGAACATATGCAGCAGCAAAACTAAAATGATACGATTGGGCCTGTAACTACTTAAAGACTGGGGATTTGTTGGAGAAAACAATCATGCAAAAACAAAAACGTCAGTTATGTAATAAAAATAATGAACGCAGTGACCCTAGATCCCACCTACTAAGAAGTGACCGGCAACAATTAACAGGGATTCCAATTGCTTATTCCGATGAACATCAACGATTTTTCAATTCTAAAATATCAAAAATAAATTTGGGGACATCATTATTCCATGCTACTAATATGTGCGATGGAAAATATCTTACAACAGTTGAGAATGATAACACACACAATTTTATTGTAAATGTAGCAGTTGATTGTTACAGTAACCAAAAGGAGTTTTCATGTGCCAAAAGAGTAAAGCGATGGCGACATCCCATGCACAGCACCATTGTATACATTTCTATAATTAATTATGTCAGACTACTAATGTTATGTATATATTTTTTATTGCGAAATTTCAAAACCTTACATGTTTTATTTATTTTATTATTGACTTCTACACAATACCTTGGCCCTATACACGGTTTGCTGGTTTCGAAACCATTTCCATCAATAGGTATAGATTTGGGGTCCATCGATTTTGAAAACCGCAGTGAAACATCACTTTTTAATTATACCTACAACAACGATAAGAACAATGGCAGTGATAGCAAACGACTAACAAAAAATTCATACAAATTCGAAGTGGAAGATGGTGATAATGGAGAAACATATTTATCGGCAGGCAAAAATCTTATCACATCCTCAACAGAAGGAGGAACTGGCGGTGCTTACTTGGATAAATTAGATAATTTGGAACGAAGTTTGGCCGCAGTTTTAATAAAGGTTGCGTATGGCACAACTTCCACTACAAAACGAAGCATTCCCGAAAATAGTTATGCGCCTAGTTTAACAACAATTGCAACGCCTCTTCTAACAACACTAAAATATCAAGAAAAAGTTCATCAATCAGAATTACATATGCATCATAGAAATTACGAACTGGATTTGGAACGAGATCATGCTTTGCCTACATCAGCACCAAATGCTGATATTTTAAAGAGCAATAGCAATCCGACATATCCCAATCCAAATCGTCATCATAACCATGAACGTGATAGACATAGGCACCTCAATAATTCGACATCGAAACCATCATTGGCTAATATATTGAAGAAAGCAAATAGTCTGGCTCCCGTGATATCAATGTTTCCCGGAGGTGGCGAACTGCCTTCATATTCGCCACCATCTAGATCTTTTTTTACACCACCACTACCACCGGAATATCAACACCCTTTTGCTGATAAACCAACACTGCGTGGAACTAACAACGAGGGAGGAATTGAACTTAATAGTGGCAGCTATATAAACCGAAGACCTATACCTCCACCCAGTTTAATGCCTGGTCATGAACGTATACCATATAGACCCCTAGATCTAGGCGGAACATCAAATAATAATGAAGGTGTATCATCGGTTGTCATGCCTTCTTTATCGGGTGTTACATCATCGCCCGTATTTTCCCTAGCAACAGCAATTTCACATCATGGCGCTGACATTAAAAAAAGTTTAAACACGCCTTCGAAAACCAGCAATAGTTCGGAAAGTATTTCTAACGTTGAAAGAATAAACACCTCGTCGTCTGCTATATATTTAGATTCAAATAATAACTTATATAATAATTCAAAGAGTCTTGAAGTAAGAAAGGAGGTTCTTCCTAGTATCAGACGTATTTTAAGTGGATCCAATGGTCGCAAAGGTGATATTCCTGAAGTTTTGTTAAAACAGGTAACAACACTACCGAACAGCAACTACCATCATCCACCTTCGTCACCAGTTGTTCTCATTGATTCATCGCTATTGGTGACAAATGAGGGTTCTATGGAAAACACCGACAACAAACAAAATATAAACAAAATTAAAAATATGGGGGAAACTGGTATTAGCAATGACGGAGAAAAAGTGAAAATGACATCAAAGCAATTAGGTGACAGCAAATTTGAATTGAATAATATTACATCAACACCGACTGCCGCAGCAGCTATTGGAGGCAGTGAGAAGACCAAAGCAGGTATATCAGTGGCGACGGGATCGTCACCAACGTCATCAAGTGATATAGACTTGTCGTCATCGTCCGGTAAAACGAATGGATATGGATCGTTATATTCATCATCAACGTCATCGTCAGCTTCGTCGATATCATCATCAACGTCTTCATCAACATTAGCCTCGGCAGCGGCACATGCAACCTGGTCTTTGGCGTGGAATATACATGTATACTTGTCTGTTATACTCTTTACCATTTTGGCAGTTTATTCATTTTATAAAATGATTACTTACAACAAACTGACTCATCTCTTTTCCCAACCATATTTCATTTGCATTCATTTTATTTTGATTATCATATGTGTGGCTCGAACTTTTTATTTATGCTACGATGCGTATAATATTCATTCCAGTTTTCACATTTTTATATCGGAAACCCTACTCAACTTACCTGCCACATTTTTAACCATATCGTTTGCCGTTTTAATTTTGTTTTTATCTCTCAAGTCTCTAAATCATAAGAACAATCGCTACTCGGCCTTAATACGGCCTCTCACGGTCGTCGTCGGATGCGGCGTGCATGTAGTTCTGTGTATTACTTTACATTATGTCGAATCTTATACATTGCAAAACCATCAGCAGAATTTGTACTATCAACAGCAGCAACAATTGTTTACAAAAAGACAGCAAATGCAACAGCAGAATAATCAAAATATCCAATATAATTTTTTGCAAAGTCAATATTTGTATGCAGCAAATATTATAGGTCTCGAGGCAGCGGCTTTCAGTTCATCAGTGCCTTCCGTACATACAGCTAACTTTCATCAGCACAATGTGGCCACAAGTGTGTCTTCATTACCGCCACCTCCACCACGAGTTTTGTCACTTATATGCCAAATAATTTATATATTTGTATGCTTTAGTTTGGGCTTCTTGTATCTACACTTGTATAGAATTTTAAAGCGCATATTAAGAAGCAAATCTCAAAACTATATACACGGATATCAAAACCTTTCATATGCCATACACATAACAATTGCTACAGCTTTGCTTTTTGTATTATTGGCATCTTTGCAAATATTTGGAGCAATAAGCATTTCATCGTCCAGGCCATTGATTACGCAAAAAACTTCAGAAATTGATTGGCTGCAGTGGGGCTACCAATTTTCACTGCGTCTAATAGAAATTGCAATAATAACTCTAATCTCTTGGGTGACAGGGCTTAAGACAACCAATGGCAGCAACACCGTAAATATTAGTTTAACCAACAATGAGGCTAGAGTTGTTGCAGGGCAAGTAATTGTAAGCAATTCAATGTTTAATTCAAATCTGAGCGCTAATCCTGTACGAGGAAAACATAACGTTCACAATAATCAATACAATCACACAAATATGACAAATTTATTTTTGCCGTGTACATCAAGTTCCAGTCAAGAACAATTTGACACAGATTATCCAGTCGTGTGTACCGCAAATACTAATTTACATACGTACACAATTCGAACAGGCAAACTAATATATGATGACAGCTTTGCCTTGAGTTCAGTTAATGCAGGTAATTCTGCACTAACAAATGATTTTCATTACCCGCATCACCAAGTTCAATCGCTTGTAAAGCAGCAGCAACAACAAAAATCTCCACAATTTACACATCAGCATCCATATGACTCCCAATCTCTGCAAAGCTCGGTCCACAACAAAGTATCCGAATACGGCTCCAGAATTAATTATCAACCAGAAAATCATTTGCTGTACAACGATTACTTAACAGATAATAGTAAGGATCACTATGAAAATCCCAATTTCGATCTAAGGGGACCAGGCTCTGCAACATCGGGATCTGCTTTGGTAGTAAGCTCTAACGCTGTCAATGGAGCAGTGCAAAAATTTGGGAAAAACTCAGTTTCCAACTCAACTACGACCCCTTCAAGCAGCAATAACTCAAATATGGGATCAAATTCTTCATCTGCTTCGTCGGCTACATTGCAACAGCAAATGTTACTGTTACATGGCGGTAACGAGGCTTGTTATTCAGAGCCTATTCATGAAAATTATGATTTCAATAATTTTGAAAAACCAAAACTTAAAAAACAGGAACATGATAATTGGCCCGATACTAATATTCCAACAATACTCAACAAACGTGATAAGAAAAAATCCTCAACAACCTTAGAAAGGTGTGTGTATGATAAGCCACAACGTCGAAGTTCAAATTCAACTCATTCCTGCAGTTCAAACAGTAATTCCACAAATAATGGCGTTGCTGGAAACAGCGCTAGTTGCAGTGGTAGCTCTAGATATGCTAGTTTTAATACATTTGAAAGAGCACCATTTAACAATGTGCGCAAAAGTGATACTTTTAACAATGTTACAAACGGTGGTGTTAATATCATGCATGTCAGAAACAATTCTTCGTCGTCAGCTACGTCAGGTACATCAGCTAGTGGAACCAAAAATAATTCCCTATGTCAACAAACCTTAGCATCAACTCAAAGACATCAGCATGGCATGCCCTCACGAAACATTAGAAAAGTCTTAGCAAATAATACCTCGGGATTAGATGTATTTTCACGTTCAACTATGGAAAGATTAAACATTAGCCATGCTCAGTCACATAAAAATCAGTCTGAAACGCAACATCACCAATATTCGGATGATGATGGCGATGACAAAGATGATGATATAATGTTAGCAGAATCCTCACATCAAGTGTAATATGCAGTTATTGCAGTTCGTGGAGGAATAATACAATTTATTTATAAAAGTCTTTTATTGAAAACTCTAGATTCCAAGTTTGGAGATTTAATAAATTTATACTAAACAACAACTATTCCGGAACAACAATATTTAATAATTATAAAACTACTTAAAAAAAATTGTGTTGGATCACTTAGTGATAATCTGCTGGAATAATAATAAAAAATAACGCGAATATTTTTGCAATAGTTAAGATTTTTGGTATTTATTTAAGCTGACACTAAAGGAATGCAAGAAACTGCAAACATATGTGTACATCAAATTCAATATTTTTTAATTATATCGAGAAATCTTGGAAATAAAATTGAATTATAAGAAAATTACATTTTGTTGATCTAGAAGCTGAAATTAATAAACATTAAAATCATCTATCGAAGGTCTAGGTAATTAAATGTTGTTCCTTTTGTACAAAGTAATGACAATGCAAATGAAACCAAATCAGAATTTGTGAAATTATGTTCTGAAGTACCCGAATTTTACAATAATATAAATCTTCTTCGTTAATGGAAGAAAATTATAAATGTTGGTGGTATTGCGCTCAATGAAAAATTATGAACACTAAAAATTCTTCTTTGCGGGTAGTTTTGCAATTTGTTTTCGAATTTATTGATGTCTTTAATATATTATCTGAGCGCTATTCCAATCATATACTGTTGGAGCTAAAAATGAAATCCATAAACTTTTATCTAATTGAAATATTGAACGAGCGAGTGTACATTGAAAAAAATATGCAGTAAATCCTAGAACACTTACTACTCTGATTAACACAAATGGATTTTAAGGCAAATGAATTATTGAAATCATTTTACTCTGCTCGATAATTTGTTGAATATCAATTTGAATCCCGGGAACACTTTTTGGTAATAAAGTCACTAAAACATAAACCTAAAGAACAAGTCAGCAAAGAAATGAGAATCTAAACTAGCAACAAATTATCCCATTTGAATACAGTGTGCAAAAGTTTTTACAGAGAACAACTGATTGGACAGATAAGACCAATGTGCCGGTTGCTAATATTTTAAATTTTCTATAAGAATAATTGACTTGTAAGATTACAATTAAATCTTTATTGATTTTTCGTGTGAAATAAGCTATTCTGTAAACTATCTAGTTTGCTTATCATCTAAAATATGAATAATTCAAGCACAGTTTGGAGATTTAGTGTGGGGAAGTGATAGAAATATTAAAATATTGTTTTATGCTGAGAAACAAAGTCATTCTATCGAATTTATTGACTAAAATACAGCATATTCCGTATTGTTCTACTTGGAGTTTAAAATTCACTTAAATAGAATATATTTAGCATCCAGATAAATTATTTTATTACGCTGATCAAGTCTGCAGTTAATTGCTATTTTATATTAAGGCAAAGTTATACATATATACTTCTCTACCACTACACCCTACAGCTTACTCCAGCAGCCCATCATATGCTTAAAACAATCCAGATAATATAAACTCAATATTAAATGTGTATATGATTTTCTCTCAACACTATAATCCTAAATATTGACTTATTTTAAATCAATGCCAAAATTTAACATCACGTAACACTAAAATTATAAAAGCACGAAGAGGATTTATTCAATCTGGAGGAAAAAGCTTTGAAATAATACGACAGATGTACGTACGATATGTAATCAATAAGAGCCAATGGACACTTTTCACTTTCTTGGAATTTGTCCTATATTATGGATGAGTATAAACGAAGTTACCTTGATAAAACTCAACTTGGTATGAATGTTGTACTTAATATTATGTATGGCCGCAAGTTTATTAACCTGTATAAAATAAAGATAACTATTGGTAAAATAATTTTAGTTTTTTTTAATATTCACTCAATACATTAAACTTTTGTAAATAATAATTAATTATATGAATTAATGTATTGCCAATTAGGCTTACAACAAAAATGTTCCGCCTAATATAGATAAATATTGTTAATAAATTGATTTGTCATAATGTATATACGATTTAATTTAATCTATTAATAAATAATAATATAAAAAATTTAACTGACAACATGTTTACTAATCTCAGATACTTATAAATAATATCGTCCCTACCACGTCAAACTATCCAATATGCAAAATTCATTTTTTAGATTCGTTATTTTGGTACCCTAATTTATACGATATGCCTCGTTTCCAAATGCTGAAATTCTCATGGACGATAGATAACTCAATAAGAAATATTTCATGCCTGGCACTTTTAGGAATACGCCGATTTTAAATTCACAATTTACGAGTCTTCGCGGTCTTCTGAAAATTACAAATTTGCATATTGGATAGTGTGACATGGTAGGAACGATATGATATCTAAGGATGTCGTTAGATGAGCAAGGTTTGCATGTTAATTACATGCAAAATCGAAAGTATTTTCTTTCGTTTCGAATTGCAGACTAGATCCACAGAAAGGATATATACATACAACTCATTTAAAACTAGACCAACTGGAATTAATTAAAGCTCAATTCAAATTACACCGTATTATTGTGTTGTCTGGGCTAGAACACAACATTACAGCGTTGTCAACTCGGTGCTTTTCGCACCGTTTTCAGTGCTTTTTGAAATTTTCGACGCGAAAAATTTTGATGTTAGCGCTCAGTGCTTTTTTAAATTCATTTTCGGTGCTTTTTGTTTTGAGCGGTGACACTAAACCAAAAATTCAAAGAGAAATTTCCGTATCTATTTCTTTTTCGATGAAGTCTATCAATGAAAAAACATAAGCTCTGAAGTTAAATAGAGCATTTAAAAAAATTCTAATAAGATTGTACAAGACTTGGTTGAAGAAATAAGCGCCATATTACCCTCAAACTTTAACATTTTAAGTATAATTAATGTAAGCAGTGTTTTGCCACACAACAAAGAAGATTTAATACTAGTATTCAGTCCACTATCGAGTTTTGGGCAGAAGTAAAATCTAATAGAGTTTGAGGCATTATCAAAAATTGCATTAGCCTCAAACTTCTGTGACTTCCATATTTAAACGAAGAATTTAAACGCGCTTATACCTCTATGACTGTAGTTTAGTCTAAACTACGTAACATAATGTCCCTACACTTGGTTAACACTTTGCTTTATATAAAAATCGGCCTGAAACGAGACAATTTTTATGTGAATAGAGCTGCCGTTTTCGGTTAATTATAACCAAAATTTTTTTACAATGTCCAATATTTTTTTCATTTCGGTTACATTTTTGCTTTGAATATTGTTGTATATAACTTCATAAACTTGCAAATCATTTTTTTTATATTTAACTTTGTTATTTATATTGCGTTTGCTGCACAATACTTTTGACACCTTTTTTATTTCGTTCAAATTTTATTGCCCTTGTCACATAGTTTAGCTGCAGCCGAAAGAATGTTTTTACAGCATAATTTAATAACAACCAAATTTGGTAAGCCCATCGAGTTCAAAATATAATCATGTCTTAACCTCATAAATACTTGTCGATTACTGCCAACTTGACTAAGCTCGAGTGATTCGTTTGTTCCTTGACAAAAAAAATTAAATTTTTTTTTATAATAACTTCAAAAGTCTTCGAAAAAATTGATTTTAGAATACACTTATTCCTATAGAATTAAAATGTGTGCCTTAAATTTTACGTTTTAGGAACGGAATGCATATGTATGTATTTATGAATAAAATTTTTTTTTATAAAATAGAAATTTTTAAATTTAGTGCTTTATTACTTAAATTACGCGCTTTTTTCATGATTTCAGTGCTTTTTAAAATTTGAAAGTTGACAACGCTGCAACATTATGGTGATAGTATATAACACGCGTTAGTGCACGTACGAGCTGTAGGCATCTGTCAAACAAAGTTGAAATAGTGCTTTTACATACAAGTTATATACGAAACTCTTTGACGCGTTTGCCGCAGAAAGTTAGTTAACTTTCGAACTTTTAACGCGTTGTGTTGTTTTGACAAATAATCAGTCGACAATAAAAGAGAAAACATTAGAATCATGGAGGAAAATCTTATTAAAGAGTTTGAAAAACATACATTATTACACAAAAAAGGAATTGAAAATGTTTCAAATCCATTTTTCAATGTAAAAATAAATAAAAAAGCTGATAGGCATGCGTTTGTAACGCGTGTTGTGTAACTTGCCATTTTTCATGCGGTAAAGCATGATACAATTATACAGGTAGCCGCAAATCTACAACAAATAAAACAACAGTGATTTTTATTGCTGTTTTGTGATTGACAAGAGAGACAACCAAGAGAAAACAATATACATGTACTTACGTTTTCTCTTGGTTTTGCAAAGCACGTTTGTATTAGTACAGTTTTAATAGGCACTGTGCGCGTGTGTTGGTAAAACATAAGCACCATTTGGCAGATCACATCACGAAAGAAGCAAAACAGCTGGCGCTTCGCGGTTACCTGTATAATTGTATCAGGCGGTAAAGTTTTCAAACGCACGATATTTTGCGACGAACTAACGCGTGTTATGTATTTCTACCAGAGCTCGCAATAATTGATCTCTCTCGTGCTTGTTGTCAAAAAAAAAAAACACTCGTTCACTGAAACGATGCGACACTGTCGCGAAAAAACCCTCAAACTTCGTTCTTCTTGGGCTTGCTCTTCGCTCAACCAACGACCGTTTTTGTTCCATCGCTCGGCTCATTCGCTCGAGTCCCTTTATTTCGTAAAATCTCGGCAAATGGTATTTTGAGCATTATGCATTAAACACATTCGACACAGCAGGCTACGGGCTACAATCTGTCAAAAATAGAATACACACATTCTTATGGTAACAATTATTTTAACGACAGCAGGCTACACACTGCACGACCACCGTTGTAGCTGTCGCCAACTTTAAACTAATTTCTATTTCTCTGGCTACAATGAGCAAATGCAGTGTTACCAGTATAATACAAAATGGTGAATGAATGATATCGTACAATTATTTCATACTATTTACTAGAAACAATATCCAAAAATTGATGTAAAGAATAAATTGATTCATTATTGTACTTTTATGTGAAATAAGTACATTTTAAAAGAAAAATTAATTTTTATAAATGCAAAATATATGAAAGTGGCAATACTGAACTATGTATTTTTACTTGAATATCAGCTGCAGATGGTGCTGCTGCCGTCTCCAAAATAATTAAGTAGCTGGCTACGAGGCGACAAATGCTGCTAGCGGCATTTGAAGTCGGGTGTTCGTGTAGCCTGCTGTGGTGAATGTGTTTAATGCATTATGTGTGTTGCGAGTGTGGATAGGTAAACATTTACATACATGAAGATTAATTTTGTTTTTGTTGTACACATATCTGTCTTTTATTTTATACTAGATATACCAAACGGACGACACAATCGTCCGTATCCTAAACAGAAACAAAATCTCTTTATTAAACCTAATTCAATTTATTGAACTCTCTTCCTATAAGTTTTATGGCTTTCATACAATAACAAAAATACTACACAAATATACACGCACACACACACACAGTGTAAGCTAACAAATGCGAGTGTACTATGTTTGCATGTAGTAGTAGCAACTTTAAACGCTTATAGCTCCCAAAATACTAAACCGATTTCAATAAAATATAGATTCTGCACATCTGTGCAAAAATTCCTTTAAAATGATATAAATCTTTCCAAAATCGGTGCAGTAGTTCCGGCGTAAAAGGGATTACAAAAAACGTGTTCGCCTATTAATTATATAGATTTACACTTCGTTCACAAATAGTTTGATTTAGATATATTTTTATTGTTATTCATTATTATCTTCTCCCTTCCTCTTTAATGGTTTGCCTGTGACGAAATATTTAAGGCAACAACATAAAGCAAGCATAACAACAAAAATAAAGACATTTTTTGCGAACACTTTGCTTTTTTTGGCCACTTACTGACTCTCAGTAGCTGAGCAACGAACGATTCTGTTCGTATCATGCGGTCAGTAAGAGGTCGTGTGTTGCGCTCAACCCATAACCAGCGTTGCCACAACCAATATATTTTTGTAACCAAAATATGAACAAAAAGTAACCAAAATTTTTATGTATTTAATATACTAGTGCTGGGATACTATCGATAGTACTATCGATAATATCGATAGTTTTCAAATATCGATAGGAAAAAATATCGATATCGATAGTATTTAAAATGCAGTTTTGAAAACGTGAGATGTTATAAAAATTTTTTAACTGACATCGGCACAACTTTTGGGAAACCGTCACCTAAATTAACGTTCGTAGATACATTTATACATATTAAAATAAACATAAGACTAAAAAATTTCAATAGTGATAAAAAAAACTACCTGTAACCTGATGAAAAATTAGTTATATTTTTCTTTCTCAAGTACTAACATTCAGTCGATAGTAATATCGATAGTATCGATAGTGAAATCTGAACTATCGATAGATATCGATAGCCGAAAATATCGATAGTATCCCAGCACTATAATATACTGACTTATTTGTACTTCAGTTGAGAAATATATCTGTGACAGTATGGAATAATCGGTTAAATCCTCTTAATCAAATTATTGTTTTTCGGACGTTTTCACGCTAAGCGATTAAAAGGCTCCAACGCACGATTATACTCTTGTGTGATCCTTTCTTTGGTATTGTAACCACTCCAACATTGAACTCGGGCTAATATAACGTAGTAAAGCTTAATTTGCTTAAACATACACAAGCGATTATTCCATATTAACATAGATACAGTACCCCGTTTAATTACCCATCGGTTAAATACCTCTATCGCTTATTAACCTCAAATATTGAATCCCCGTTTTTTACACAAATTTTCACACAAAAGTTCACGCCTAATTAACTTTCGCTTAATTGCCCAGAAATATTTTACACTAAAATAAAATTTCCCCTAAAATCTCGTTTATTTACCCAAAACTTCCTACGCACATATTTATGTAATTCTGTAATCGAATATATGCACCTTATGTATTTATTTTATGCAATATGAGCTGTTTTTGTTGTTTAATAAAATATTCATTCCAAGCAATAATGTACTAAATAACACAGTGAGTTCGGATAAATGCATTTCTAAATGTATTTAAGCGTATTCTGATAATTACCCATATCATATAATTAAACGTCTTCGCTTTAATACTTTTCCCGGATAATTACCCCAAAAAGCATGATTTTTTGATGAGGTAATTAGCCGGGGTTTACTGTATAATCATTATAAAATCATATAATATTAGCAATTTTATTTAAATTTGTAATTCAGTTTCATAATTCTATTGAGCCTTATTCTCGATTTTATCGTACGCGACATGTAATCGAAAATATGCTTTTTTATTTAAATTAAAAGTTTATGGGCTTACCCATAGTTTAGAATTATCAAAATGCCAAAATTTTTATAAATTTTAAGATACTGGCTGTAAAATTTTATCGTAAGCGACAATTTACGTATGTAAAACAAATTTGAATATGTATTATAAAAAAACCTGAAAATTTGAATTTTTGTTGCTTATGATTAAATCGAAAATAAGGCTCGATATGTGTTGTAATTATCTATCAAATAGTACACAATAACAAAAGAAATAAGTTCTTTGCAATAAAAATAAAATGTAATTTTATTACATTCGTTATCCAAACACATGAATATATAGATAAAGTATTAAAATATACATGTGCATTATAGAGTTGGTATTAAAATCCAGCTTACTGCATTTAGTTTTCATTACACTTAGCTACGAAAATATCCTTTCAGAATCCGATGAGATGTGTGGCAATCAATTCATTTTTATGTTTGGAAACTTTGTCTCAAAATATTTAAATTTTCATACTTTTTATTTCCAATTGGGAAAATCTGAGCAATTGCTAGTGGGATAAAATTTCTTCTTCTATATTATGTACTAAATTTGGAAACAACATCCATATTTTAGTTAATTTTAATTATTATTTTTCGAACTGTATTTGTTTCTAAATTCTTATGAATTCAATAGGCTACTGTTCGTAACGCTTTTTAAGCCAAATTACATGTGATAATTATTAATGAACAAATAACATCAAAGTTAGTTGTAAATATTCTGACAACAACACATAGTTGAACGGAACAGCCAGCCGTTTTCGAAGGCCACTAAACCTTCCTCATCAGCGTTTTTCTGTGTTTTGGTCCACTGTGTGTGGTGTCAGTTGATGTAGATGTCTGCCTTATTTACGTAACTTTATTGCAAATGGAATATGTGAATTGGTTTGATTCATTGCATTTCAATTTGCTCATGTGTTTTGTAAAACGGCTGGCTGTTCCGTTCAACTATGTGTTGTCAGAATATTTACAACTAACTTTGTTATTTGTTCATTAATAATTATCACATGTAATTTGGCTTAAAAAGCGTTACGAACAGTAGCCTATTCAATTCATAAGAACTTACATCCATATTTGTTATTTGGTGGTAGTGCATCACGAAATGCAAATATAAATACTATATAAAAATGGTTATTTTTGTGTTAAAAACAGGGATCGCAAATAACGATTATTTTCCAAATTTAAAGTAAAAAAATCACAATAATAGAGAAGTGCTACATGCACAAGGAATATACCAAGATACTCCATGTTACATGGACTACCGATAGATGCAATGATTTTTATTTTTTTGATTTTTATTTATTCCTCACAAAATAACTCTTATTTTGTGACTTTTATTTATTCCTCAGAAAATAACAGTTATTTATTGATTTTTATTTATCCCTCACAAAATAAGAGTTATTTTGTGACTTTTATTTATTCCTCACAAAATAACAGTTAATTTTTGATTTTTATTTTTTTGCTCAAAAAAATTTTAACTTTTAAAATTAATAAATAATAAAAAAGTAAATTTAATTTAACATATAAGAGTTTTTTTTAAAGACTCTGGCGATAAATTCAATTTTAAATCGGTTAATATTCATTTTAACGCAAAAATTACGCTTTCTACATTTTAAAAGTTAAGCAAAAAAATAAAAATCAAACAGTAACTGTTATTTTGTGAGGAATAAATAAAAGTCACAAAATAACTCTTATTTTGTGAGGGATAAATAAAAATCAAGAAATAACTGTTATTTTCTGAGGAATAAATAAAAGTCACAAAATAAGAGTTATTTTGTGAGGGATAAATAAAAATCAAGAAATAATGATTAAAAAGTGATTTTTAAAATAAAAATTATAACCGTTACGGTCCCTGGTTAAAAAAGTAACCAAAATTAAAAAAAAAATACACAAGTACACATTGGAAAAAAAATCAACAAATTTTGGTTAATAGTAACCAAACCGGCAACGCTGCCCATAACCCGGAGTGTGAACACGATTGAAACGAAGAAGAGGGTTGCTGTTCAGACACAGTGATTCTGTCTCATTTTTTTAGGTCTTTTGAGCATTGTTGCCATTTTGGCATTTTCGCTGCCAGATCTGGCATTTTCATTTCCAGAAAAGCATTCAAATTCTACCAAATGCTTTTTGGTAGAATTTGCTTAAAATAAAAAATGTTAATTTGTTAAATTTTTTATTTCAGTGTAGAGAATAATTCCTTTTATAAATGTAATTTTTTCTTCAATTATATGTTTCCTACGTAGATACAATGAATACCTATGTATTATGTACTATGTATTATATGTAATTATATATGTGTATATGGAGCCCTATTTTCAATTATTAGTAAGCGACAAAAATTAAAGTTTTCGGAAGATGGTTTTAAAGTATTTAAATATGTTTTACGTCATACGTAAGTTGTCGCTTACGATAAAATTTTACAGCCTATATTTTAAAAGATATCAAACATTTCGACGTTTTGATAATTCTTAACTATGGGTAGGCTATTATTTTAATTTCAATTAAAAAGTTTATTTTTTTCAACATTTTGCTTACAATTAAACCGAAAATAGGTCTCGATATACATACATATTACATAGAAACATATACATATATGTATATATTTAATGTTTGGAAATGTGGCACAATTGTGCCATTTTTGGCACTATTAGATGTTAGCTGGCACTGTGGCACTCTCGTTAGTTTTCTGTCACTTTTTGTCTATTCGAGCCATATGCATTAAACACATTCGACACAGCAGGCTACGGGCTACAATCTGTCAAAAATAGAATACACACATTCTTATGGTAACAATTATTTTAACGACAGCAGGCTACACGACTGCACGACCACCGTTGTAGCTGTCACCAACTTTAAACTAATTTTTATTTCTCTGGCTACAATGAGCAAATGCAGTGTTACCAGTATAATACAAAATGGTGAATGAATGATATCGTACAATTATTTCATACTATTTACTAAAAACAATATCCAAAAATTGATGTAAAGAATAAATTGATTCATTATTGTACTTTTATGTGAAATAAGTACATTTTAAAAGAAAAATTAATTTTTATAAATGCAAAATATATGAAAGTGGCAATACTGAACTATGTATTTTTACTTGAATATCAGCTGCAGATGGTGCTGCTGCCGTCTCCAAAATAATTAAGTAGCTGGCTACGAGGCGACAAATGCTGCTGCGGCATTTGAAGTCGTGTGTTCGTGTAGCCTGCTGTGGTGAATGTGTTTAATGTAGAGCTGGCAAACTATCGATAGTACTATCGATAGTATCGATAGTTTTATTTCAATTGGACTATCGATAGTTTTTTCTCGATAGCGATACTATCGTTGAAAAAATTTATTACCAAATTGGCAATAACCTCGATAAAATTTAACGTATTGGTTTTCTTTTATTGAAAATAAATCTAAGTACATATCGCTCATTTACTTAAATAACGTCATAACTCAAAGTAATAAATTTATGGACTTAGTAATACAGACTTCGTGTGTAACGGATCAACTCTTGATAGAACAACACTTTTTAATATCTCCACTTAGTTGTATGTAAATTGAAAACTAAACTCATTTGAAAATTAAATTTAACATTCCCAACTCTTCGTCTCCTGCTGACATGAAATGACTCACTTTAACACTAACTGCAATTAAGAAAAAAATTACGCTGTTAGAGTTTTGCCTAGCAGAATTGATGGTTGTGGAATAGAGACGGAATATATCCTTTTGTGTGCTATCTCCTTTTTATCATCTCTTATTTTAACTGAGTTTCTTAAACAGATTCCTTAACAGCCGTGTTAGGTTAGGTTAGGTTGAAAAGAGGGAAGATTATTGGGAAGATACCCCAATATAAACCTTAACCAAACATTAACATTTTAAGTCTTCACTTAACATTAACTATGTTAGAGTTAGTCATTTTAAGTTAATTGTAGACCTCAAGTAAAATTATTCAATACTATCGATAGTATCGATAGTTTTCCAACAAACTATCGAAAATATCGAATGGCGTGACTATCGATAGTTTGCCAGCTTAATGCATCTGCGTATTTAAATTTAAATGAAATTTATCCGCCGCCAAAATAAAATATTGTTGAGAGTTAAAACACTGATGGATTTGTAATGACGCAGAAGACATTCAAATTCATTTACAAAAAATTTTACCACATACATACACACACACTTGCTGCTTTCCATTTTACAATGGAAATATTGCACAGGCAAAAATTCTTTTTTTTTCATGTTGTTTACATGACAAAAAAAGGGAGAGAAAGAGACAGCGCGTCGCTTGTAGAGAAGTGCAGCCGATATTTCATCAAGCTTCTTAGTTCTGTCTCTTTATAACTAGTATAGGACTGTTCCAAAATGTAACTACTCCAAAAACTAGCAACAGGGTTGTTACCACTACGCCTTCTTCGCTGTTGTATATGCACGTCTAAGACAACTCGCTGCGATGGTATTGATGCGATTCTGCTTTCTCTGCTGCTTGTCACACACAAGACTCACTCTGCCGACACTCACAGTTGATACACTAATAACAACTCTATATCAGACTCTCACAGTTGATACACTAACCAAAACTCGCTGGCTTCACTTACACGTCTATCAGTTTCGCTGCTCCCTTATTCTTCACTCAAGGGACTCCACAATAAACTCAAATCACGACAGACTCTAACTGTCACTATAGACTATACTATAGTCTCTTCAATTTCCAACTCACGTATTGTAAAGCACACACTCAACTATCAACTCACTGCTGTATCACAAATCACGGACTGCGCACAACTTAATTAACGACTCGCTTGATTATCAACAGAACTTATTCGCAACCACAAAGTAGACCAGAGTTGAAGAAAGTGACTTATGAAAAAAGCTAAAATCATTTGTCGCGCAGATTCTGCGAGAAAGGGACAACTGCAGTATATTTATTATTAAAATGTTACCAAAAAAATCAAAACAAACAAGAGAAAATGTGTACTTTGTGAAATAAACACTTGTACATACTAGAGGTGAGCACAGGCTATGAAATTGTGCACAATATTGTATTTTTTCAAAAGCAAATAGTGTTTGTAGTGGTGATCGTAATTGAGTGTGAAACAAAAATAGAGAACAAGGCAGTGTACGAAAATAAACTGTACATTATTTAATGTATTATACAAAGGGTAAGATATGACAACTTTCTACTTTGTGTATGTTTACATGTACACTACGCGATTAGAATCACAATGATTTTTCAACTCAAGTAAAATACTTAATAATGCACTCTGCTTGACGGTCATAGCATGTAAATTAAAATTGTTGTGCACATCTATGTGCAAGTAAATTATATTTTAGTGTTCTTTGCCAAAGTGTTAGTGCTTCATAAGCAAACCCTGTAAAGATATGTACATGCATGTATGCATGCATGTATGAATGGATGTTCATATAAAGATGTGAAATTTTAAAAAAAATTTGTTTTCGGTGGGAGCAGCGTGACCATATTAGCTTATTTTGAGCTAAATTTAGCTTATTTGTTTCAGATTTAGCCTTAAAATTTTCATTTAGCTCTTAGCTTATTTTTTAGCTTTTTTTAAAAACTCATTTAGCTTTTTTAGCCTTTTTTTAGTCTAAATTGCGTGTTCTCTAAAAATATATTAAAAACATAAACAACTTATAAAAATTATAATTTTTTAGCATTGTAAAATAGTTTACAAAAAATACAAAATGTAAATTGTACAACAATTTTATAACAGAAATGGAAAGTTGAAAAGTACTAGATAATGGTAGAATGGTTAGAATTCCAATGGAAAAAGTTAAATTCATATTAGTGGCCAAAAAACACTTTTTGATTTTTTTGAGTATAAAATTATTTGACTTGAGTTGAACGTCCATTCAGCGGCATCAATTAACTTAAAACAAAAACCTGAAATAGCCTTAAGCCTGGATAACACTATGTACCGATTTTCGTCGGGCCACCTCAATAAAGTCATAAGTAATAAGCCAAAATGGCATTATTACTCAATTAATTCTGGAATAAGTCTATATGGGCTTATTACCAATGCAGTGTGGCGCAATTATGTCCTTGTCTTTCAATTAGTCGATAAATTAGAGCAAATTTAGCTCTTTACTTATGACTTTATTTCAATGATCTGACGAAACTCGGTACATTGTGCTGATAGTGTGATCCATGCTTTACCTTAAATAGCATTAATGCACTTAAAAAAACTTTCGTATTTTAGTATAAATGTTTTTACATTTTTGAAAAGTTTAAGATCATTTTGGGGAAGTTTTTGTTTTGTTCGTCATTAAATCTAAAATATACCCAGTAAAAAAAATTGGAAGTCATTCTAAAGGAAGTACATTTTCATTGCTTCCAAAAAATTGATATTTTTAATTTGCCAATAGTTAGCAGAAAACCAAGTAGAAGTTTATTTTAGTCATACAAAACCTTGTAATTCCTCTCTAGTTTTAGAAATTACTCACCAGAATTTTTAAAAAATCGATTTTTTTGAAGAAACTTATGAACTAATTTTGGTCTAAAATTTTAAAGTTATTTGCTTAAATTTACATTAAATTACTGTTTCGTGTTTAAATTCCTATAAAAAGAATTGTTAAAATAGGTAACTATTAGCCATTTTTCCTAGATGAAAATATTATCATAGAACACAAAAAGTACATTTTTCTTAAGATCGCTTCCAATTCGGTGACCAGGCGGCGAAAAAGAGAACTTCTTGCAATGACAACCCTATGTAAAAATCATTAGATCGGATCAAAATTTGCACTACTTCCAGATCGCAAACTCTACATTTTCATGACTTTTTTGGAGTGTCTTTTTTTACTGGGATAATAATTAATAAATAGTTTCATTAAACACATATTCAATGTGTATAATAAAAAAATATGTTTGTGTAATATTTAATGTTAGTTTAGCAATAAGAAACTATTGAAAAGTGATAAAAGAAGTAGAAAAAAGTTTAGCTTTATTTTCTGGCCTAAAATTTAAATTTTTAGCTTTTTTTCAAACGTGATTTAGCTTAATGTTATTTTAAAATCTGGTCACACTGGGTGGGAGGAAAGTAACTAAGAGAGAAAATTATTGAGAGTATAAAGCAACACATCGTCGGTTGGTTTCTGGTTTGCTGCAAATAGATTGTATTTTTAATATACCGTGCCGCAAACCAATAGCCAACCGACGACAAAACATCAGTGTTGCCGAATTCTGCGATATTATCTATACATGGAACAAACCAATTTTTCCACAACTATATTTGAATTACAAAATATATATGTAATTTTAATATAATTTTGCTAGAATTATTCAGTGGAAAGAATATTATAGTTTACACTTTTGATAATCACGTTGCATACATAAATATTTTGACACATTTCGTGTTATATTAAAAATTTATATAAAAAGTATTTTGTTTGTCATTTATATATCGCACACTAAATCATAAAGAGTCAGATGCTGAGTAGTTGCAAACAACTGTTGATACTGTACAAATGACGCAAGCATGTGACATAAAAACAAGCATAACGATATCTTATATTCTTCAAGAAGACTGTATTGCAAAAGAAATTGTTGAGGTCGTTATAGATTTCTTCTATTAACTGGTTTCTAAAAAAGAAAAGTCACTTCTATAATTTTGAGTTGTGACTCTTTATGATTTAGTATGCGATATATTAAATACATGTAAATAATAAATTAAATGTTTCGTTGAATTAGTAAAGTCAAACACTTAAGTATGGAACTAAACGTGTGGCAAACCTTTAACTGATAAAATCTACCACAGGCTCATCAAAATTTCATAATTGACACTTTTTATAAGATATGACATTTTAATGTCGTTCGATAGAGAAAAACATACCGCATCGATTGCCCGAAATATTTGTTTTAATTAGAAACTCCACATGTCGAAAAAACTTGACGTATTAGGTTAATTTCTTAACCAATGTATAGAAAATGTTAACAGTATTTTGTCTCTCCTGTACAGTTTTATTGAAGTGAGTTAGCAGGTTTGCACTTTGCGACGATATCTTACGATAATCGTTGATTGTAACCACTATTTGAATTAATCAATTTTAAGGATAATATAACCTTTTTGTCATTTCTCCTATAATTGTTATGTCCCTAGTTATAACTTTTTACATTTTATTTTTATTACTAAAATAATATTGCCCGCAAGATAAATCATTGGGAGAATTACGTCCAAATAAAGTTATATGTACATGTATGGAAGCATTTATGTATTTAAATAATTGTTTGTCTTGCACGTATATGTAGAATTGAATTTCAAAACTCGCTACATGCAAGGTTAAAAAACGTTTAGTCCTAATTTACACTAAGCAAGTCTTATTGCTAAGCTGGTTAGTTTGTCGGAGAGAGATACGAGGGGAACATATAAGTTTCTTTTCCCCTCGTCTCTCTTTCCTAAAAAAAACTAGTCAGCTTAGCAATAAGACTTGCTGAGTGTAAATTAGGACTTTTATTAAGTGCGTCATTTACAGTTATGTATTTTCGTTATTTTGTTGGATAGGCACATACATAGTAAATTTTTGCAAAAGAAAAAATATTTTACTTAAACCATATATGTATAGCAGCACTACTTGGCAACGGAAAGTACGACAACTACACAAAGCAAAAACTAAAGTTACACATTAGGCTGGCTATGGTGCAAGGGACGAGTTTTATTCTGTTCCACGTAAGCAAGAAGTTTTTTTCTCACTAGACAATGCAAAAAGAGAGTTTTGGAACTCCCTTCAAAGTTGAATGTAATTTTCAGTAATCATTGAGCAATTTGCTTGTTATTTGTCAGAAGTTACTGCTATGGTGATTTATTTATATACATGCAAGTAATGTACATACTTATGTACATATGTATTTAGGAATAGAGCGCCGTAAATAAAATTACAAAAAATTTTGTTTGCGTAATATCTAAAATTTGGATTAGTTTTATCCCTGTAAAATGAATTACTATTCCGGCAACACTGAATAGAATACAAGATTAAACCAACCCAAGAACATTACAGACGGACGACGCCATGCACTCTTTATACTTATCTATTGATAATTTTAAGCTAGGATTGCCAACTTTTACAAATGTAATGTAAAACCGTTCTTCTTGTATTAAGTTTGGCAATAAAGTGTGGATAAAAATTTCTAAAATTTTTTAACCTGCTTACATATGTATGTACATATGTACGTAGAAAATAAAAGAATATTGTTTATGTTGTATTTATCCTTTCTTGAATTTTAGCGGTAATTGCGGAATTTAATGTTATGGATTTGCAAATTGTAGCCAATGTATTCTAACGAGCTTTATTTTACTACATTTTATAGTTAGGAAGCAAAGAAAACTACTCGTAACCAATTTTGCCGTTGAAAATGTCAAATTACACACACACACACAAATGCTATAAGCAAGGTATTTTTAAGCAATTTGACGTTAAAAATCAGACAATATTATGGTTTCTAAAGTATTTATTTCAAAATTAAATTTCATTTTTATTCTTTAGTTAAAATTTACACGAAAATCTCTTTCATATAAATATTTAAATTCATTGAAATGCGTTTATTTAATTTGGTAAAAGTTTAATAAAAAAGTTAAAATGATATTTTTGCTTGTTTTGTTGACTCAACAATGCATTTTTTAGCTTATTTTATATGTATATTAAAAGTTATGTGTTTTACACAAATACATACATTTGTATATACACATACATATATGTAAACATATGTAAATTAAAGCTAATCCCTAATTAAAAATATTTATTACCCCTCTGAAACTAAAGATCGATATTTTTTAAAGAGGATTCCCAAAACAATTAAGGGATCTAGAGATAACCGTTCACGTATAGGACCGTGTCTAAAATAGGTAAATTTTTATATTTTTTTTTGGAATATTTACGTATTTTTTCGCAAGGCAATTAATTAAAAAGAGATACTTCATCTGATTGATTTTTCAAGCCGCGTCCAATGGTGCATTCAACTTTACTGTTCGTGCCATCAGCAATGTATTATTCCATTAAAACTACGATTTTTAAGCATCGTTGTAGCCTGTGCTACTTATATTAAAATAAATTCTATAATTTCTTTAACTATTATTTGACTCATTTGAGTCATTGTTAACTTATATCTGTTAAAAGTTTTCCCAAAAAATTCCCTCAAGACCTTCCAACAGAAATAAGTTAACAATGACTCAAGTAGTTTGGCGTTTGTTAATATTTTTTTATAACGATGTGCGCTAGGCCGTGAAAAATTTCATTTTTGCAAAATTACTAAAAAAAAGATGTGACCCTAATATACATACATATTTCAATATTTGGAACTTAAATGCATTGTTTTTTGTTGTAATAAAGTACTAAAATACTCTAAGGCACATAGTTATATGTATATGTAAATATACATATACTATATACATACACACAAACATGGCTTTAAGGTATAGCTTTCAATTATTGATGTATTTAAAATAAACATTTTCAAATTGTCGATGGAAAAAGTGGTTACAAATCCTGTTCGTTACTTGCTAACAACACACACGCATTATTATAAAAAAGAAACCATAAAACGTTGGAAAATCCCACAGCCCATTGTAAATGCATAAAATTTAAGTACCCAATTACTCTTAAAATCAAAGAGTATAATGGTAACGAAAACATTCGACTTACAATTTATATTGAAAAAACAAAAACAAATTTTCATATATCATTGTTGTTTTCAATACAAATTGTAAGTCGAAAGTTTTATTTCGCAGTTCGGAAATAGGCCATATATACAAAAAAGTAGGCTTAATTCTTGTCTTCCCTTTTTGTACCAACTTAGCAAGAAAAAGGTTGGCAGTCCTGTAGTAAAAAAAAAAATCTATATATGAAGTGCACAGTGGGCAGTTAAAAGCAAAAAATAAGAGCGAAATTGCACGGATAACTAAGACTTCGTTTTTTTAATAAATACATACATACATACATATGTACATACGCACATATTTTTGGAAATTGGAAATTGTTACAATCAAAGATATGCCGTAGATTCTTAAAATTAGAGAATTTGTTTCCAAAAGGCATATATTGAAAATAAAATAAAATCAGAAAGTTGAAACTAATGACATTTTGGGGTTTCAAGTTCTTATTCAAAAGTAGAAATTGATAATATGTTAATAATTCGTATAGCCGACACATGTAAGCAAACGATTTTAAACAATACAGTGTTTAATATCAGTTGTGGCTATCTTGGTAATATACATATGTACATATGTAGTATGTTTGTATCTACTTAAAAGTATTAATAGCATTGACGATATGCTTCAAAATATATATATAGGCAACGAGTTAGAAGATTTGCAGTATGAAGGTGTGTAGAATTCAGTCGGCTATTGTTGTTATAAATTAAAAATATTTATTAATCATATGAGTGAAGGTGGATTAATAAGCAAACCGTAAAATTCGTTAAAATTAAAGGTCTTATATATTTTTATATTTTATATTTTTTTATATTTTCATTAGCATTCACAAATTTAGACAATAATTAAAAAAATTTAATTTTTCGCTTTCAAAATTTATGGAGAAAAATTATAATTTGTTCCACTGTGATGTTTTCCCAGTTTTTTTTGCTTGTTTTTTTTCCTCATATTTTACAGCCAATAGCAATGCATTATGCGTCAACAAGTACCGTAATCCTTTAATAGATGCATACATACATATCTGTATCATACCTGATCCATGCTAGCCAGTGCTGTCAGATTGATTTTTAGCCACAGCGCTGACACATTTGTCGTTTATCGTCAATATTATACAACATTAAATATTAGCTACACAACATTTTTTATTTAAAAAATAATTTTATATATTTTTAGGTTTTTAGAAAAATGTGGTTAATTTTAGGAAATATTCGTTGATTTTAGGGTACGAAATGCTTCGCAGATATGTAGTAGATGTGATATTTCTTTATTTTACGAAATATTTGCTGTCTGCAAACAAAATTTTGTATTTCAAATTTTTTTTCGTAAATTTAAGAAACACAATGTTAATAATACAAAATAAATTAGTGAATCATGAAAAGCAAGTTTGTGTTATATGCGAAATTTTGTATAAAATAAAAAAATACGTGGAATATAAAAATCATCAAAAAATTTATATATCCTTGGAAAATAGTAAATTAATCTTTAATTCCTAGAATTGAAGGTTGTAATAATTATGAAAATAAAAAGATAACTTAAGGGAAGTTAGGGACGAAGACGAAGTTTTCATTGCGAACTTTTGTCATGGAAAATAAAATATATTTGTTCATATTAAAATTAACACAACGCCTCCATAAAACGAAATTTGTAGAGCGTGACGAGCTCTGCGATAGATTTATTTCTATTTTGTACACCGACGAACTATGAAATACAAATTTTCTCTCTCTCTGCCTTTGCAAATGCTTCAAACAACTTTATAAATTATAATAGCTGAATTCGTTGAGTAAATTCGTCGTTGTTGTGTTTCACACGACGAATTTACGCAGCAAACTCTACGTGGACGAAATTCGTCGTTCGTACCAGTTGTGTTCCTAGCATGAACTAAAACCAAATTTTTTATTACAATAATTTTTTATACAATGACAGGAAAATAAATGGGGGATATAATAAAAAGTAAAACCAAACAACAGTTTTTATTATATGTTTAAATTGTTTTTTGTAAAATTCACGAAACTTGTGTAGGTTTAAGAATAATTTTGTACTGTAAACAAAATGATAACAAAACAAAATTTATTTATTTCACGAAATTTCCAATTTTGTAAGAATGTTTTATTTCTTCCTAAATTCAATGAAACAAACAAAAAATGTGGTATTATATACGAAAATAATTGTAGGAAATCGTTTTTGTAACTTAACGACATTCGTAAAATTATGAAACTTGTTAAGGCCGTGATACACTATCATACAAAGTCGTGGGATCTACGAATAAATACAACCCTGATATGATGGAGTTTATAAAATATTTCAAAAGACAATAACAATTCTTCACACAAGCGTTGTACTTTTTTCGTAGATCGCACGACTTTGTATGATAGTGAGAAATGGCCTTTATCCTGCAAAGCTACAAATATTTTAGTTTATTGTACAAAAATTAAATTACGAAAAAGTGTTTCGTATTTTTAAGCATGGAATATTTTGGAGTGTATTTCATTTATAAAACAGACATACATACAAACATACTGGTGTATGTTTGTATGTATGTGTACTAAAAATGAATTACATCAATATGACTTATTTTCAGTTATTTATATCCTTATCATGATGCATAAGGCTATTGATGCATCATTATTCAAAATGCTAGTTCCAAATTAATAAAAGGAAGTTTTCCCCGCTATGTTTTATAAAAACCACACTTTAGATATAGAAAACAAATCTCTTTTCATTAATTATTTTATGTTGTAGAAAAACTTTCTTGTGTAAAATTTGCAATGTTTTTAACATTAATCTACATTGTTTAAATTGCATATGTGTGTTTAGCTAAAATAATCGCAAATGAGTTGAAATATATAAATGAACAAAAGGCTCGTCAAAATTTTTATTTTAAAACAAAGCTTTTGGCGATTTTAGAGACAAATCGTTACATCCGACAGCACTGGCGGTGGTCATACTCTCAATTTTCTATAATTGGGACAGTGCTATCAACTTTTAAATTTCGAAAAGCACTGCAACTATGAAAAGCACTTAATTTTTATAAACAGATGTACTTAATGTAATTGGGCCTTATTTCGAGTGTCGTATTACGACTTCGGCTACGACGATTTTGTAATAGACTAAGGAACATTGCAAGATTTTTTCTTCAATCTATTACGAAATCTTCGTAGTCGAAATACGATACTCGTTATCAGGCCCAATATTTTTAACTTTTATGAAACCCACTCATATATTAAAAAAATCAAATATTAAGGAACATGTATATAGCAAAGATAAAAAAAATCGAACATAACAAGGTTTCATTTCATAAAAATATCACAGTCCCTATTTGAAAAAAGAACTTAACAAAAAACTGATATAAAAATATTATAAAAAATAGAAAAATTTCTATTACAATAAGTAAAAAATAAGTTTAAAGTACTAAAGAGATATAGATATCATCGTTTCTCCGACAAAATCAGGTTTGTTTTCAGGAAAGCAAAAAAACTGTGTTATTTTGAAACCTGAAAATGTTTTTATATAAGTATTTCATAAAATTAATCTTAAATAATTGTAGATTTGAGAGGTATAGCGAAAGTGCCTCAAAAACTACACATAACTCATTTTATTGTTCAGCTTCAAGAGCATTTCTAATAAAATAGTTTTTTATTTTAACACATAACAGTTTATGTGGAGTATTTGTTCACAAATATGTAGTATACTTTTGCTAACTTCTGAACCGACTAATATATCATTAAATGATTTGGTGGGTGAATGTATGACACATCAAGTTTTATAATAATGAAATAAACACTTTTTCTGTCAAAGATTTAGAGCCGGACATTTTAAATACGTACTTTTGTTTAAAATGTGACTTGTTTTATTAACAACTGACTTTAACATTCAAATATTTTATTCAAATTAATTTCGAATGTCACCATTTCGAGTAATTTGTAAAGCACCAAATAAACATTTACTCGTTTTTGAAAATTTCTCGTTTTGAAAACGATTCGGTTTACAGAACATACCCGATCACCTGAGCATAACATAGTTTTTTTTAAACTTTAAAGTTATATACATTACATTGCTATTTATATAAAAATCGTTATTATTTGTTATTTCATTGATTTCACAACAAAAATTTTATCGTTTCAGACCTTTGTTATATGAAAGCGTTAAACGCGTGCAAAAATATTGTGGTAAACCTTAAAAAATTTATAGAGCTTACAACCCGTTCTATTTCTACATATTAATATGGATGTGACAGAACTTGTATGTCAATTTTTACTAAATAGGTTTATATCAACTGAATCCATAAAGACTCAATTCCCTCTCAATTGCATTAATTGAATCATATTCCATATATTGTCTATAACAGACCAAATTTCGCTATTCGACTCTATTTGGAATGCTGATGACATTATAATTATCTCTTGTTAGACAAAACACTTTTTACATTAATTAAATTAAATATTAAAGTCAGAGTTTGATATAGCGCGTATTCCTTGAATCAATTTTCTAACAATACAAAAAACATCTTGAAATGCACAATTTAAATTTTTAAATGACAAGCATGCTCAAAACAAATTTGATTTGAAATTTTTAGTTTAGAGCTCTTAAGAAAAAAAAAATTAAAAACTAATTTAAAAAGCACTGAGCACTACAAGTATCTTCATATTTTTTCGCGTTTAAAATTTTAAAAGCTGACAACATTGCAAAGCGAGTATAATGAGTGTTGCTCAAGGCCTATCCATATAGCCGCGAAGCACATATACTAACAAAGAATAACATAGTGTATGTGTGGACACAACAGCTCTTGATACATTTTACACTCAAAATATGCTGTTAGTAAATTCAAATTAAACAGAGTTTCAAACAATATTATTTTGATTTAAAAACCGCTCTATAACACGACCTATTATACACGACATGTAGAAAGACACTTATGACGCCAGGTGAATTTCCAACACATTGGTTGCATTAGCGGCGTAAAATTTTAATAGTATTTTTGTGTCAAAATCCAAATGTAGGCAGCACTTATGTGTAAATACATGTGAAGATCTGCTCAAACAAAAAAGTCATTAAATAATAATAGATTCTCAGCTATGTTTATTATTTTGACATAACTACGTGGTATGTAGCATATGCAGCTTCATAGTGACGTCAATATTACGCCCAAGCTACATGCGCACGTGTTCTTTTATTTGCCGATTACAACAGGCTTTTTTCATGCGAACCGAATGATTTTCAATTTATTTTAATTTCAAATTTCAGTAAAAAAGATTTTTTTTCTTTTATTTTCAATAGCTAAAAACAACTTGCACATAATTAAAAGTATTGATTTTAAATCGTGTTTCAAAATATTTTTATTCTAATTTGGGACACAAGTATTAATTTGTGTATTCAAAATTTCAACTTAAGCAGGTGTGGCATGTATACCACTGTTTTTCTAAATAATTTATTATATTGAGTGCACAGAAAATCATCAATATATTGTGGTTTGCTTATTAAACAATAAACAAAAAAGATTTTACATACAAATACCTTGGTAAAAATTTACCTACCTGTAAGATTTACTTTAATTTTAGTTAACAGAAACTTCTTGTATATTCAGTTATTGTAAAACTTTTTTGAGTGTAACCTACATGCATTAAATGTACATTAATAATAATGTCCTTAACATTACAAAACGTAGTGTTGATCATCATCATTTTGATTAGGTTAAATAACGATTCTCGTTGGGCACAAGTTAACTAAGATTGTAAGTAGTTATAATTTTAATGTACTCGGTATACGTACATTATTAGCGCTTGTGCGTGTGAGGTTGTACCTTACAGAACATTAAAGTACATTAAATAATGTTTATTTTCGAACACTGGAACAAGGAAACAAAAAACACACACAATCATTGTACAACAGTTGAATAGACAGTTGTGTCAAGTGTGCAATGTTTTTATTGTACACTTCATCCCTGCAGAAATTATTGGAGTGCATGATCCGTTTTAAGTAAAAAGGAGTAGTTACAACATGGTCCGATGTAATGCAAACATGGACCATGATGACAAAAAAAAAAGATATTTGGCAATACTCGCAACAAATTATTAAAAAAAATATACAACTATGGTAACACTGTTACGCCATGTTTTGTTTATGTGTTTTCTGACAAGCCGAATGATTAAAAGTGAAAAAGTTTCTTCTGTTGTAAGTAAAAATTAAATAATTAATAAAAAGTTCAATAATAAAGAAATAAAATGAAGTGCAGTGCGCGTCATCGAAGAAGAATTCTAAAAAAAGAAAAAGATTATTATTTAAATAAATTAAATAACGCAAATGCGTTCAATGAGTGCAAAAAAGAAGAATTAGATTCTATTAAAATAGAATCTACAGGGGGAGACGATTCTTTGGAATTAGAGGATTCACCTGTAGAATTAAATAACTTAAACTACCAAAGTGATTTAATTAGTGATTTAGGGCAATGGCAGATGAACAGTAGAACTTCCCGTAAACACATGAGAGATCTGTTGTGTATATTGAAAAACAATGGAATTGATGTGCCGATTTCTCCAGCTGCGCTATTCAAACGAATGGACTCGGAAATAGATATAGTGACAGTGCATCCTGGGCAATATGTGCATTTTGGTATTAAAACTAATCTAATGAAAGTAGCACATTTATTTGAAATATATGACGAAATAATTTGTGATATTAACGTAGACGGTTTACCAGTTTTTAAAAGTTCAAATGCACAACTTTGGCCAATACTAATTAAAGTAATTAATATCAAAAATATAAAAGTCTTTGCAGCTGGCATATATTTTGGAAAACAAAAGCCATATGATGTAACCGAATTTTTGCAAAAATTTATAGAAGAAATTTCTGAGTTTAAAAAAAATAATTTAAAAATTGGCTCAAAAGAAATAGTTTTTAAAATACGGGCTGTAATTTGTGATGCACCCGCAAAGTCATTAGTTTGTGGCATTGCTCATCACTCGTCATCTAATGGATGCTCAAAGTGTACCCAAACTGCGAAAAAAATATGCAACGTTTTATCTTATAGCACACAAATTGCAGAAGTTATTAGTGATGAGGACTTTGCTAACAGAAAGTATAAAAATCACCACCAATTAAAGTTTCTTAATACTAAAACGCCTTTGGAGAAGATAGGTTTAAATATGGTCAGACAAATTCCCCTAGATCCTATGCACGTTATTGATTTGGGCGTTACTAGAAAAATGCTGAAAAAACTTATGCAAAATAAATTAATTGAACGTAGTTCGAATTTGGAAAAGGTAAACATATCAACTTTATTGGTTTCTCTAAAGAAAAATATGACGAATGATTTTACAAGATTGCCAAGACGTTTAGACGAAGTTGCCAATTGGAAAGCGACCGAATTTCGTCAATTCCTATTATACACCGGAATTTTAGTTTTAAAAAATAATGTTAGCGCTGATTTTTATTACATATTTCTCCAGTTACATTGTGCTGTAAGGCTATTGTCATGCCCAAAAAATTTTACAAATAACATCGAATCTGCAGAAAATTTATTAAGACTATTCGTTGAAAACTTTAGTATCGTTTTTGGCCCCCAAGGTGTAACATACAATGTACACAGTATGCTTCATATATGCGAGTGCGTCAGGCAACACGGTTTGCTATACAATTTCTCGGCATACGACTTTGAAAATCATTTGCAGATGATTAAAAAAGACGTTCGCAAGCCCACTTGCATCTTGGAGCAATTGTTCAAAAGAAATTATCATACATCTATACTCAAAATGCAAAAAAATTTTGGATTAAAAGAGAAAAATGGCATTATTTATAGCTATTCATCCGAGGAATATGACTTAAGTATAAAAGCTCCAAATAATGTATGCCTTGTACTTCCTTATGAGCCTTTTAAAATCTGTTGCTTCAAAATTGGACAAAACAATGAAACTTTAGTAGTGGGAAAACGTTTTAAAAATATTCAGCCATTTTTTGAGGAACCGTTAAATTCACTATCGGCATTAGGCATATGCACTGCTGATAACTTGGTAGAAGAAGAAGAAATTATTTTTAGTATAAATACTATTCACTGCAAACTTCTGTCATTGCCCTTCGAAAATAAAATGCTTTTAATACCAATATTACATAGCTGCACTTAATAATAACGAAAGTAATATTTACACTAAATTAAAACTAATAAAATAATATACTGTCAAAATGGAGAGAGAACACTCAAACCTGAAAAGACTAAATGCCTGCAGCGAACTCTTAAATTGTAAGTATAAAATATAACCTCTTTCGTATCTTTTAAATAAAGAATATATTTTGTTTCCTTCTTAGATCGTGCCAAAAAAACCCCATGTTATGACTGCATACAATTTAAAGGTACGTTTCTAACATGTTTAGTCTTATATATCAACTGCATAACTCCAAATTCACACCTTTCCATCTAATAAAAAAACAAAATAAAAAACAATATTTCAGTTTTTAACTTAGTAAAATCCGGTTTCAAAAATTCTCACTACTTTTCCCAAAAAGCACCTTTTCTAAAAAGTACTTTTTCAAAAAGTACCTTTTTCTAAAAAGTAATTTTCCCAAAAGGTATCTTTTTCCAAAAAGTACATTTCTTAACTCTTTAATGCTAATGATACGTTCAATAATTTAAAAGATATGTCAAATGCAAGACCTATGTATGTACCTAACCTACAGACCAAATTTCATTGTTAATTTATGTTTCAGAAATGATAGACCAACAAAACAAAATCATTATGGAAATGAGAGACGATCACAAAAACTTAAGAGAACAGGTGTCAAAATTACAAGGTATTATTAGTTTACAAACTTACTATTTTTATCTTAATAAGTTTGCTTTAATAATTGTAGCAACAACGGTTGACCAGAACAAAATAATAGTTGAAATGCTGACTGAGCAAAAACTACAGCTACAAGGTCTACAAAAAGTGCGCCAAAGTATAAACACCCTAATCCAAAAATTTCCAATAAAAACTGAAGATGATCTAAAGAAGATAGAAGCAGATATAAACGAAGCTAATGAAGAAAAATATGTAATTATTACAAAATATTGAGCTTTTAAAATGTATAGCAAATACATATTGGCTAATTTTTACAAATTTATAGATATCAGCAATAAAAGACGTATTATGTGGAAGTGCTATCAAAAATCTCGAACGTGTATTATCCCGAGAATTGTGCGTTATGTATAATACTGACGGAATATGTGGGAAGAAAAGTTTACGCGATTATAAAAACTTCTATAAAACTGTTATAGGTGTGTATTTATTGTATAAAATAACACGGTATAATCTCAAGAAGTAAAATTGTTTTCAGATGCAATTAGTTCGTATTCTACCAGTGCAGAAAAAGAAATGAGGGATGCACTTCAAGTCGTAAAGAAACGGCAATTCCGCTTCGTTTGTGCAAAAAAGAAGTCAACTCAGCAAATCAATTCAAATTCTTTGCCTTGAGTTTTAAGAAAACATTAGCTAAAAATATCCATTGCATTATTAGTATACACTAAGTATGACATGTTTAAATGTTTATTATTATTCGTAGCCGCGTTTTTACTCAAAAGATTTTATTGGATAGTATAAATTTTACTGAATTAAATTTTTTTTATAGACTTTTGGGTAAACGAACGACGTCTAGTCAAATCTGTACAAATTTTAGAGTAAACTATATTTAAAACTCCTATAACCAATGTATGAAATTAATTGGTTTATTGGAACCTATGTATACCAAAAAATGATTAAAAATTCGAAATCATTCATATGTGTTTAATTTGTTTGATATTACTTGTTTTTGTTTATCATAGTTTTTTAATAAATGAAGAAAAAATTTTGTGATTACATTTCTTTTGATGTTTTTTTTTGGAAAAACATTTTTTGGGGTGCTCCAAGAAATTTTATCAAAGGATAGTTTTCAAACTAGTCTCTTGTGGTGTTCCATGGAGTATTCACATCAGAGTAATTTAAAAACTAGTCCTTTGTTTATATTCCGCGGGGTAATAGTGTAAAATGGTTTCCAAACTAGTTGTCTGTGGTAATCCATGGAGTAGTGACGTGTAGTAATTTGAAGACTAATCCTATGTTAATAATTTGCGAAGTAGTTACTTGGACTAGTTTTTGGATTACTCTGACGTAATGTTTTTTTGGATTACATGGTCCTCTCCTAGGACATTGTAATGTAAAATGGACCATGTTTTTCCCATATATTTGGATTACTTTTGGACTAGTCCTGGTCCCTTGTGGAATACTCTTTACACGCGTGTAAGGAGTAGTCTCGATTTCTGCAGGGATAGTGCACAATACTTCATTTCACAAACTAAAAATTTCATAAAATATTGAGTGATAATAAAACTTTTTACAACTACATATATTCATTGAGAAAGATATTATTTTTATGTTATTTGTTAGTCTTAAATTAATAAATTATAAAACGAAGAGAAGAGTGTGACCATTTTTGCAGCTAAATTTAGCATATTTTTTTATTTAGCTGCAAAATTTTTGATTTATCAGTTAGCATTTTCTATAGCATTTTTCAATAATATATATAGATTTTTCTAGCATTTTTTTGTAATATAAGACCATATTATGAGTTGCATTCGATTTTCGACATTCACTGGGTATCGAGCATCGAAATTCAAATGTTAAATTTATATTATGAGCACCGAAAATTTCGCTGAGCAACGAATTTTCTATCGAACAGAATTTAGCTTTCGATGCAGTATTTTAATGGGAAAAATTAGTAAAAAGTCCAAGTGTTAAGCTATGTTTATTTTTAAGTACACAAAGTCAAATTCTTAGCTATTTTTTGCCGGTTTCATTCACAATAACAACGTTCTTTGTGGAATGCTCGTTATAATACCAAATGAAAATTCGTTCGATCGGTACTTTCGACTACAGTCGAATATCGAAAGTTGCTCATAATTGGGGCCATAATATACACACTTTTTACAATATAATTTATGCAACTTTCGGTATATTAGTAATTTTCACGAGTAACCCATTTCATGATGTATTTGTAACACGAGAAATGTTAATTATGCTTATAAATATATAAGTTGATGTAGGTACTAGAACTGTGATCAGCGTGACCATATTAGCTTATTTTAAGTTAAATTTAGCTTCTTGTTTTGGATTTAGCTTCAAAATTTTCATTTAGCTCTTAGCTTATTTTTTAGCTTTTTTTAGAAACTCATTTAGCCTTTTTTTTAATTTAAATTGTTAAAGACATAAAATTTTTGTAAGAATTATAATTTGTTACGGTTAAAAAACAAAAAAGGCAAAAACTAATTATAAAACAAATAAAATAACAATAATCCTGAAGAAGTTAACCAAAGGTTAACGAAATATTGATCAAAACTAAAAATATATAAAAGTTACTGACCTAAAGCCTAAAAACTTAATTTTATTGAAAATTAAAATATTTCAAAATTTGTTCCACAAAAAAAAAAATTTACCTTGATTTTCGAATTCAGAGGAACAAAATACATAATTAAAATCACCACGCACCAAATGTAAATTTTCGTTGTAAATTAGTATTATTTTATAAAAACTAATTTTTAAATTTTGCTTATCAACGAAATACATTTTCAAAAAAGCTTGTTTTCTAAAAACCAACAGCGAATTAATAATTTTGCTTTGCTTTTAATGATTTTTATTAGTGCATAATGCAAAAAAGTGCATAATGTAAAATGAAAAACTGAAAGTTAGTATAACAGCATGTTTATAGAACCCAATATGTCCAAAATACGCGTATAAAACCTGACGTTTATCAAGTTTGTGGTTGTATAACGCGAATGTCATTTTATTTTTGTAAAAAACGTAACAAGTGACATTTTATTTGGGCTTGTATAACACGTTTCCTGCTGTCAAAACAACAAAAAGTGCACGAATGCAAAATTACATTCGTCGGTGGAAAAAATTACAAATTTTATAAGAAATGAATAAAATAAAATTGATATATACGCAAAAAAAAGTGAATGTTGCTACAATTAGTAAATTTTTATTTGTTTTTTTATTATTGTAAGTGGCAATTAGAGCATAAAGTTGACAACAGCCGTGCAGTTATTATTTTTGGAAATTCATTTTCTTTTCTTGCAAGATAATAGCTAATTTTATGCTACTTCATTATTTGTGTATGTGTATAAGGTTAAAGATTTCTTTTTTAAATAAAAAATTTTTATTTACATAAATACTTCCATGTTGCCGTCAAAAAGGGTTACCTTTTTTAATGACAAAAATACAAATTTTATATGACAAAATGTAAACAAATAAAAGTTATTTACAGAAAGGCAACACTGTGATTTGGCAATAAATTGGTAAGAGCGCCACACGACGTAAGACGGACGAAAAAAAATTGACGTGTTCTACAAATGCAAATTCTTACGTATTCGAGCGTGTGCCATTCGTGCGTGTCTTGATTGTGACGTGTTCTATAAACATGCTGTAAGTGATGAAATTTAACAAGGTTTTAAAGAATTCCATCATACAATTTTATATAAACAATTTGCCCATAATGTTTATGTTATTATTATAGTAGAAATTTGTAACCGTCTATGGCCTGCATTGGCTAGGTTATTGGTAATAAATATATAAATAAATAAATAATGTATTTTTAACTAACAATGACATCCTAGCGTGGTTTTTAATGTGAAATTGTACAGCAAAACTCGTTAAGACATCAAATTTTTACACTTATGTATGCTAAACTCATGGCAGGTTTTCAAGACTTTAAACAAATTTTTGGTTCATTTAAAGGAAATACAATTTTGTAATGCAATAAAAGAATAAATAGCAAAAATAAGCACTTTAAAAGAAACAATGTAATTAAAAAGAAGTATGTATTAAATTTTAGCATTAGGTTTCAGCTCTATAATTATTTTTTAGATTTTTTTTAAATCAATTTAGCAGCAAAAATTTTTAGGATGTGGTCACACTGCTTAGAACAGTAGCATGCGAACTAACACGCTCAAATAATCTACGACGCACATACATTCTACGTTGTTTGTTTTTTCTTTTGCACATACATACACATAATTATACACTTGTATGCTCATTTTACAATTGTCATTCGGTGTGCACTAGGGATGGGCAAAAAATATCGATATATCGAAATATCGATATTTGAGAAAATAAATATCGATATATATCGCCGATATTTCAAAAACCTATATATCGATACATCGATTCTTATTTACGAGTATCGGGTTTCGATACTTTTAAGAGCTATATCCGTTTTTTAACTGTGACCCAACTAAGGCAGGTGACTTTTTAGATTGTGTGGGTATAAACCTAAAGGCAGAATTTGTTTTTACTTTCAGTTCTGTTACGAATCAGCTGACTCTTTTTGGTTTATAAAAATCATATACACAGTGATGCCAACTTTTTAGACTCAAAACGCGTAAAAATTTTTGAAAAAAGGGCTTAAAAGGGCTAAACTGAAAAAATATACGTTTAATGCAACATAAATTAAAATTTTTTGGGAAAAGCGCGAAAAGGGGCTAGTTTTAAATGTTTCTGTTGAAAATCAAAGCTAAAGTAAAGTAATTTGTTAGAAAATAAATAACTACCATGAAATGAACACAGCTTGATATATGACATTTCAATAAGGGACATACATATATATTTCATTTACATTTCTTAAAATTTTGAAGAAATAGAACATTTTTCCATATTGTTTCTTCTTTTTTAAATTGGCAAAGCAAAATTAGAGAAGAAAATTAGTAAAACAATGCTTTCACGTTATTTCATAAGTCGATATTGCTAGATTAAAGAAAGAAAAAAATTCGGAAAAATTTATATGTAGACATATCGAGCAAAAAGTTAAAAGGGCTGAAAGATAATTGTAAAAAGTGCTAGATAAACGCGTATTATAGTTCCAGGCCAAAATTTTTTTTTCGCGTTTTGAGTGACTGAAAATGAGCTAAATCTAGCCCGAAGCTAAGTTGGCATCACTGCATATACATATAAGCCATTAGTTTTTCTCTCCTTAATTCTGTTATGTTGCGTACACATTCCTCGATGCATGTCGGTATTCACTTTATGAATGCGATGGTAGAACTATAGCTAAAACATTACAACAATTATGCCCGGGAACTGAAATTGTATTATTTTTTTGACATGGGTTTATAAACGTTAAAAACCCAAAAGTTGTTCCCACTTTCCCAGGAAATGAAAAAGTCCGGGAAAAGAAAAAATCTAATAACAATGGACGATCCAAAACTCATCACTTTAGTGGAAAACTGGGACCATTCTGGTCCGAAACAGCTGATAATTTATTACAGAAAGAGTAACTATTAAAATTTAGAAACAGAATAGCACAGCACAGAGCAGCAACAGAAAGTAAAGACTAATGAAGTCTTAAGGAGCTACAGTAGTTTACGTATAACTTAACATAAATAGGTCTTTTGTATTAAATTTCTTAAAGTAAGTAATTGTACATTCGAAATTAATGCAGCAAAAAATATCGATATATCGAAATATCGATGTTTTCAAAAAATATATATCGATACTGTTCAAAAACATCGATACGATATATATCGATACATTTTCTTCATTTGCCCATCCCTAGTGTGCACTAGTGAAATATGCTTGGACACAGCAATAACTGATGACATAGGGACATTTGGCCCCAGTCTGACTGCAGGGCATCTACATCTTGCACACACACTCAAACGTACAATATGGAAAATAACAAGCATACACGCATCAACACTACTTCTGTGGATTGTTCGTTCATAACAAGAAGTCTTCACGACATTGCTTGTTAGCACTCATATACACGAACACAAATGCATCTATCGTGCTTTGCTTATAATCCCTGCAGTCAGACTGGGGCCAAATGTCCCTATGTCAACACTAAAATTCTAGTAGTATGTACATTGTCTACAATTTCTCTTCTATTCGTCAGTACAAAAGAACGAGAGAAAACAGACGTGGTGCATTTGTGGTGGGTTTTGCAACAACTTGTCAATATTCCTTTAATTGTATGTACGTCAGGTATAGAAATGTACCACTAAATGTCTGGTTGGTCTGTCTCCATGTTCCCATAAGAACTATGTAGTCACTACCTAGTCAACTGTTTAAGTGTTACTAGTAGATTTTCAATGACAAGCACATGCTAAATGTCTATAGCACAAAGTATTGTATGGGGAATAATTAGAGAGTAGTACTGGTGACAAAGTCAAAAGCGACTCAGTACATTTTCACCATCGACATTTCCTTCAGGGATACGACAGAATTTATTATTGGTTTAGTATAATGCAGCCACGAGAATACATTTCAAGACAATTTACGCAGGTCTATAATACATACATACGTACATAAACATTTACAAAATTAAATTGAAGAATTTGTTGCATTTAATTAAAAAAACCGAATGTGAAAAAGGTTATTTGTATTAAAAATTTGTTTGCAAATGATTCCTGATTTAACTTTAAGCATTTTCATTGAAAAATTTTAATTTTTACCTTTTATTTACAAAAATCACGCAGCGAATAAGACCACAAAGTGTTAAACGAAAAACATTTCAACAAGTAAACAACACAGACAATTTTACAAAATTAGATGAAAGAATTTGTTGTGTTGAATTAAGGAACAAAGTGCGAAATAGATTATAACTATTAAAAAGTCAATTACAAATTGTTTTAAAATGATTGCAGATTTCATTTGAAGAATTTTCATTAAAAAATATTAATTTTTATCATTTATTTACAAAAATCGTCAAGCGAATGAGGTTACAAAGTATAAATTGAAATTAAGCTACAAAATTCCAACACGAAAAAAGTTTAAAGAAGACGCAGTGACAGAGTGAGCGAGAAATCCGAAAACAAATTTTCTTCCGTCTCCTGTCATCTCTGATATACCCTGTGTTCGCAACTGACTTATTCGCAACTGACTTTTGATCGCAACTGAACTGGTGTTGGATGCGTCACTCCTTTTTATACTTCGCACAACAACCTCTAGAATTTTCATTCAAAGTCTAGATCGAATCATCATTATCTTCAATGTTGTTTACAAAGCGCGTAATTAAGTTCATGTGGTAACTATGTACATACGTGTGTATATCATAGATGATCAAAAATAAAAATGAGATGTATTAGCGCTCGCTCTCGCAACCCTAGGTTAGGTTAGGTTAGGTAGAGGTGGCAGTCAGAAATCCGGACTCAGACCGTTTTGGTCCATTGTGATGCCACGGAGACTGCTTATGCGGAGTCCCCACCGTCGAACCATCCAGAGCTCAGTTTAAAGCTACTAATACGTTGAAGTTCAACACTAGCAACGTCAGAAAGTTCCCTGAATTCAAGAGCGACCATTGTGGCCATTCTCTTTCCTGCAAGTCCAGGGCAGTGACAAAGAAAATGTTCTATGCTTTCCTCTTCATCGATGTCTTGGCAGCTGCGGCAAAAGTCGTTGTGTTCAACCCTAAGCCGTTGTGCATGCCTACCTATGAGACAGTGCCCGGTTAACACGGATACTAGAACCGAAACTTGTCTCCTATTCTTCGAAATTAGGTAATCCGTACCTACTCTATTTAGGTGAGTCCATAACTGCCTTGTGATCACGCAGTCATTTCTAGTGACCCACCTTCTATTCGCTTCTTCCTCTGTCTTGCGCCTAAGTCCGAGTTTGCAAGAGAGTAGCGGTAGACCTACACGTTCCAAATCCGGTGGAACCTGTAAGGTTGTCCCAATTCTAGCAAGCTCGTCAGCCCTAGAGTTCCCCTGGAAGCCTCTATGCCCCGCGATCCAGATGATCCTAATATCAAACTGCTCTGCCATCTCATTTAGAGATGATCGGCAGTCGAGGGCTGTTGTTGTTCTTAGAAGCGGGGATTCTAGGGCCATAATAGCTGCTCGACTATCGGTGTAAATGTTAATCAAAGTCGTTGAAGTGACATTCACTCTCAACCAATTCGCAACTTCTCTTATAGCAAGGATCTCTGCCTGAAAGACACTGCAGTGATCCGGAAGTCGCCGTGCAATACGAAAACCTAAAGCCCTCGAAAAGACCCCATAACCCACACCTTCCTGTGTTTTGGAGCCGTCCGTATAAAAATCAACACTTTTTCTTCTACCTGGAGTTCCATTCATCCACATTTCTGTGGATGGTATCCAGGTTTTATAAAGACGTTCGTGTAGTAGAGCAGGGGAGGTTTGGTCAATCCTCCATCCCCTAACTTCATCATCGAGTATTCTGCAGTGGCCGGTTCCATTTCCATTCCACAGAGAGGTACATCGAAGACGGATTGCCGAGGACGTTGCCATCTCCTTCCCTACTAGATCTAATGGTAGTAGATGAAGAAGCATCCCCAGTGCATCCGTAGGAGTGGTGCGAATAGCACTAGTCACATACAAGGATGCGAGTCTTTGCACCTTGTGTAAGATGTATAGATACGTCTTTTTCTCCAGGGATGGCCACCACACGATTATGCCATACATGAGAATTGGACGTACTACTGCAGTATAGATCCAGTGAACAATTTTTGGGGTACGACCCCAATTCTTTCCAATGGATTTTTTGCATAGATACAGTGATATTGTTGCTTTCCTCACTCTCTCTAGAATATTTGCTTTGAAACTCAGTTTTGAATCAAGAATAACACCAAGATACTTTGCAGTGTTGGACACTTTTATCTCCGTATTATTAAGTGTGATAGGTCGGAAATCAGGTATCTTATACTTCCTAGAGAAAAGGACTAGTTCCGTTTTATTAGGATTAACGGCGAGCCCTTGTTTCTCCGCCCATCTTGTTAGATGTAAAAGACCATCCTGTAGGATGTCCCTTAGAGTTGTGAGGAATTTTCCTCTTACAGCTATTGCCACATCATCAGCATAAGCCACGATTCTGCAACCCCGCGATTCTAGAGATAGTAGCACAGGATTTAGAGCTAGATTCCACAAAAGTGGCGAAAGAACTCCTCCTCCATGTGGTGTACCCCTATTTACAAAGCGGGTCTGTCTAGAAGCTCCTAGAGCCGCATTTATCCTGCGGTGAGTTAGTAGATTCTGAACCCACTTACACAATCCCGCACCAACCCCCAAATTCGACAATGCATCAATTATCGCATCTGGAGATATATTATTAAAAGCCCCCTCAATATCCACGAAGGCCACAAAGGCGTATTCACCTACAGAAAGAGATTTCTCTATTGTGCCAACCAGCTCATGTAAAGCCGATTCTGTTGACTTTCCCGTTTGATATGCATGTTGATGCGGGGAAAGTAGTTTATCATTGATGGTTTTGCGGATATAATCCGCAAATATATTTCTAATGCTTTCAGAAGAAAGGATGATAGACTTATAGGTCTGAAGTCCTTCGGTGTGGTGTGAGAGCTTTTACCGGCCTTCGGTATAAAGACCACTCTCGCTTCCCTCCACTTGTCAGGAACATAACCCAGTCTTAGACAACTGGTGTAAATTCTCAGTAGCCTTGGGACTATGAGATTCGATACTTTCCATATCTCGACCGGTATGATACCGTCGGGTCCTGGTGACTTGTAAGGATTGAAACTTCTCAGAGCCCAATTTAATGTCTGCATATTGACTATGTCAGATATATTTTCCGCAGGTATGGGGTAAGGATCAGATGTCTGAATCTCAGACACTGAGTTACCCGGAAAGTGAGTGTCCAGCAGGGTTCTTAACGACTCCTCGCTGGATGTAGTCCACGTCCCATTGGGATTTTCAAATATCCCAGGATACAGGGAGTAGCGGACAAGATTTTTCTCATGCGAGAGGCTTCTGAAATATTATCAATATTTTCACAAAACTTCTTCCATGTAGTATTTTTAGCAATTCTTATCTGCTTTTTATACTCTTTTAATTTACCCTTATAAGCTATCCAGTCCAGTTCATTTCTGGATGATTTAGCCTTATTGAAGGGTTTCCTACATGTACACCTGCACAATTGTAACTCATTATTCCACCAAGGCGGTTTCTTTTTCCCCCTTGGCTTATTCAAAGGGCAAGACGACTCCCTTGCATATCTAAAGATTGTAGTAATATTATCAACCTCACAATCTAAGTCAGAAGTTTCTAGAAGTGACGAGTCTCCAATCGCTCCTAATTGTCTAGAAAAAATAGACCTGTACAGACGCCAGTTTGTCTGCCTAATATTCCGGGAGATTTCTACCTCTGGTGCCCGCTCCCTGATACCAAACTCAATAAACCTATGATCAGAAAAGGAATGTTCCTGAAGCACACGCCAATTCATGATCCTATCAGCTACCGAATCAGAAGAAAAGGTAACATCCAGGACTTCCTGTCTGTTCCTCGTTATAAAAGTAGGTTCTTGACCTCTATTACAAATGTTAAGGTTAGTACTAACTACAAATTCTAAAAGTTCCTCACCTCTTTCATTAGTATCCGTACTTCCCCAGATAGTATGATGTGCGTTGGCATCACAGCACAGGATGATATGGTGTCCAGCGTTTACCGCCACATCCACAAAGTGTCTCACCACTACCGACGGTAGAGGGCCTTGATCGTCGTGAGCCCAGTACACCGACGCCAGCCAGTAGCATGTATTGCCGACTTCCACGCTAACCGCCGTTATGTCTCTGCCGCTGAAGTTAGATAATAGAAATGTATTAAGGTGGTGCCTTGCCAAGATGCAGGTTCTATTTTTACTGTCATTCTTGACGGCTAGCATCTTAAAATCCTTGGTCCTTAGTCCGCAAACCCTTCCACCACTAATCCAGGGTTCTTGGACCAAGACTATGTCAACTTCGCATGTCATCATGCGAAGCTGAAGAGCAGCTGAGGCTGCTTTAGAGTGGTGGAGATTTATCTGCAGCAGGTTCAACATCCGCTACGAAATCCATCTCCACGACCGTTTTATCTGACTCGTCGTCAGTCAGAAGAAGGTCACTGTCTTCGCCGTAATCAGCGTCGAACAGGCCTGAGGCGCCTCCGAGAATTTCAGAGTCAGATGTAATGTAGCCATCCTTTTCCGAAGATTCTCGCAAGCTGGCCTTCTTCTCCTCCTCTACAGATTCTTCCTCCACAGCGTTTCCACACACTGTTTTGGAATTATCCGTCACTGGAGGCTGATCACCTTTGTACACCTTCAATGTAACCTGTCCAAAGGCATACGATATAATGTTATTGGACTTGGCCAAGTGAGGGAGGGTTTCAGCGTTTAGTATAATAATTATACCACGTCTGTCCCCCTCAGCCTCACCGAACCTCCCCATCTTCCAATTGCCGGTTGGAAGAGAGGGATTACAATCCTTTAACAACTTTATCGCCGCTTCAGCAGTGTCTGGGAATGCCGGAATCCACGCATGCGCACGTGGTCGGGATGGAATGTCGCTCTTGTTGACAAGATCGATCTTCGCCCCCGGCCACGGCTCTCCCATCTTGCTGATAGCTACCTTGTACAGGTCCGCCGATCTCTGATCTCCAAAGGCCATCAGCTTGACCCTGCCTTGATACCAGCCTGCGTCGCGACAGACAGGAGGTATGCCTGGATTCTCCGCAAGGACCTGGTAGTACGTGGTTGCAAGCTTAGCTTCCACAGTACTCCATTTGCCCTTGGGGATGGTTCCATCCATATCTCCCCTGTCGACGACGGCCATTATGAGGTTGTCTTTCGCAACCTCACTAAACGACCTAACGCCAATATTACTATTAGCCTTAGGCCGCTTAGACAATGGTTTGTCGTCCGGCGATCGCAGTCTTTTACCAGACGGTTTTGACGACGTGCTAGCACCGCTACTACGAGGATCAGGAGTGTCCATGTTTTCAAGGACACCTTTTGCCCATCCAAGGGATGATTTCTGTTCCTCGGACAGTTTGGATGGGTCTTGAGTGCCCAACGTCTTTACAATGCGTAGGCATAACCTTTTTTGGTTATGCCTCATTTTAGATGGTCGGACATGCTTGGTCGAAGCCGGCGTGGCCGAGCTCGCACTGCTGCATGTACCGACTATCTGCCTAGTATTCTCGGCAGCCTTCGTCTGAACGAGTTTTCTCGTGCCAGACGGTTGCGTGAAACCGGTCCCCTGTCGTTCCGCTCTGGAGAGCACCGTCAGTTCACCGGTCCAGTATTGTTTTTTGTTTTGTTGTTATTTATGTTTGTATTTTTTTTCATAATTTGGTCCCACGAGTATGGGGGATTTGAAGGCCACCACGTCATAGCCCCCGATAACGTGGTGAAGGCGTCGTCTACTTGCTGAGGTGCCCAGGTATCAGCAAGGCTCCGTTCTAATACAGTCTATTGACCCTGACTGCAAAAATCCGATAGGCACGGGTCGCATCACACCCCGGTTTAGGGTTGGATAACCCACAGACCTTTAGAGTCAGTTGTCTTCACCCAGTACCATAGGGGACCCTTAAAGGTCAGCTATGGTTCTGGGTTGAAGACATAGACCACAGTCTGTAGTTAAGCCACCACACCACGACAAAGTAGTTATCCCGATGGGGAACCTAACTCCCAGCAAACATATTAGCAAACACCTAAAACAAATTTCATAATGATATGAATAAAAAGGTGTTTTTAACAGAGACAGTAACCATTATAATGTTTTTTCAAATAAATTGTTTTTAATGAATAGCTTTGATGTAATATTGTATTGTATTGTTTTGTAAAATAAATTCAATAATGATTATTTTCGGTCTCTGATTATTAAAACGTAATTTTATTACAATTTTTAAAATCGCTTTGAAGATTTTAAATTAAACTTTCCGTGTTAATACTTGCATGACAATTGCGAATTAGCAAAATATTTTTAAGTTCCCCGAGGTCATGCGATTGCGCTGCTTGGAGCAAATGTTTTTCATGTCTGAAAAAATTTTTTCACATAAGTATGTTGAGGAAAAAAACGATAAATATTTTAAATGCATACGTTTGAGCTGAGGACATAAGGCACTATCTACATTTTTCCAAAAGAGAGAATTAATTTTATCGAAAGCTTTTACCTCAGATCTAAGTATTATTATCTCTGATTGAATGTGTAAATCGAACTTGCTTATGTCACAATTTAAAGGGTTTTTGAATACATCAAGCAAAGGCTGTATACATTCAAAATCGTTAAATCGGTCTTCAAAATAAAAAAAAAAGTTTTCTAATAATGATACATAATCAAGTTTTTTAGTATAATTTTGTTTGTTATATATAAGAGAAGTTTTGGTAAAACTAGAGAAATCGTCAGATCGAATTTCTGTTAGCAGCAAAAATAATTTTGTTTTAAAATTCAACAGAAATTCAGACATATCAAGTAGGCACAAACAAGTTTGCAGCAGTTTGTACAGATGATGCCAGCGTAATGACTGGTAGATATGAAGGCTTTATCGGACAAATACAAAAACATGGTTTGTCAGTTCAAAATTTTCACTGCATAATCCACCAAGTAGCTCTTGCATCAAAATTTCTTTCAGAACATTCTGCTATGAAATCAGCAGAGCGCATAATTAATAGAATACGTGGTGGACATAATTCTCCTACGCATAGGAAATTTGTAACTTTTTTAAAAACTAGAAAAGCTGCACATCATGACCTTAAAATGTACACTAACGTTCGATGGCTTAGCCGAGGTGATTGCCTAAATAGACTGTTTGACTTAAGAAAAGAGGTGGTAGAGTTTTTAGAGTTAGAAAATATAGATATATGTGAAGTAAAATTACTAAAACAATATGAATTCACCTAAGATTTAGCATTTTTTCAGATATAACTAACTTCTTGAATGAGTTTAATTTACAACTTCAAGGAAAAGATAAAAGTATACTTGATATGTCTGAATTTCTGTTGAATTTTAAAACAAAATTATTTTTGCTGCTAACAGAAATTCGATCTGACGATTTCTCTAGTTTTACCAAAACTTCTCTTATATATAACAAACAAAATTATACTAAAAAACTTGATTATGTATCATTATTAGAAACCCTTTTTTTAAAATTGAAGACCGATTTAACGATTTTGAATGTATACAGCCTTTGCTTGATGTATTCAAAAACCCTTTAAATTGTGACATAAGCAAGTTCGATTTACACATTCAATCAGAGATAATAAATAATACTTAGATCTGAGGTAAAAGCTTTCGATAAAATTAATTCTCTTGAGTTTTGGAAAAATGTAGATGGTGCCTTATGTCATCAGCTCAAACGAATGCATTTAAAATATTTATAATTTTTTTCCTCAACATACTTATGTGAACAAATTTTTTCAGACATGAAAAACATTTGCTCCAAGCAGCGCAATCGCATGACCTCGGTGAACTTAAAAAATATTTTGCTAATTCGCAAATTGTAACACGGAAAGTTTAATTTAAAATCTTCAAAGCGATTTTAAAAATTGTAATAAAATTACGTTTTAATAATCAGAGACCGAAAATAATCATTATTGAATTTATTTTACAAAACAATACAATACAATATTACATCAATGCTATTCATTAAAAAACAATTTATTTGAAAAAACATTATAATGGTTACTGTCTCTGTTAAAAACACCTTTTTATTCATATCATTATGAAATTTGTTTTAGGTGTTTGCCAATATGTTTGCTGGGAGTTAGGGTTGCGAGAGCGATCGCTAATACATCTCATTTTTATTTTTGATCATCTAGTATAAATGTAGGGATACTGGCTCAATGTATTTTTTCCATAAGGATCAAAATACATGTAGGGATACTGGCTCAATGTATTTTTTCCATAAGGATCATTCTAATTAGTATATGTGCATTCCAATACATGTATTTTTTTCCCATTAGGAAGGATATTCCGTAGTAGTATAAATGTAGGGATACTGGCTCAATGTATTTTTTCCATAAGGAAGGATATTCTAATACATACATATATTCCTACAACAAAGTTAACTTCAAATGAGAATATATTTTTCTCATAAAAAGTTTAACGAAGACATTTTTGTAAATGGAACAATTCGAATGAGATTCTCATTTGAGTAATTATATAAAAAATGAGAGTTCGATTGACTCAAAAATATGTATATAAAACACCAATTATAATTTAGTTTTAGTTATTGTTATTCAAAGATCCTTGAAATTACGTTCAACAACAATGGTAAGCATGAAGTTTAACATAATATTAGAATTTTTTTATTTATTATATGAAAGTTTAAGAAATATATATAAAATTTAACTAATTTTTTTCTTTGTTTTTAGATCTATCAACAAATAATTAACATTGCGCAAGGAATAAAATCTGAATACACAAAAATTGATGATATTCCCTTAAATGAACCTTACAAGATTTTAAATTTTGAATGGAAGGTTACACAATATGGATCCAAAGTTATTGTATATTTAAACAACAATAAGTGGTTTTATCTTCCGCAAAGAATCGTTAAATATTTAAACAGAGAGGATCCTTACTTATCAAAAATGAATGACAAAATTTGGACAATTATTTACAAAGGACGTCAATCACCAAATGGTTCAGCAATATTCGAACTAAACTATAGCTAAATTTTTTCATTTGTCATAAGAAATTTTATGTAGTTACACAATTTTTAAAACAATAAATATATTCAGTAAAGTGAAGTGAGCCTCTATTATTTATTGATTTTTGGTTTTATGTTAAACATGCACATGCACGTTAACAAAGTGAATTTGAAATCCATTTCAGGAAAATTTTGGTTGAAAAAATTAAAATAAAATGCATATATTTCAAATTCATTTAAATTTTATGAAAATGAGAGTTTATGTTTAAAATAAGTTATCTATTTAATGAAAGTTAAACATGCATGTACAAGACATGAAATTTAAACATGCATGTGCAAGACACATAGTCATATGTATATGTATGCTTTACAATGTTTTATTACTTTTTTCATTTATATGGAAATTTTCAAAATTCTTACCAAAAAATTACATGAAAAAATATTCCTATAAGGAAGGATATTTCCAATACATGTATTTTCCCATAAGGAAGGATATTCCAATATATGTATTTTTCCATAAGACATGCGTATGCATGCTTTTGCATGCTTTTTCATGTCACAGCACCTAGATGTACTTTGCTTTACTCTAATTTTCATTTTAAGAAAAAAAAGGATAGGACATGCACATTCAAGACACATGATATTAAGTATTAAAGTATTAAGAACGAGGGAAATGCGTATGCATGCTTTTTTTGTGCGTGTAGATTTACGTGGGTGCCTTGGTGAAATTTACATTTTATTTGTTCTGAGAAAAAGGGTATGCGAAAAAACTAATTACAAAAAAATATCTTTCTATGAAGGACAAACAAATATTTTTCCTTTATTGCTTAAACTCACTAATTTACAAGATCATAAATGTAGATAAATATGAAGATTTTCCAATTACAGGTAATTTTCTATAGATGAATGTATGCATATATTGCGTGTAGAAAAAAAGTATAAAATAAAACATTTTTCTGAACAAAATTCTAGTCTTGTGACATTATTCAAAAACGAAGTGTTGTGTGAAAAAAAAACTAAAATAATATTTAAAAATGAATAGTAACAAATTATATTGTGAAATATGTCAAATAGTTACTTTTTCAAACAGTTCAAACAAAAAACGCCATTATTTGAATCAACATGGAATAAAATTAAAAACTAAAAAATTTTGGGATACTCCTTTATATAGGAGAATAATTAACAAAAATAAGGAAATGAGAGAATCTAAACCATCAACATCAACATCTACTGAGCCCGCAACATCGACATCTACTATAGCAGTCGCAACACCTACAGCAATTACAGAATCATCAACAGCAACACACGAGAGCTATCATCTATTAGAAGGCGATGAAGATCTATTTTTAAACATTAAAGAGCCCATCGATATTAGGGAGGTAATAGTTTTGCCACCGGTGGATGTAGCAGCATATTTATTATTACATGATGGGCAGGATGAAATTCTTTTAGAGGCATTAAGAAGGGTCGAAAATATGGGTTAATAGAATAATGTAAAATATTTTTCCATTTTTTATTATTAAATAAATGAATATGTTTTTTTCTTTTAAATAAATGTTTTTATTATCTAAACTTTTTGAAAATTACAGTTTTTACATTTACTGACATTATATATGTTATAATAGAATTTCATTAGTTTGTTTGCTTCTTCCTCTATTCTCATATTTTGTCTTCTTTTGTATGAACATGAAGAAGTGTCGGGTCCACAAGTTTCATTCTCATTAGACCATGAACAATCTTCATAATGCTCTCCAAATTTGTTTTTCGTTGTTTTTAAGTTATTTACTTCTTCGAGATGTGATTGAATATTAATCAGTTTATATCTATCTTCGTTGGAGACAATGTGTGAACATCTTTTTAAAAATTCATATATATCGTTGAGTAACATCCTTACAAATAAGTGTGACTGAGTATGTAGACCAAATGTTTGTGAATAAACAATAATGTTATTACAGTTAACATTTATATAAATTGTATACAAGTACTTTTTAGTTTATGTATATCTATAATTATTAGTCTCTTAAACTAACTAAAAATAAAGTTATATCAATTTTCTAATTTCGTTTGTTAGTGGAATATATTCAAATATTTTATCATGAATAATTAAACAATACGCAGATGTATTAGGTAATATATTTTTTGAAGTCTTCAGTTCAATTCTAATATCGATTGGTCCAGTTTTGACTAATTCATTTTGATGAGTAACATCCAAGACAGCTATTGGCGCCATAGTTTTGAAGTTTTCTGGTGTTAATAATGGTTGGGTGTTGCGTGAATAATAACTTTGTTGAAATTTTAAGTACATATCATATAGAATAGCAAAACGATTTCTATCAAACTTAAGATTTAGATCATCATAAGGATATGTATCAGAGTTAAGATGTACTTTTACATCACTTAAATCACAATGTTGAAACTTGTTGTCATTATTTCGAAGACCTAACAATTGGAAGCGTGGTCTTTCGTTGTGAGCAGCTAGCTTAACATTCCACAAAACTGTTGTACTTTCTGGAAGTGAAGGATAATAATACATATCCCAACTTCTAAAACATATACTTAATGGATGACGGTTATTTATTGTTTTATATATCTGCAATTTGTATGCATCAGCAAGTTGAATGTGTGGTACTTTCCAAGTTATATTTAAAATTGTTAACTTGGTTTTTTCAGTTGATAGTTGAGATTTAAAAACTTGCTTATCATCTTTAGATCGTAACAGAATCAATTCATGCTTAGAGTTAACTATTATTTTGTGAAAATCTTCGGCAAATCCAAGTAGTAATTTTAGTGGTACACAAAAATTAAAATATCCATTTTCGGGTATAAGACTATCATTGCTAAATGGTGACCATCCTGCATTTAGTAGACTATCACTTTCAAATTTATTCAACGAAACATAGTTTTTTAATTCTGTTGCAATACCCAAATGACGTGTGCGATCAATTTCTATACCATTAATTTCATAACGAATTTCATCAAATAGGTGTGCCATACAATTGTTTAAGAGACGTATGGATGTAGAAACTGTTGAATCTTCCTTTGTTGCAAGACCTTCGATATATAGAAAACTATCACTTGGTAAAACATACAAATCTTGGTTTTGAATTGATATACGAATTTCATCATTATTTTTAAATGACTGTAAATATGATGTATAACTGTGGTACTCCTTCTTGATAATTGAATTGTCCACTTGAGGCTTTTGCAATATATTAATTATACTACTCATTTGTTTGTTTTTCTTGGTTGTAACTACGTGATTAATTTTATTATTTTAATTTAAATCCCAAACTTTTTAAAAAATGCTGATTAGTTTTATTTAAAACGTTAGCTTTTTTAGGCTTTCGATGTTTATTATTTTTATAGTATTGTATTTTTAACTTTTTGCAAAAATTTGATGAATTTTCACCTTCGTCTTCGGCTGATGGTGATTGAATAAATGTTAAATCATTCGATAGATCACTTTTGTTGTATATTATCATTCTTTCATAGGCTTTAAATGTAATCGTATTGTTATTTTTTCACCGCGAAAGTTTATTAAGTTTCCGTCTTGGTCAACAACTTTCAAAATTATATTATTTATTGTTCTTGAATTTACAGGTAAGTATATTACAGTGGTTGGAGTCTCTGTTATTTTATATCCAGGACTAACGTTAAGCGAAAACTGATGTAAAATATGTGTAGACATGTTGTTTATATACGAACCGCATACAATATTGCATTCAACGATTACTGTATTAATTTTGGTTATATCTATCGTTTTATCGGAGTAATGTTCTATTCCAGGTGCTAGTACTTTTCTACTAAAGCCTAATAATGATCCAATTGAGGATTTTTTATTAAAATAAATTGAATCAGAAGTGCTTTTTATACATGTTTGTAGTGTATTATAATTTGCTCGTACATCAAGAAAACCGGTTGGATTCATATCATGATATTTAATTTTTAGTAGTTCAGCTATATCAGTTAATTCATATGACCCAACTGGAACTGTTATTTCATGATTTCCAATATGAAATAAATTGTTTTCAACATCTACATTTGGAATTGAATGATATGTATCAAAACTTATTAAGCCACAAACATAATTTTCATTTAGTTCAATTGGTGGAAAATAGTTTGCGACAAGATGCGAAGAGTCTCCGTTTAAAGTTAATGTAATTGACATTTTAGTGGTTCATGAATGATTAAGTTAATTATTAAATTTTTCACAGTTTTTATTATTAATCATAATTTGTATTAATCCAAGAATTATGTTCTGAAGAAAAACCAAGCCATTTAACATAAATTTTGTTGCTTTTCCTTTTCAAAACCTTTTCAACCAAATAAGTTTCAGGAAATCTAGTTTTCATTAATTCAGACTCATAAAACCCTCCTTTAATTTCATGTCCTTGATAATCTTTTAATATATATGTATTTGGATTAGTATTTTTTATAGTTTTAACCGTAAATACTTCAGTAGTCCAATTTGGTGTACATATAACCTTTTTCAAATATATGTTTATATTTACTTATTCTAATATTATCATTCACTTTGAACTTTGGTTTTGTAAATACTTTTAAATTGTTGTAAGCTGTATCCAATAAAAATTTTTCGTTTGATGAATTTACTTCATTGGGCGACATTTTTATTGTTCTGTGGTAAGTATTATTATATTTCTCTACAAGGTTCTTATATATGTTTAACCATTTATATGTTCCTTGATAACTAAACTCCTTCCACATCATTCCTTTAAGAGTTCTGTTAAATCTTTCTATGATGGATGCTTTCAGAACACTATATGTTAATAGTGGTTGATTTGATTCAATTGCATTAAGTGACGAAACTGATTATTGAAGAACTCCTTACCATCATCTGTTTGTAAATTTTTTGGTTTACGATTGCTTTTTATGAAAATGTTTTTCATGGCGTTCGTTATGTTGAGTGCAGTTTTATTTTTCACTGCTATAGCCCAAGCTTTTTTTGAAAAAGAATCTATTACTGTTAAGAGATAACGGTGACCGTTATTATACGTTGCATAGTTGCCCATCTCAACCAAATCCGCCTGCCATAAATCATCGATTCCTTTTATGATAACCCGTCTTCTTTTAAAATTTTTTCGCGCTTGCTTATGAAGTTCATCAACTATTTCTCTTTTATCTAAGTTCATTTTGAAATAAGATTCTTTACTATTAAGCATTCAGATATGAGTGTCAAATATTTATATAAAATTTTTATCCTTTAATTTTAGGAAATTCAAGTTTTCGTTTTTTCACCTCAACGTTTACATCATTTCTCTTCATCGATTTAAATATAAAATCCTCAAGTGTATTGAATCTCTCTTCGATATTCTTTGAAAAGTCTTCATTTGCATAACTTATTTGATTCCTCACTATTTTTTCAATAGCTTCAACATTTTCATTGATTCCTTTTGTAATTAATTCTTGTAATACTTTAACATCCCTTTTGATAATGTTTAATTGAGAATTATAATCGTTTTTAAGCTCTTCACGTTGTTTGTTAATAGTTTTAATTATATTATCCAGTTTTTCTATATCTTTTGTTATGTTATTCAATTGCAAATTATATTTATATAATTTTAACTTTGAGTCATTTAGATTATGTCGGAAGGACGTTTCTCCAAACTTATTTATATAAGTCATTTTTAGTTTAATATATTATATCAGCTTCTTTCAATTCTTCAATAATGGAAATTATTTCGTTATTGTGATTATTATGACCAACACTTTCTGATGAAATAAGTAAACGTAATCTGTCAACTAATTCATTTGTGTCATTCCAATATATATAACTAGATCTACGATTATCAATAGTCTTTAACGAGAATCCACTACCTTTCGTTAGAATATTTGGTTTAGTATTAAATAAATTTTTTATTATACGAATATATTTATAAGCTCGTGTACCTTTAATTTGACTTTTTGATTGATATTGACGTTTGTGAGCATTGGTACTTATTAAAATTTCTTTATATTTTCTTAAATCATTTTTATTATAATGTAGAGGCTTTGAATGGAAAACTAATTCAAATAATCCTGGAGTCATTTTCCACGTTGAATTCCCTATTTGAATGGAGTTATCAGCATTAAAATTTAATTCATTATTTGCATATCGCCAATTTCCGCTTTCATCTATGTTGAAACCATAAATTTTATCTATTGTTTTATTATTGAGGAGTAATTCTATATTTTCAGCTAATGGATATTTTTTCAAATCAGTTTCAGTAACTTGGTTATAATCTATTGCATCATCAAAATTGTTTGAACTGTCGTCGGATGGTAGTGGTGGAAGTTGTGGATCTGTTATGTTATCATTAGATTGATAATCATCTGAGTTATAATCATCATCTTTTTTTATTATTTTATTCAAAGGTTTGGTTATGGACTTAGATGTATCATTCAATATATCATCAGTTTGATATTCATTAATTTTTCCAATTATCGTATTTAAAGGTTTAGTTATTGGTTTGAATGTATCTTCTAAAATATTAACTCGTTCTATATTGTCTAATTTGAGATTTTTTAATTTTGCTTTCAATACTCCTCTTGTCTTAACAATATCCTTTAACAATTTTTTATCCATAGTTATTGTATTTATATATGCTTGAAATCTGCTTTATATTTGATAATGATCTGCCTGATATCTGCTTAAGCAACTGATATTTATCTGCTAATGATCTGTTTTATGTCTGATTGCAATCTGCATTATAACTACTTAAGATCTGCTTACTTATAGTTCTATGAATTCATCAAAACCTTTTCTATATCGCCCTTTATTTATCAAATTATCCTTACTGATAACAAGAAAGCCATATTTATTTTTCCAACATTCACTACATATATTTGTAAATTCTTTAAATGACATATCACCAATTACATGATCATTATATATATGTCGTAAATTCATTTCATCCTGTTTAAATATTATAATCATATTCGCATTATCACGTATAAGATGTTTAGGGATTTTTGTGTACGTTTGACATAAATAAAAACAATCTATATTCTTATGTCTGCCCATACAAAAGTAATCTCTTATAGTGTCTTGTTTTCCACAAATAACATCATCAAATATTATGATAGAATGTGAGTTCGCTTCTGTAGGACTAATAACTTTCTCGTTTTCCGCAAATGTAAAAATATTTATTCCTTTTATTGGGTGTATCAATTCCTTGAGATAACAGTATTTTGGTTGATATAAAGATTTTGAATATATGTAAATGTTTTTAAAACTTAAACCGTTGGGGCTCTCTATTAGACTAATCATAACATTAGTTTTGCCACAATTTGAAGGACCTACAATTAATGCTCGTATTGAATTTGGTAAAAGTGTACTATGTTTAATTTTCGGTTCGTTTTCTTGTGCTTCATCCGCATTTCTTACTACAATTTGTTTAGCTTGTTTTACTAATCGCATTTTTATAACTAACTTGGTTTTGATATAAATTTCTTATTATATAGCGAAACCTCATCATTTAAGTTTGTAGTGTCAATCCCATTACACATAGCATATAATTAATAAAAAAAAAAATGAATATAAACTATAAAAAGGGAGTTAAAGATAATCAGTATAATATTGGTAGTGGATTAGTAAACAACTTAATAAACAAATTACCTGTTGAACTACATTTACCTGGTTATCAGTTTTGTGGACCTGGAACAAAACTTGAAAAACGTTTAGCAAGAGGTGATAAGGGAATAAATTCATTGGATGCAGCTTGTAGGGAACACGATATTACATATTCAGAAACAAACGATATTAATAAGAGACATAAAGCGGATAAAATTTTAGTTGAAAAAGCTTGGCAACAAGTGCAATCTAAAGATAGTGATTTCAAAGAAAAGGCTAACGCTTGGTTCGTAACAAACGCTATGAAATCAAAACTTAAATTCGGATTAGGTATGAACAATATAAAAATTCATAAATCTAAAAAGTCACAGAAAAAAAAGAGTCAAATGAAAAAAACATGTGATAGAAAATTGTTTTCAAAAGCTGTTAAAAATACTCTTAACCTCTTGAGAAATGAAAAACCAGACAATTTAAAGGCTGCTGTTAAAATTGCGTTAAAATCCATTACTTCGAACTTCAAAGGGAAGAAGAGGGCTAATATTGTGATACCGAGAGTTATACCAATGCCCAAAATCGGTGGATTTCTTCCACTAATTCCAATCCTAACAGCTTTATCCGCACTTGGTGGTTTGGCTACGGGTGGATCGTCTATTATTAAGGCTGTAAATGATATTAAAAATGGAAAAGAACAACTAGCCGAGGCTACTCAGCATAATAGACACATGGAATCAATTGCTATGGGAAAAGGCTTATATCTTAAACCATATAAATCTGGATATGGACTGTATTATAAACCGATTCCAAAAAACTTTTAGATAACCTACCCAATCGACCATTAACTGATCTAGATTTAATAAAATATGGTAAAAAACTCGAAAATTTTAGAGGTGTGTTTATGCGAGATCGTTTGCCTAAAAAACCATTAGTTCAAGAATGTGGTATTGTTAATCTAGATAACACTCGTGGTGCTGGAACTCACTGGGTAGCCTATTATAAAAATCATAACTATAAAGAATATTTTGATAGCTTTGGAAACTTACAACCTCCAATTGAACTTGTTAATTATTTAAAGATACCCATTGAATATAATTATGAACGAAAACAACACTTTAATACATTTAATTGTGGTCACCTATGTTTAAAATTTTTATTCAATAAATGTAACTTGAAATAAATAAAACAAATATTTATACATATACATGTGATTTACACGTGTGTTGCATTTTATTTTTTTTACTTAATCAAGCTTTTGGTTTAAATTATGTCACAATATAGTTTATTAATTGTAAAAATAGATATTCTAGTTATATACAAACTAATATTTAATTTTCTTAAAAATATCATCATCCTCATCATTTAGAAATATATCTCTAAAATTATTTATTCTTTGTTCATCTATATAACCAATTTCCATTAGAGAATCATCGTTAGTATCATTCATAAATTGTTCTTCATAATGTCCCCAAGCAAGGGTATCTACATTATTTTTGCGAACATATCTTTTCTCATCTACATAGCTTAAAGATATTTTATTTATTAAGGAAGTATACAGATTGTGTAGCTTTGACTTAAATATATACATATTCGCATAGTAAATTTGTTTATTGTATAAACAATTTTTATAATCACTTAAGCTT